>SNVD02001148.1:0-143118 GCA_013180625.2 Boswellia sacra | reverse complement strand
TGTTATTGTGTTAATTCCTTTTACTTATGTATTCCATTTATTCTCGTTTATTGCTTATGAACTTTTTCTTTCATTTGCTATGGCAGGTTTTACCACTTATTATTTTTGCTTTGCATTTGAATGGCCAATTGCACCGCCTACCATCTTTAGTTTTATTTGTTAATATTATATTATTATTTATTTGAATTATTCATATCATATTTGCTGACCTTTTAATTTGTACCGCTAAATATCCTTCCCTGTGGATTGACCCTGGTCTTGTCAGGTTCATTACTTCGACACTCATATACTTGGAAGATAATCCTTTTTTAGATGCGTCAATATTCATAACCCTAGCCCCTTAGTCTCTATGTTTAAAGCACGAGAATAAGACTGTAAATTTAAAAAAAAATGTTATATCCATAACACTAACGCCTCTACTCTTTAAGTTCCAAGGGAAATTTTCACTTTTGGCCCCAAAATGAGAGGGCTATTTATTTTTAACCACTCACTCCAAATATTTTCAGCACACTAGCCTCCTCTCCAAAATTTTGCAAACTTTGACTAGAATACCTTTGTTGTAATAACTCTCTCTAATTAACACTAACCACCACCATTACTCTTCCTCTTTAACTCTTTCAAAATCAAACTAACTTAAAATCCACAAACTACTTTCTAAACATTTTATTCTACAATTTAATCATACAAAAAAAAGCAAAAATCGAAGTTGTGAAGCTTTGGAAAAGGTAATGTTCTCTCTTACTAGCCCAAAGTAATTTGCTCTACAATGTAGCATTACTTAGGCTATGCAATTCATCCCCCATGTGTAGAAATAGACAAAAAATGGTCAAATTTGAGTTATTTACATTGTTTTTCTAATTTTTGATATGAAAATCATGATCGGAGTTGATTTTGTTGATGCTACATTTCCAGACATCGAATTCGAGAGTTCGACAAAAATTTCATAACTCGACAGTTGAATGGTCGATCAGTCATCGAAGTTTAGTCAAATTGTCTAATTTCTTTCAAAAATTTGTGAAACTTATACCTTTGTGTCAAATTGGTGTCGAACCATGATAGGTGTCTATTTATGTATTACTTTCATAATAATTTGTCCATGTTTCTTTGCTATATTCCTTGGTATTTTTATGGTTTTGTGTGGTTTTGATGTTTGTAGGAGTTTTGGAGCAACTTGCACAAAAATGTAGTAAAACCCTTCATTTTCACCTCTGCTAGTCAGTGATCTTCTCGGATTTAATTGTATTGATATACAATGAACCCGACGACATATTATATACCGTTGGAAAGCTCTCGAAGTCTATTTTCTGGAGAAATTAACGTTTTATAAATCCATTCAGTGTACCAAAAGTTGTAATCAAAACAGTGTGAGAAGTATAAAAATGTAATTCCACAACTCACTGTAGCATGTATAATACGGGACACTGTAGCAGGTTACTGTAGCAGTGTATTTAAACACATTTTAGGGTTTTATTTGGAGAACTTGAAGAGGGGAGAACGTGGTGGAGGCTTCAGCTCTGGAATTCTTTCATCTCTTGGAGTTCTTGAAGGAGAAAGGAAGCTTGAAAAGAGGAAGAACTACAATCCAAAGAGAATTACATCAAATTTGCTAAGTTTTTCCCTTCCCTTTCATTTTCTGGAATGTCTCCATGTTGTATTGTATTTACCACGTTCTTAAACAGGTGTAACTGAATCTGAATTGGTTGAGGGTGATTTCAAAGCCCCTGATATGGTTTTTGTGAGTTAATTGTGCAAGAAGTTGTTATCCAATTCTCTAATTGAAGTTGCTTGTATTTTCCCATATCTATTGCTTATGATTACCTGCTGATTGTATTTGGAATGGCCAATTGAATATAATCTGGTTGTTGTCTATTGCTAGAATAGAAATCTTGAGCCGTAATTGTCTTGAATTTCTAATCCTTAGTAGCAAAATTGTGATCAGAGATTGCCATTGGAGAATACACCCTAAGTTAAATAATCCGAGCTTGTGTGTTTATTGCTTAGATCAACCTATCTTTCTTATCATAATTCATCCATTGAATTAAATTTAGAGAGCTTGTTCTAGGTTGTTTAATGGATAGAGATTAAATAAAGAGCCTGTTTTGTTTTGACAACAAAGTAAGGAAAGATTGGGATAACAGAGCTTGTTGTTATCTACGGTTGGTAATTTCAATGGTGTAATTGGATGACAATTCTACAATTAATTCGCAAATCCATATCTTGTGGTAGAGAAGGATCCCTTAACCAGCTTTCTCCCATTGAATTTTTATTCAAATTTACTTTCTGTTTTGTTATTCTTTACTTGCATTCTTATTTCATTTAGTAAATCATTCAACAAAAAATCCCCCCTGTTTAGTTTATTGTTGCTGGAAATAACAAATTCAATTAGAATCAATCCTCGTGGGAACGATATCTTACTTATCACTTTATGACTTGTGCGACTAGTATACTTGCTAGTTTCGAACGCATCAAGTTTTTGGCGCCGTTGCCGGGGATTGATTTTCTAATCGATTTGTTATTTTATTTTCATTGTTGATTCGTGTTTTTTTTTTTTTGTTTTTCTTTTCTGATTGTTTGTGTTTAGGCGACATGGCAGTAAACTTCCAACAATTCGGCATCGGATTTGAGCCACAACTTCCATGGAAAGTAAATGAGGTAAGCACTCTGAACATTGAACAACAACTTTCTGAGCTAACCTCTCTTGTGGAAAACATGGCTGTAGGACATATGCAGAAACCTTATGCATGTGGGGTATATTCTACCATCGAGCATCCAATGGACATGTATCTAACTTTACAAGAAGAAGATATGGAACAAGCCAATGCCATGGGTGGATTTTCAGGACAAACAAGGCAATGGTATGATCCCTTCTCTAACACTTACAATGCCGGATGGGAAGATCACCCTAATTTCAGTTACTGGAATCATCAACCAATCGCCCCAAATGCCATACCAAATCGGCCACAAGGTTTTAATCAACTTAGAGTGCAGCAACCATTTCAAATGCAACCACCACCAATGCCACAACCAGCACCACAACCAGCTTCAGAAAACTTAGGTATGTCACTCCAGGATATTGTTAATGCACTTGCCACTAACACAATGCAATTCCAGCAGGAAACTGGGGCAAGTATCCAAAACCTGGCAAATCAAATGGGACAATTGGCCACTAGCATGAGCAAATTAGAGGGCCAAGGCTCAGACGAATTATCTTGTCAAACGGTGATCAATCCAAGAGAGAATTCTTGTGCGATAACTTTGCAAAATGGAGAGCAATTAGATGTCCTGCCAAAGAAATCACAAACTGATGAAGGAGATGACACCACTTCCACCATGAACAAAACACTAACTTCTCAGGTAAATCTTATAACTCCTATTCCTTCATATGTTACTCCTCCACCTTTTCCTAGCAGATTTGCAAAATCAAAGAAGGAGGAACAAGAACAAGAAATCCTGGAAACTTCTCACAAAATCGAGGTAAATATACCACTTCTGGATGCTGTCGAGCAAGTACCTCATTATACAAAATGTCTCAAGGAGTTATGCACCAGCAAAAGAAAGTTAAAAAGAAATGAGAAAGTAAGTGTGGGGGGGAATATTTCAGCTGTACTACAAAGAAAAATTCTTCCGAAATGCAATAATCCAGGTACGATCACCATTCCATGCACCATTGGTAAAACCAAGTTTGAAAGAGCTATGTTAGATTTAGAAGCATCTATTAATGTCATGCCATATTCTATTTATGCTTCTTTAAATCTTGGACCTTTTGCGAAAACTGGTATTACCATTCAACTTGCTGATCATTTTAATGCATATCCCAAAAGAGTTGTGGAAGATGTGCTTGTGCAGGTGAATCAATTGGTTTTCCCAGCAAACTTCTATGTCCTTGAAATAGAGGATGAGACATCTCCTAATCTAACTCCTATTCTTTTAGGGAGACCATTCTCGAAAACTGTTAGAACCAAGATTGATATTCATGATGGCACTCTCATCATAGAATTTGATGGCGAGGTGATTCGCTTCAATATTTTTGAGGCAGTGAGATACCCTACTGACTTACATTCTGTCTTTGCAGTTGATGTCATTGATTCTTTGGCACAACAATTTCTTGAATTAACTCGCAAAGATGAATTGGAAGTAGCCATTAGTGAACCATAGGACAGAAGTTTTCAAAGAACCAGGAAAGTTGATACATGTGTCCCTAAAGAAGTGAGGAGTTGTACGGCAGCTTGGATGAATGATAACGATCACCACAAACAGGTATGATGTTTCGTACATTGAATTGCTTTATCTATGAGAAAATTCTTCCTTCTATGTGATGAAATCCCCTACCTTGGAGCTTAAGCCTCTTCAGAACATTGAATTATGTATGCTTGGGTGAGAACGGATACTTTGCAGTCATAATAGCCAAGGGCCTTACACCTACAGAAGAGAACCTCATCGAGTGCTTCGAGATCACAAAACAGCCATTGGTGGAAAATTGCTGACATCAAAGTATTAGCCCAGCCATATGCATGCACCGTATCTTATTAGAAGAAGGATCCAAGCCCACTCGAGAAGCACAGCGGAGGTTGAATCCTCCAATGATGGAAGTTGTCAAGAAAGAAATCCTGAAATTGTTAGATGTGGGTGTAATTTATCCAATTTCGGATAGCAAGTGGGTGAGTCCAGTCCAAGTCGTTCCAAAGAAATCTGGTGTTACGATGGTTAAAAATGACAATAATGAGCTAGTTCCACTCGTATCCAAACCGGGTGGCGAGTTTGTATTGATTATCGAAAGCTCAATTCTGCAACTCGCAAGGATCACTCTCCTTTGCCATTCATTGATCAAATGCTGGAGAGATTAGCAGGTCATTCTCATTATTGTTTTCTTGATGGATATTCAGGATATAATCAGATTGTCATTGCCCCTGAGGATCAAGAGAAAACTACATTTATCTGCATTTGGTACCTTTGCCTATCGACGCATGCCATTCGGTCCTTGCAATGCCCCTGCCACTTTCTCAAAGGTGTATGGTAAGTATTTGCTCTGATTATGTTGAGAACATCATTTGAGGGTATTTATGGATGACTTTAGTGTTTTTGTGATTCTTTTGATAAATGCTTGATAACCTTACACTTATCCTTCAAAGATGTGTGGAAACAAACTTGTTCTGAATTGGGAAAAATGTCATTTTATGGTAGATCAGGTTATAGTTTTGGGACATGTTATTTCTGCTAAGGGTATAGAAGTTGATAAATCCAAGATAGATCTTATATGTTCCTTACCCCTTCCCACAAGTGTGCGGGATATTCGTTCGTTTATTGGTCATGCAGGTTTCTATCGTAGATTCATCAAAGATTTCTCGAAGATAGCATTGCCCCTATGCAGATTATTACAGAATGATATGGCCTATGAATTTGATGAGAAATGCAAAGAGGCATTTGAGAAACTGAAGGAACTCTTGACCTCAGCTCCAATAATCCAATCTCCAAATTGGAATCATCCAGTCGAGATCATGTGCGATGCAAGTGACTACGCTGTGGGTCGGTTTTGGGTCACGATTGCAGAATTCCACATGCCATTTATTACGCATCTCGAACTTAATGATGCTAACTTAATTATTCTACCACGAGAAAGACTGGCTAGCGGTTATTTTTGCTTTAGAAAAGTTTCGATCTTATTTGTTGTACTAAAGTAACCGTTTATTCTGATCATGCAGCTTTAGGTACTTGCTCACAAAGAAAGATGCAAAACCAAGGCTTATCAGTGGATACTCCTTTTACAGGGGGGAATTTGACTTTGGAGATCAAAGATAAGAAGGGAAGTGAAAACTTAGTTGCAGACCATCTCAGTCGCATTGTCCATGACGATGATGTACTGCCATTACAAGAAAGTTTTCCGGATGAACAATTGCTGTCTCTACATGTAGCAGCCCCTTGGTATGCGGATATTGTTAATTACTTAGTTACCAAGAAGCTACCACATGACTTGACTCGGGCTCAAAGAGACAAGATCAAAAACATTGCCAAATATTACATATGGGATGATCCATACTTATGGAAGCATTGTTCTGATCAAGTGATAAGAATGTGTGTTTCTGAATCTGAATTTAATTCAATTTTGACCTTCTGTCATTCTTATGCATGTGGCGGTCACTTTGGACCAAAAAGAACAGCCCTGAAAGTTCTTGATTGTGGATTCTACTGGCCCTCATTGTTCAAAGATGCATATCTATTTTGCAAAGCTTGTGATCGTTGTCAAAGGACAGATAATTTAAGTGCAAAAAATCAAATGCCACAAACCCCTATACTTATTGTTGAGATTTTTGATGTGTGGGGTATTGATTTCATGGGTCCTTTTCCTTCATCTTTTGGTAATATTTACATTATACTTGCTGTGGATTATGTTTCTAAATGGGTGGAAGCAAGAGCTACAAGAACTAATGATTCTAAAGTTGTTGTAGATTTTGTGAAATCTAACATTTTTGCAAGATTTGGAACACCAAGAGCCATAATTAGCGACAGAGGGTCACACTTCTGCAACAGATCATTTGAAGCCTTGCTCAAGAAATACAACATCACTCACAAGGTGTCTACTGCCTATCATCCACAAACTAGTGGTCAAGTTGAAGTTTCAAATCGAGAAGTCAAGTCCATTCTCGAGAAGACAGTGAATCCGAATAGAAAAGATTGGAGCCTATGACTCAATGATGCACTTTGGGCTTATCGGACTGCTTACAAGACACCTATTGGTATGTCTCCATACAGGTTAGTCTATGGTAAGCCATGTCACCTTCCGGTAGAGCTCGAACACAAAGCATGGTGGGCAGTAAAGATTTGTAACATGGAGATGGATGCTGCTGGTGAACAAAGGAAGCTTCAATTGCAAGAATTGGAAGAACTTAGAAATGATGCCTATGAGAATTCCAGAATTTACAAGGAGAGAATTAAGGCATTTCATGATAAAATGATCTCCAGGAAGAATTTTGAAGTGGGACAGAAAGTTCTTTTATTTCATTCCCGCCTCAAGTTATTTCCAGGTAAATTACGATCTCGATGGTTGGACCTTTCATATTACTGATGTCTTTCCTCATGGTGCAGTGGAAATCAAGAGCTTAAAAACGGACAAAGTATTCAAGGTGAATGGGCACAGGTTGAAGCCTTACTATGAGAATTTAGTGATGCAGGACATCGATGAGGTACCTCTTTATGAGCCAACTTATCTTGATGGGTGATGGCAGGTAAGGTCAGGCTGAGGACGTTAAACTAAGCACTTATTGGGAGGCAACCCAATGTTTTTGACAAATAAATAAAAAGAGAAGAAGAAAAGGACGTAGTAATGGTCAATTTTTATATCTCGAGGTGATTCCTCTCGTGGGCTTTATCCGTCATAATTGATTAGGTTTTATCTTTCTTTGCCATCTGTCTCATTTATTTTTTTGTTTGCTTTTGACTTTTGTTTACTATTATGTTTTTATTTCTTTTATGTGTCTCAATTCTATTTTGTTTTGTTTTGTTTTCTCTTCTTGCGTTTAATTTGATTATTCCGTGCTTTGAGTTTATTTGTGCAACAGCTTGAGAAAACATCCAAACAGGAGTTGAAGCCATTGCTCGAAGGTTTAAAACGTGCATATCTGGGAGAAGAACAAACTCAATCGCATTATCGGTAACATCTCTCATTTTCTCCTCTTCAATGGATGCCGATATCTTTGTGTCAAACCTTCATAAATATTTCCCTTCACTTCCTCAAAATGTTGTGTTTAAAATTTATAAAGTACGGATGACTAGACTTTGGGCATTGATGCTCTTAAATATGCCTGCGGATATCCGGTGGCTTATTGAAGCCAAGGTGAGATTGTCAGGTGAGCCTGACATTAATCTCGCAAAATACATGCCTAGTCTAGGAAAGAGCTACTACGCCAAGAGGCAAAGAGCGAAAAGGTTACAAGTATGTTATAATTGTGCTAGATGGAATTGTAACCAGACTTGTCGTTCATTAGGTTTTGTGTCCAGAAATAGAGAAGATAAACTGTCATTTATTAAAAATGGTCGGAGTAATGAGTCGCTGGATAATGTTTTATTAACTCTTGAGTCACATTCTTGTGGACTTGTTCAGCGTGAATTGCTTAATCTATGGACACAATTTCGTGATGAATTGCAGTTTTATAGTCTAGTGAATCTGACTAAAAACGACCCTGTTTGCCAGTTTATAAGAAAACTGGATGGGAAGCAAATCCCCGACTCATAGAAGGTGTTTCAGCCATTACTGGACGTAAAACCAGAGGAAGATGTGAGCCACAATCACAACTACTTGTATATTTGAATGTGTGTTGTTGTTGTCGAATTTGATTTCTTTCTTGTTTCGTTTGATTTGATTATCAATGTTGTTTTTGTGTTGTTGTTGTTTGTTGATTTTGTTTGTTTTAATTTCAAGTTTTCTTTTTGACAAACCAGATGACTACACCATGATATAAGCACACGTGGAAGACAAGTGTGGAGGTTTTGTCAACCTCCGCCGAAAGTATATCTTTACTTTTCATGCTTCACGTGGGAGACAAGTGTGGCGGTTTTTTTTCAAACCCCACCAAAAGTTTATCTCCATTTTTCATGCACACGTGGGCGACAAGTGTGGAGGTTTTGTCAAACCCCACCGAAAGCAGATCTATTTTTTCAAATCTCGGGGCGATAAATCTACATCGAGCAACCCCCACCGAAATTATGTCCCCATGTGTCAAATTTGAGAGTTTTACGTGTGTATATATACATTCTGCATATTCTCATATGTCATTCCATAACCTGTCTTGCAATTAAAAAGCATAATACCTAACGTGTCTTACACAAGATTAGAGCACTTGTAGAAATGGAGAAAACACCAATTCGACGATTCCGTAATATATGCGTATTTTACGGATCGCAATTTGGTAAAGATGGAGAGTTTACAACAGCAGCTCTTGATCTTGGTAGGACATTAGCTGCGAGGGGTTTCATTTGATTTACGGAGGGGGTAGTCTTGGGTTAATGGGGTGTGTGTCGACAGCTGCATCCTTAGGAGGAAGCAAAGTTCTCGGCATTATCCCTAAACCATTAGCTGTACGAGATATCGTAGGCAACACAATCGGAGAAGAGTTACAGGTCTCTAGTATGCATGAGCGTATTGCACATATGGTTGTTAAGTCCGATGCATTTATGGCTTTGCCGGGTGGTTATGGTACATTAGAGGAGATATTTCAAATCACCTCTTGGGCACAGCTAAACATCCATCGGAAACCCATTGGTTTGTTAAATGTCCATAATTTTTTTGATGGTTTGTTGTCTTTTCTTGATCAAGCAGTAGAAAAAAACTTCATCTCACAGTCGGCGAGGCAAATCCTGGTTACAACTTCAACTGCAGGGGAGTTAATTGACAAATTACAAGCATTCGTCTATTTACCTGATCCAACAATAGCTCGGATAGATTGGTTTGGAGAAGGCAATAAGAGGCGTAAACTGGATTTAACAGTCCATCTGTAATCCATATCTGCTGGTTTGCTTCATTTTCGTTTGCTTTCTCTTTATTGTGTTTATTTGAGTTGAGTTTTTTTTTTTTTAGGTTGTTTCTCTCACCCTAGGTAATATTTTCTAATCTTGGCTTTTAGAGTGGTGGCTTAAAAAGTTCAAGTTCTCTTGAAACGCATTCTGGATTTCTTTAATCCATAATGGCTGAATAAGGAGGCTAACTTCTAAACTTTTTAGAACCATTCTAACTGACTTGTTTGTGTTTGTTGATTTGTTGGACTTTATTATTTTCTGAGTAAGTTTAGTTTTATGTAATTTTGAGTTGTTGTGTGTTTTTATCTTTATCAGTTTCGATTCGAAAAAAAACATTGTGGAAAAACCTGAGAATGGCAGAATATGGGATTTTCTTAACTCTTGAAACGCATTCTCTCTCAATAAATCTGTAGTTTGTTTATTTCATGTTGTTTGAAGTGTCTTGTTTCTTGTTTTGTTCTTTCATAATACAGGTATATAGGCTGAAAACCTTAAGTCTGCGGGCTACTGGTCCTAAGGATTGTTGAAATATACAATCTTGACTCAGGTGTAACAACGCCACGTACCTCTTTTCTTGCATTTTGTGGGTCGATGATAAGATAATGATTGAATTAAGAATAACTCTTGGAAAATGATAAATGATGCATGGATCTGTGTGCTTGAAATGTTTATTGGGTTTCGATTTGCTTTTGATTCCTTGCGCAACATTGAGCACTGAGCTATTATCACTGAGTTATTTGTTCACTTAGAGAAAGTTTATGTAATTTAAATGTTTCTTCAGATTTCAATGAATTCTAGAACTTGTTTGATGGTCACTCGAGGGCGAAATCCTAGACTGTGCAACATTGGGGAAATGATTTAGGCCATCTTTGGACTGTTTGAGCCGTAATAGCCAACCTTGACTGAAATTAATCTCTAGTTACCCCTTTGAGCCTCTGTAAGCCTTTTTCTTTGTTAACTCACTAAAAGATTTCCTAACCTCAAATGAATTTGTTCCAAACAGTTTATCCCTTACCTACGAGCATGTAAATCATTCGCAATTAAATTTTGAGCTATGTTCTGGTTTTGGGAAGTTAGAGGAGGTTGGGATGTGTCATGAGCAATGCAAGTGAGTTCTATTATGTTTGTAAAAAAAAGAAAAAAAGAAAAAAAAGCCAATCTATACTTATCGTCCACGTACTTACACATTGAGGACAATGTGTTGTTTAAGTGTGGGGGAGGGGAAGTGTAATAAAAAAAAAGAAAAATAAAGAAGAAGAAAAAAAATAGAACAAAAGAAGAAGAATAAGAGATCTACACCCTTAAGTGTTCTTAAAAAGAATGAAACAACAAAGTGTGGGGGTGTAGTTTTCTTTTGTTTTCTGTGAAAAAAAAAAAGATCGAGTGTTCTAAATAAGTTTTGGGGAGTAACCTGGTGAATTAAAATAAAGTTGTGTTATAGGGTTGAGCTTTACATAGTCTTGAATGATTTATGTGTTTGTGGGTGATTTGAGCCAAATTATTATCCTTTATCATACCTTCACCCGAGCCAAGCGTTACAAGCTTAAGAAAGTCCTGACTGATCCTTGGTGTTGTGCATGTCTACATTAGTGGAGAGTGACTGAAAAGCAGGCCTATGGAGTTCGTTTATACACACATCTTTTCACTATCAAATAATGTATTCATTTTATTCATAAACTCATCCGGGTTACAAGTGATCAGTTGAGAATGGCTCTACATACACACACACTGAGGAATTGAAGTTGAAAGCCCCCCGGGAAAAACTAATCTTTCGGATAAAATCTCTTGATCAAGTGCATTATTTTGAAGTTTTCCTTGGGTGTTTTTTTTTTTTTTTTTTTTTGTTGTTAATTTAAATTAAGTACAATCTTTGAGGCCTATTTGCAAGCTGAAGCATTTGTGTGTATTTTAATTTTTCTTTGATTCTGTTTCGGTTTAGTTTTGTTTCGTATCATTTTAGTTGCTCGAGGACTAGCAAAGTCTAAGTGTGGGGAATTTGATAGGTGTCTATTTATGTATTACTTTTATATCAATTCGTCCATGTTTCTTTGCTATATTCTGTGGTATTTTTATGGTTTTGTGTGTTTTGATGTTTGTAGGAGTTTTGGAGCAACTTGCACAAAAATGGAGTAAAACCCTTCATTTTCACCTCTGCTAGTCAGTGATCTTCTCGGATTTAATTGTATTGATATACAATGAACCCGATGACATGTTATATAACGTTGGAAATCTCTCGAAGTCTATTTTCTGGAGAAATTTACGGTTTATAAATCCATTCAGTGTACCAAAAGTTGTAATAAAAACAGTGTGAGATGTATAGAAATATAATTCCACAAGCACTGTAGCATGTCTGTCTCTTATACACATCTAGATGTGTATAAGAGACAGATTTAAACACATTTTAGGGTTTTATTTCATAACTTGAAGAGGGAGAACGTGGTGGAGGCTGAAGCTCTGGAATTCTTTCATCTCTTGGAGTTCTTGAAGGAGAAAGGAAGCTTGGAAAGAGGAAGAACTACAATCCAAAGAGAATTACATCAAATTTGCTAAGTTTTTCCCTTCCCTTTCATTTTCTGGAATGTCTCCATGTTGTATTGTATTTACCACGTTCTTAAACATGTGTAACTGAATTTGAATTGGTTGAGGGTGATTTCAAAGCCCTTGATATGGTTTTTGTGAATTGATTGTGCAAGGAATTGTTATCCAATTCTCTAATTGAAGTTGCTTGTATTTTCCCATGTTTAATGCTTATGATTGCTTGCTGGGTTGTATTTGGGTGGCCAACTGAATATAATCTGGATATTGTCTATTGCTAGACTAGAAATCTTGATCCGTAATTGTCTTGAATTTCTAATCCTTAGTAGCAAAATTGTGATCAGAGATTGCAATTGGAGAATACAACCTAAGTTAAATAATCCGAGCTTGTGTGTTTATTGCTTAGATCAACCTATCTTTCTTATCGTAATGCATCCATTGAATTAAATTTAGAGAGCTTGTTCTAGGTTGTTTAATGGATAGAGATTAAATAAAGAGCCTGTTTTATTTAACAACAAAGTAAGGAAAGATTGGGATAACAGAGCTTGTTGTTATCTACGGTTGATAATTTCAATGGTGTAATTGGATGACAATTCTACAATTAATTCGCAAATCCATATCTTGTGGTAGAGAAAGATCCCTTAACCAGCTTTCTCTCATTGATTTTTCAATCTGTTTTAATTTGCATTGTGTTATTCTTTACTTGCATTAATATTTCATCAAGTTAATCAATCAACAAAACCCGCCTCATTTAGTTTATTGTTGCTTTCGAATAACAAATTCAATTAGAATCAATCCTCGTGGGAACGATATCTTACTTATCACGTTATTACTTGTGCGACTAGTATACTTGCTAGTTTCGAACGCATCAAGTTTTTGGCGCCGTTGCCGGGGATTGATTTTCTAATCGATTTGTTATTTTGTTTTCATTGTTGATTCATATTTGCTTTGTTTTTCTTTTCTGATTGTTTGTGTTTAGACAACATGGCAGTAAACTTCTATCAATTCAGTAGCGGATTTGAGCCACAAGTACCATGTAGAGTAAATGAGGTAAGCACTCCGAACATTGAACAACAACTTTCTGAGCTAACCTCTCTTGTGGAAAACATGGCTGTAGGAGATATGCAAAAATCTTATGAATGTGGGATATATTCTACGATGGAGCATCCAATCGACATGTATCCAACTTTACAAGAAGAATATATGGAACAAGCCAATGCCTTGGGTGGATTTCCAAGACAAACAAGGCAATGGTATTATCCTTTCTCTAACACTTACAATGCTGGATGGGAAGATCACCATAATTTCAGTTACTTGAATCATCAACCAATCGCCCCAAATGCGATACCAAATCGGCCACAAGGTTTCAATCAACCTAGAGTGCAGCAACCTTTTCAAATGCAACCACCACCAATGCCACAACCAGCACCACAACCAGCTCCAGAAAACTCAGGTATGTCACTCCAGGATATTGTTAATGAACCTGCCACTAACACAATGCAATTCCCATCATGAACATGGGGGCTAGAGATATCCCAAACCTGTGGGTAAATCACCCTGGAACAATTTGGCTTACTAAGGCATGAGCAATTCGAGGGCCAAGGCTCAGAAGATTTCTTGTCAAAAACGGGTCTCATCCGAAGAGAGAATTCTTGTGGCGAGAACTTTGCAAAAGAGAAGAGCAATGTGTCCTAAAAAACCAAGAAATCACAAACTGATGAATGAGATGACACCACATCCACCATGAACAAAACATTGACTTCTCAGGTAAATCCTATAACTCCCATTCCTTCATATGTTACTCCTCCACTTTATCCTAGTAGATTTGCAAAATCGATGAAGGAGGAACAAGAACAGAAAATCCTGGAGACTTTTCACAAAATCGAGGTAAATATACCACTTCTGGATGCTATCGAGCAAGTACCTCATTATACAAAATGTCTCAAGGAGTTATGCACCAACAAGAGAAAGTTGAAGGGAAATGAGAAAGTAAGTGTGGGGGAAAATGTTTCAGCTGTATTGCCAAGAAAAATTCCTCCGAAATGCAAAGATCCAGGTACGTTCACCATTCCATGCACTATTGGTAATACCAAGTTTGAAAGAGCTATGTTAGATTTAGGAGCATCTATTAATGTCATGCCATATTCTATTTATGCTTCTTTAAATCTTGGACCTTTTGCGAAAACTGGTATTACCATTCATCTTGCTGATCATTTTAATGTATATCCCAAAAGAGTTGTGGAAGATGTGCTTGTGCAGGTGAATCAATTGGTTTTCCCAGCAAACTTCTATGTCCTTGAAATAGAGGATAGAACATCTCCTAATCCAACTTCGATTCCTGTTACGGAAACATATCAGACCATTCTCGAAAACTGGTTAGAAAAAGATTGATGTTCATGATGGCCTCTCGATCATAGAGTTTGATGCAAGCCGCCTGCCTTGGAGGCTTAGCTTCTTCCAGATCATTTGAATCTGGATCTCTTGGGTAGGAATATACTTTGCGAGTTAAAAATGAATGGGCCTTGCCACGAATACAAGAAGAGAACTGGCGTCCGAATACTTATGAGATCACAAAAATCTATTGAGTGGACCAATTGTTGACATCCAAGGAGGCCCATCCATATGCATTGACCGTATCTTGTTAGAAGAGGATCCAGCCATTGAAGCACAACGGAAATTGGATCCTCCCATGATTGAACCAACGTCGGGCTGAGGACGTTAAACCAAGCGCTTATTGGGAGGCAACCCAATGTTTTTGAAAAATAAAAAAAAAGAAGAAAAGAAAAATAAAATGAGGTAAAAATGATCGATTTTTGTGTCTCAAGGAGATTCCTTTCGTAGGCCATCAAATTGATCAGGTTTTATCTCTCTTTGCCATCTGTCTCATTTGTTTTTATATTTTTTACTTGTTTTTTACTTTTGTTTGCAATTGTGTTGTTATCTCTTTTATGTGTCTTTAGTTTCGTTTTTGCTCTTTTCTTTTCCTTTCTTTTGTTTAATTTGATTACTCTGTGCTTTGAGCTCATTGGTGCAGCAGCTTGTGGAAACATCCAAACGGAAGTTGAAGTCATTCGCCAAAGGTTTGAAACGTGCATATCTTGGAGAAAAACAAACCCGATCGCATTATCCGTAATATCTCTTCTTTTCTCCTCTTCAATGGATGCCGATATCTTTCTGTCGAACCTTCGTAAATATGTTCCTTCACTTCCTCAAAATGCTGTGTTCAAAATTTATAAAGTACGGATGACTAGACTTTGGGCGTTGATGCTCTTAAATGTGCCTGCTGAGATTCGATAGGTCTTATCAAGCCAAGGGAGATTGTGTCCGTGAGCCGGACTTAATCCTCCGCAAAATACATGCCTGGTCTAGAAAAGAGCTACTACGCCAAGAGGCGAAGAGCGAAAAGGTTACAAGTATGTTATAAATGTGCTAGATGGAATTGTAACCAGACTTGTCGTTCATTAGGTTTTGCGTCCAGGAATAGAGAAGATAAACTTTCATTTATTAAGAATGGTTTGAGTAATGAGTCGCTGGATAATGTTTTGTTAACTCTCGAGTCACATTCTTGTGGACTTGTTCAGCGTGAATTGCTTAATCTATGGACACAATTTCGTGATGAATTGCAGTGTTATAGTCTAGGGAATCTGACTAAAAACGACCCTGTTTGCCAGTTATAAGAAAACTGGATGGGAAGCAAATCCCCGACTCATAGAAGGCGTTTCAGCCGTTACTGGACGTAAAACCAGAGGAAGATGTGAGCCACAATCACAACTACTTGTATATTTGAATGTGTGTTGTTGTTGTCGAATTTTATTTCTTTCTTGTTTTGTTTGATCTGATTATCAATGTTGTTTTTGTGTTGTTGTTGTTTGTTGATTTTGTTGTTTTAATTTCAAGTTTTCTTTTTGACAAACCATATGACTACCCCATGTCATTCACACAACGTGGAGACGAGTGTGGAGGTTTTGTCAACCTTCGCCGAAAGTATATCTCTACTTTTCATACTTCACGTGGGAGATAAGTGTGGCGGTTTTGTCAAACCCCACCGAAAGTGTATTTCCATTTTTCATGCTTCACGTGGGAGACAAGTGTGTAGGTTTTGTCAAACCCCGACGAAAGCATATCTCATTTTTTCAAATCTTGGGGCAATAAATCTGCATCGAGCAACCCCCACCGAAATTATGTCCCCATGTGTCAAATTTGAGAGTTTTAAGTGTGTATATATCCATTCTGCATATTTTCAAATGTCATTTTATAACCTGTCTTGCACTTGAATCGCATAATACCTAACGTGCATCATTGTCTTACACAAGTTTAGAGCACTGGTAGAAATGGAGAAAACACCAATTCGGCGATTCCAAAATATATGCGTATTGTGTGGATCGCAATTGGGTAAAGATGGAGAGTTTACAACAGCAGCTCTTGATCTTGGTAGGACATTAGCTGCGAGGGGTATTCATTTGATTTATGGACGGGGTAGTCTTGGGTTAATGGGGTGTGTGTCAACAGCTGCATCCCTAGGAGCTGTCTCTTATACACATCTAGATGTGTATAAGAGACAGGTACGAGATATCGTAGGCAACACAATCGGGGAAGAGTTACAGGTCTCTAGTATGCATGAGCGTATTGCACATATGGTTGTTAAGTCCGATGCATTTATAGCTTTGCCGGGTGGGTATGGTACATTAGAGGAGATATTTCAAATCACCTCTTGGGCACAGCTAAAAATCCATCGGAAACCCATTGGTTTGTTAAATGTTAATAATTTTTTTGATGGTTTGTTGTCCTTTCTTGATCAAGCTGTAGAAAAAAATTTCATCTCACCGTCAGCAAGGCAAATGCTGTTTACAGCTTCAACTGCAGGAGAGTTAATTGACAAACTACAAGAATTCGTCTATTCACCTGATCCAACAATGGCTCGGATAAATTGTTTGGAGAAGGCAACAAAAGGCGTCAACTGGATTTAACCCTCCATCTGTAATCTCTATTTGCTGGTTTGCTTCGTTTTTGTTTGCTGTTCTTTTTAGTGTGTTTATTTGAGATTTTTCATGTCGTTTCTTTTGAGCTTTTTCAGGTTATTTCTTTCGTCCCAGGTAATATTTTCTAATCTCGATTTTTAGAGTGGTGGCTTAAAAAGTTTAAGTTCTCTTGAAACGCATTCTGGATCTCTTCAATCCATAGAGGCTGAATAAGGAGGCTAACTTCTAAACTTTTTAGACCCATTCTAACTAACTTGTTTTTGTTTGCTGACTTGTTGAACTTTGTTATTTTATGAGTGAGTTTGGTTTTGCGTAATTTAGAGTTGTTATGTGTTTTTATCTTTATCAGTTTCGATTCAAAAAAACAATTGTGGAAAAACCTAAGAATGGCAGAATATGGGGTTCTTTAACCCTTGAAACGCATTCTCTCTAAATAAATCTGTAGTTTATTTATTTCATGTTGTTTGAAGTGTCTTGTTTCTCGTTTTGTTCTTTCATAATAAAGGTATATAGGATGGAAACCTTAAGTCTGCGGGCTACTGGTCCTAAGGATTGTTGAAATATACAATCTTGACTCAGGTGTAACAACGCCACGTACCTCTTTTCTTGCATTTTGTGGGTCGATGATAAGATAATGACTGAATTAAGAATAACTCTTGGAAAATAATAAATGATGCATGGATCTGTGTGCTTGAAATGTTTATGGTTTTCGCTTTGCTTTTGATTCCTTGCGCAACATTGAGCACTGAGCTATTATCACTGAGTTATTTGTTCACTTAGAGAAAGTTTATGTAATTTAATGTTTCTTCAGATTTCAATGAATTCTAGAACTTGTTTGATGGTCACTCAAGGCGAAATCCTAGGCTGTGCAACATTTGGGAAATGATTTAGGCCATCTTTGGACCGTTTGAGCCTTAATAGCCAACCTTGACAGAAATTGATCCCTAGTTACCCCTTTGAGCCTCTGTAAGTCTTTTTCTTTGTTAACTCATTAAAAGATTTCCTAACCTAAAATGAATTTGTTCCAAACAGTTTATCCCTTACCTATGAGCATGTAGATCATTCACAATTAAATTCTGAGCTATGTTCTGGTTTTGGGAAGTTAGAGGAGGTTAGGATGTATCATGAGCAATACAAGTGAGTTCCATTGTGTTTGGAAAAAAAAGAAAAACAGAAAAAAAGCCAATCTGTATCTATCGTCCACGTAGTTACACATTGAGGACAATGTGTTGTTTAAGTGTGGGGGAGGGGAAGTGTAATAAAAAAAAAAGAAAAAAAAGAAAAAAAGAAGAAAAAAAAGAAAAAAAAGAACAAAAGAAGAAGAATAAGAGATCTATACCCTTAATGTCCTTAAAAAGAATGAAACAACAAAGTGTGGGGGTGTAGTTTTCTTTTGTTTTCTGTAAAAAAAAAAAAAAAAATTGAGTGTTCTAAATAAGTTTGGGGGAGTAACCTGGTGAATTGAAATGAAGTTGTGTTATAGGGTTGAGCTCTACATAGTCTTGAATGATTTATGTGTTTGTGGGTGATTTGAGCCAAATTATTATCCTTATCATACCTTCACCCAAGCCAAACGTTACAAGCTTAATAAAGTCCTACTTGATCCTTGGTGTGGTGCATGTCTACATTAGTGGAGAGTGACCTGAAAAGCAAGCCTATGGAGTTCATTTATACACACATCTTCAATATTAAATATGATTCATTTTTATGCATAAACTCATCCGGGTTACAAGTGATTAGGTGAGAAGGGCTCTACACACACACACTTGAGGAATTGAAGTGAAGCGAAACTAATTTTTGAGATAAAATTCTTGATCAAGTTCATTATTTTGAAGTATTCATTGGGTTATAATTAAGTACAATCTTTGAGGCCTATTTGCAAGTTGAAGCATTGGTGGGTTTTAATTTTTTTCAGATTCTGTTTCGGTTTAGTTTTGTTTCGTATCATTTTAGTTGCTCGAGGACTAGCAAAGTCTAAGTGTGGGAGAATTTGATAGGTGTCTATTTATGTATTACTTTTATATCAATCGTCCATGTTTCTTTGCTATATTCCGTGGTATTTTTATGTTTTTGTGTGTTTTGATGTTTGTAGGAGTTTTGGAGCAACATGCACAAAAATGGAGTAAAACCCTTCATTTTCACCTCTGCTAGTCAGTGATCTTCTCGGATTTAATTGTATTGATATACAATGAACCGATGACATGTTATATACCGTTGGAAAGCTCTCGAAGTCTATTTTCTGGAGAAATTTACGGTTTATAAATCCATTCAGTGTACCAAAAGTTGTAATCAAAACAGTGTGAGATGTATAGAAATATAATTCCACAGCACTGTAGCATGTATAATACGGGGCACTGTAGCAAGTCACTGTAGCAGAGTATTTAAACACATTTTAGGTTTTATTTTCAGAACTGGAAGAGGGGAGAACGGGGTAGAGGCTGCAGCTCTGGAATTCTTTCATCTCTTGGAGTTCTTGAAGGAGAAAGGAAGCTTGGAAAGAGGAAGAACTACAATCCAAAGAGAATTACATCAAATTTGCTAAGTTTTTCCCTTACCTTTCATTTTCTGGAATGTCTCCATGTTGTATTGTATTTACCACGTTCTAAAACATGTGAAACTGAATCTGAATTGGTTGAGGGTGATTTCAAAGCCCCTGATATGGTTTTTGTAAGTTGATTGTGTAAGGAATTGTTATCCAATTCTCTAATGAAGTTGCTTGTATTCTCCCATATTTAATGCTTATGATTGCTTGCTGATTGTATTTGAGTGGCCAACTGAATATAATCTGGTTGTGATTTATTGCTAGACTAGAAATCTTAATCCGTAATTGTCTTGAATTTCTAATCCTTAGTAGCAAAATTGTGATCAGAGATTGCAATTGGAGAATACAACCTAAGTTAAATAATCCGAGCTTGTGTGTTTATTGCTTAGATCAACCTATCTTTCTTATCGTAATGCATCATTGAATTAAATTTAGAGAGCTTGTTCTAGGTTGTTTAATGGATAGAGATTAAATAAGGAGCCTGTTTTATTTAACAACAAAGTAAGGAAAGATTGGGAGAACAGAGCTTGTTGTTATCTACGGTTGATAATTTCAATGGTGTAATTGGATGACAATTCTACAATTAATTCGCAAATCCATATCTGGTGGTAGAGAAGGATCCCTTAACCAGATTTCTCTCATTGATCTTTTATTCAAATTAACTTCTGTTTTGTTATTCTTAATTTGCATTCTTATTTCACTTAGTTAATCATTCAACAAAACCCCCCCATTTAGTTAATTGTTGCTGGAAATAACAAATTCAATTAGAATCAATCCTCGTGGGAACGATATCTTACTTATCACTTTATTACTTGTGCGACTAGTATACTTGCTAGTTTCGAACGCATCAAAAGCAGTAAGAAGACTAATAGGCATTGTAATCATTGCAATATAGGTGGACATACAAAAGAAACTTGCTTCAAGTTACATGGATATCCAGATTGGTACAAAGACTTGAAGGAGCAAAAAGAGAAAAATTCTGGAAAAACAATGGCAAATTCAGTAGAGACACCACTTGATATGGATACTGACATATCCAATACTAAAGGAGCTGTACAATCCACAAGTTTTTCAAATATGGTTCAGCAAGAACTAATGAAGTTCATGAGAGGCAAGATGATAGTTGATAACAATCATGTGAATTTTGCACACTTGGAGGATTTTGCAGGTACGAATCTAAATTGTGCATTAAATTTTGCCTTGAATACACTTGATCTGTTAGAACCTGGAGCTTGGATTGTTGATACTGGAGCCTCTAATCATATGTGCACTGACATAAGACTTATTGATAAAACCAGAGTTGTGAAAAATATCATACCTGTATATTTACCAGATGGAACAATTAAGTCTGTCCATCACATTGGTGATGTTTATATTCACCATACATTATGTTTAACAGACACACTACACATTCCCTGTTTCAAGTTTAATCTCCTTTCAGTTAGCAAACTTGCTAAAATAGCCAAAATCAAATTCATTTTTCACCCCACGCATTATTTGCTGCAGGACCTGCAGACTGAGAAGGTGATAGCAGTTGGTCGATTAATTGGAACTTTGTATGTTTTAGACAAATCTTGTTTCTCAGTCGAAAAGTTACATGCTTATAATAAAGAAGTTGTACAAAATGTGTGTACTCAGAATTTCAATTCCTTCTGTACTGATAATTGTTACATAAATAATACTTCAACTTCTTCTTTGTTCCTTTGGCATAAGAGACTTGGACATGCTTCTGTCACAGCTTTGAAACACTTAAATTTTCTTCAAAATACATCTGATGAATCTATATCTGTGTGTGATATATGTCCTAAATCCAAACAGCATAGGTTGCCATTTCCTATCAGTTCTATTCACACAGAAAATATCTTTGACTTGTTTCACATAGACCTTTGGGGACCATATAGTCAAGCATGCATTACTGGAGCACATTATATAGTTACCATTGTAGATGATTTTAGTAGAGCCACATGGACTTTTTTGATTGCCCACAAGAGTCAAACAATTCATATCTTAACTATGTTTTTTAAAATGGTTGAGACTCAATTTAATAGGAAAGTAAAATCTATTAGATCAGATAATGGAAGTGAATTTACAAGTTTTGGTTTTCAAACTTTATTACATGAGCTAGGAATTTTACACCAAAAAAGTTGTGTTTATACTCCACAACAAAATGGAGTGGTGGAAAGAAAACATAAACAATTATTACAAATTGCAAGATCCCTCATGTTTCAAGCAAATTTACCAAAAAAAATTTGGGGTGAAGCCATTTTAATGGCCACTCACATTGTAAACAGGCTGCCTAGTTCTGTATTGCAATGGAAAACGCCTTTTGAAGTGCTATATGACAAATTTCCAGACTATAACAATTTAAAGTGTTTTGGTTGTTTATGTTTTATTACAAATACACAACCCCACAAAGATAAATTTGCACCTAGAGCATTTCAATGTATTTTTATAGGATATTGTCCAGGACAGAAAGCATACAAAGTTTATGATCCTTTTACTCATAAAATATATACTTCTAGGGATGTTGTTTTTCATGAGACTATTTTTCCTTATAATAATGCTCAATCTGATCACTTGCATGTTCCTTTGCCATTACCTCCTAATGAAATCACTGATTTTGATTCATCAAAAATTTCTACTTCCAAAAATCCTTTGTTAGCTCAAGATTCATCACCTTCCTCTAAAATGATACCTAATTCAAACTCTCCATTAATTCTTTCTCCTTCTACATCTTCAATTCCATCTGAACCTATCCCTCTTAGGCACAGTACTAGAGTTAAAACCAAACCTGCCTGGTTAAATGATTTTGTCACAAAGTTTTCCTTTTCCAATTCTGTATCACATGCTACTACTTCTCAGTCTGTTGAAAGCAGCACTACATCTCCTTATACACCACCTACTTACCCATACATTAAATCCCCTGCATTCACACATGCATATATGACTTTTTTGGGTAATGTATCAACAATCCAAGAGCCACAATCTTATAGACAGGCCTGTGTTCAAGAGAAGTGGGTTAAGGCTATGAAAAAAGAGCATGCTGCTCTAGAAGAAAATGAAACCTGGGAATTGACATCTTTACCAGCTGGTAAGAAAGCAATCGGCTCTAGATGGGTTTATAAAATCAAACTTAATCCTGATGGGAGTGCGGAAAGATACAAAGCTAGACTTGTAGCCAAAGGGTATCATCAAGTTGCTGGTATTGATTATTCAGATAGTTTTTCGCCTGTAGCTAAGTTGGTTACTGTGAGAATATTCTTGGCTATTGCCACTGCCAAGTCTTGGCCTATTCACCAACTTGATATTAATAATGCTTTTTTACATGGATATTTAGATGAGGAGGTGTATATGTTACCACCAGAAGGTTATACAAAAGCCAGCAAAGGTGAAGTTTGTAAATTGAAGAGGTCACTTTATGGTCTTAAACAGGCTTCAAGACAATGGAACTCTGAATTTTGTTCTAAATTGAAGCAATTTGGATTCAGACAATCTGCCCATGACCATTGTTTGTTTATTCAGAGTACTTCTAACTCATTTTTGGCATTATTAGTATATGTTGATGATGTTTTGGTGACAGGAACTAATGAAACAGATATCTTGTCTGTTAAAGAGTTCCTTGATTCAACTTTTACAATCAAAGATTTGGGTTATGCCAAATATTTTCTTGGTATTGAAATTGCAAGAAGTCCTACTGGTACCTATCTTAATCAGAGGAAATACATTCTTGATATCATCAAAGATGCTGGTTTATTGGGTGCTAAGCCAGCTCTCACTCCTTTACCCAAAGGTCAAAAATTTTCTGAAACAACAGGCTCTCTTTTAGATGATCCAGACAAATATAGGCGGCTTGTTGGGAGGCTCCTATACTTAAATCTCACATGGCCAGATATTACTTATGGTGTACAACAATTAAGCCAGTTTGTTAATGCTCCTTGCCAAGATCATTGGAATGCAGCTTTGCATCTTTTACGATATCTTAAAGGTTGTCCATCGAAAGGATTATTTTTTTCTTCACAGAGTACTCTCAAGCTAGAAGGATATTGTGATGCAGATTGGGCATCCTACCCTGACTCTAGGAAGTCCCTTACAGGTTATTGTATCTATCTTGGCCCTGCATTGATTTCTTGGAAAACTAAGAAACAATCCACTGTTTCACGGTCTTCAGCAGAGGCTGAATATAGAAGCTTGGCGTCTACAGTTTGTGAGCTTCAATGGATATAATATATTCTTAAGGACTTCTATATTTCTATCCAGCTGCCTATTCCATTGTGGTGTGATAATCAGGCTGCCTTGCATATTGCTGCTAATCCTGTCTTCCATGAACGAACCAAACACTTGGAAATTGATTGCCATTTGGTTCGTGACAAATTTAAGGAAGGTTTTGTACATCCACAACATATTTCTTCACGTCAACAACTCGCAGATTTATTCACTAAATCCTTATGTAATCCTCAGTTTTCTCTTTTACTATCCAAGTTGGGCATGATGGATTGCCATCAGACTCCAACTTGAGGGGGGGATGTACAGAATAGTCAGCACGTGCAGAACATGTGCAGTTAGTTTGTTTTAGAAGGATGAGATGGAATGATGAGCTGGAAAAGTATGTGGCTGGGATTGGTTAAAACTTTCTGTATAAATAACAACTTTTCTGTAACAACTTTAGTGTTGATTGAATAAAAGTGTGAGAATATGTTTTCTTCTCCATTTTTCCTCTGTTTTCTGCTAGATTTTCTTTTACAGCAATTGTTCAAATATGCCTTCCAAATTACGATAAACAATACAGTACTTAACATATAAAGTATCTTCATCATATAGCAATAATAAAAAAAAAAAAAACGAATGTGATTACCAAAATTAATAAACCCAATTCGATTGTGATTGACAAATGATGCTAATAAATAAATCTATTTTACAAGAAGGATTTAAGAACTTGCCAATAAATACTCAAGATTCGTTACCCATTATTGTTAAATTTTTAATAACATTTTAACACGTTGATATTGTTTACATAATCTATATAATATTACATAAAAAAGCAATATTTCATTTACATTTAAATTTCCAAGTTGATCTTCTCTTAGAGTAATGCGATACAAATAAAGATAGTTATAAGAGAATTAGATTTTGAAAATGTGTAGTTTTAATTTATTAATACTTACAGCGATATATGATTTTGCTGAAAAGTCCAAAATGGCTACCGCTTCTGAAGGCGGAAGTTTTGCTGGCAAGGAGGTGGAGAGGGGATAGTCCATCCTGGTTGACAGAGTTTACCAGCTGCTCTTTGTAACGACAGATTATTTGAAATGCCAAATCTATCAAACCACCAGAACCAGGTACGTACATAAAAATTAATATAATCAGGTGCTTAATATTGAAAAGTTGTTTATATATTATAAAGAATAATATTAATCTTATAAACTTTATATACAAACTCTTACGTACAAACTGATATGTTATAAGATGACTAGAGTAATAAATATATAAAATCAATTTATTTAATAGAGAATGACCACAACTTTTGAATAAATTATTGAACCAATCAACTTGTATAGATAGTGTATAAGAGTATCATTACTCTATTATAAATGGATTCCATATATTAACAAAATTAATGATTATCTATGAATCTTACGGATGCATGGAGAATTATAAAAATATAATTTAGAATCAAAAGTATTAAAATCTAGTTATATTTATTTGAATCAATGAACTGACCAAAGTGGCATCCGGAGATAGCGCAATGAAGAACGGTGTTGCCATCCTTTCTTCTACAATGAGAAGTGTTTTCCTGATCTATGTCAAGGTAGTAATGATGCAGGCAAATGAAAGCAGCCTTATGACCATGAAGAGCAGCCAAGAATAAAGGGCTCTCACCGTCACGGTTACGTTCAGCAATGAGTGATGGATCCACCTTGGAGATGCATTCGCACATGGGCAAAATCCCCAGCATAGCTGCAATATGCAGGGGGGTATTTCCTTGATCATCTCCAGTTTTTAAAACCTCAATTTTGGAATCCTCAGTTTCAGCTGCCTCAGAAATTATCTTGACAAGCTCACCAACAACTTCTATCTGGCCATCAGACACAGCTACATGTAATGCTGTCCCTCCTGACTTTGTGATCTTCGCCTTTTGAATTCTTGAATTTCTCTCATAGATTTGAATAACTTCCTTCCATTCACCTTTCATAGCATAATCAGCCAATCGCTTCTGAAAGGGATAATCTATGATTATGGTCTCGTTTGTCGCCATGGCTAATAGAAGGGGCTATCTAGTTATGTGCATATATATGTATATATATCTATGTATGTATGTATGTATGCATGAAAAAGGTTGAAGAATGTTAAATTGAGCTTATTAAGAATGGGCATGCAGTGGAGTTGCCAATATATATTATGTAGGAGTTGCGTAAATTATATTAATTAGTGTCTTTTCTACAGTAGCGCATTTATGTTTACTTTACAGTATATTTGTTTTGAGATAAATTTATCGATTTGTTATTCTACTGTGTTTTTAGCTACCAAAAGCATATGTGGAGTGAAATTATACAAGCAATGTTCGAACCCATGCCATACTGTCCGCAGATAAAGTTCACTGAGATAATCTTCACCGGTGGAAAAGCATATATCGAATTGAGACAATTAAAAAAGAAAAGTTATAAACTGCAAACTGATTGCGGTCAAAAACTTTTGTTATGGATTAAATTAACGTTGAAGAGACGCTATGTGTATTCCATAACGCGAACACTGATGCATGTTTGCGTTAATATTTATCAATCTTTATGTCTGAGATGCAACTGCTATCTCACCTTAATGAGACAAAAGAGACAAAATCTTTCCTTTAGTAAAAGAAAGGCCCCATGATTTATATTTATCTAGCTGTTGACGATAAAGAAAGGTGTACTCTTTTAAGTTTTAGGAGAGCCCCTTGGATGCCGATCAGGTAGCTTAACTGACTGAGATTTTTAAAAGATAAAGGGGAAATATTCTGGACCCCTTTATTGTCAAAAAATTCCGAACCCCGCAACTTTTCCAAAAAAACCATCAAAGAACCTCCAGCTGCTAGTCTTGGTTCAGTTAAGTTTGTCATTTCCCTTTTATTAGCATTTCAAATGACTAAATTTAACGGCGATAAACTCCAATGTGAAAAAATAAGAATAAAAATCTTATAAAAAAGCTCAAATCTTTCTTCTCCAACTCCGTCGGTTCTCTCTCCTTCTTTTTCTCTAATACTTTTTCTCTCCTCCATCTCCATCTCTAATTCTTGTATTTTGAGAGTCTGTGAATTTTGATGTGTACATAACATATTCCTAAACACCTCGGGAGTTTGGTTTCTTAATTATATGAGAAATTACATAAACATCCTGATAGTTTAAATGAATATCAATCACATACCATTAAAAAAACATTTTTTTTCTTGAGTCCAAAATAATATGCATTCTTTTGCCTTTTCAAGATAATTAACTCTACAGTACGTAGGATAATTTACACATCTTCCGTATACTGACATTCAAAAGTGTATCTACAGTAATAACAAGTTTAGTTACAAATGGAAGTAATTAAATGTTGTAGGGCCCAAAAAAAAAAAAAGCAGATCACAAACTCATTCTTCTATAAACAATTTTAAAAAGGCAAAAAATAGGATTAAAAATAGTTCAGATACATGTGACAGACAACATGCAAAGGAACAAAGAAGAGTAATTCAAATAAAAACAATTAGAGAGCAGCAATGTGGTGACATTTGAGTGTTGGCAGAATAATTCAATGCGATAGTGAACAGTAGCTACCTGCCCAAATGAGAGTAAAAGCAATAAATAAATAAAGGAAAGAAGTACCTCTTTACACCCAGGAAAAATGAGAGTTTCACTACAAGAAAATGAGCCTTTTACCGTGGGCCGAAATCGTGATAAAAAGCCTTTTACAATGGACATATGACGGTTCGCGCATGCTGTATAAAATAATACTGTAAAAACTCATTTCACTTTTTACCGCGATTTCAATCCGTAGTAAAACGAAATTTACTACGGATTATAGGCCCGTCGTAATAATTCGTGGTCTGGTGAAAATTTTTTTACCACGAGTTACGGGCCTGTCATTAAAACATTGATACTAAAACTTGATAACATTCTTTCTCCCAAAATAATCCTGTAACAAATGGCAATGTGTATGACCATGTGCCCTGTCATTGTCAATAATCTGTATGAGCAGACACAATGATTGCTGCTGTCCAATTGAATTAGCAGCGCAGAAAGTAAAAGTGCTGGTTTTCTTGACAAGTATGAAGCCTACAAGGCCTAGTGTTACGGCCCGCCAAGTTCCTTGCTAGAGTTGGCCCAATTACACAAGGCTTGGCCTAATCCAAGCCCATCTTCCGGAAGCTCTAGCTAGTTGGCATCCATTGTACATATCTTCTAGATGGTCCAACTAGCCGTTATAATATAGCCGTTATATAGCCGTTAGGAAACTAGCCGTTATATAGCCGTTAGAAAACTAGCCGTTATATAACCGTTAGGAAACTAGCCGTTATATAGCCGTTAACTAGCCGTTATGGAGGAGGTGACTCACTATAAAAACCCCTCCAAGGCTCATTTGTAAGATATCCAAGCTAATCCAAGCATTTGTAAGCATTTCAAGCATTGTAAAGCTTTCAATCGTAATACAAAGCATTCTTTGAGTAAGCAATACTTGCCTTCATTCTTCCTACTCTTCTCCTTGTTGCCTTCGAGTTCTTAAGCTCAACGGTCCACGAGCTTCTTCCTTAAGTGAAGCAAGCTAATTGTAAGGCTTACTTAGCAACTTCGGGTTCAAGTTGCCTAAGTGCCGCACGAGCAAAGCTGCGCTAAACTCCAAGCTCGTGACAGTTGGTATTAGAGCACGGTTCGAGCACAAAGAACAAATGGCATCCGACATGGAGATGAACATCGAGGAGCAAGTTCGTGGATGAGAGGAACAATCTCTTCCACAACCACGCCCACAAGGAAAGCGTGGTAAGTCTAAAGCTCCACTTGCGGAAGTCTTGGAGCCTCGTGTTGCAAGCCTAGAACAAACTATCTCGGGGATGGATAATGCGATCGAGGGCCTCACCGAACGTCTCGAAGGCCTAGAGACGGAATACGGGGAGATCACTCAAGCCACAAAGTCCAACATCAACGAGTTTGGTAAGGCTTACGAAAAGGAGCTTCATAACATCACACGAGAGCTCACAAACTTGCGGAGCTTTGTGGAACATGAGTTGCGGGGAATTCGTGCCGAGGTAGAAGAGTCTCGCACGGAATGGGAGAAGCACCAATGCGAGCGCACTAGCCCATCCTTCACAAGTGCTAATGCGTTGTCAAATATGCATGTGCCTACCCCTGCCACCTATAATGGCACCCGAAATGCAACGGAAGTTGAGAACTTCCTCTTTGGCCTCGAACAATATTTCGGTGCCAAAGGTGCCTATGATGATGCTTCAAGGATCGGCATTGCGCCCACATTTTTACGTGATGCAGCCCAACTTTGGTGGCGCCAAAAGCATGGCGATGCGGGCAAAGGCATCGTTTCCCTCCGCACATGGGAAGATTTCAAGAGAGAACTTCGGAAGCATTTCTCTCCAAGCAATGCCGAGAAGGAGGCAAGAGGTCGTCTCCGCCGATTGAAGCAAAGCGGCATAATCCGTTAGTACATTAAAGACTTCACTACTATAATCCTTGAAATTGAGGACATGTCCGAGAAGGACTCCCTCTTCTATTTTCTTGATGGGCTCAAAGATTGGGCAAGAATTGAACTAGAGAGGCGCAACGTGCAAAATCTCGATGATGCTATAGCCATAGCCGAATCTCTTGTGGATTACTCTACCCAATTCAAGGAGAGGAAGCCCAACCACGAGAAAGATGGAGAAGAGCAATATCATCCTCGCAAGGAAGGTGGTGAACGCAAGGCATTCGGAGGGGACAAACAAAACACGCCCAATAGAGGTAAGTTTGATGCCCCTAAACCTAAAAGCCCTTGCTTCATCTGTGATGGTCCTCATTGGGTTCGTGATTGCCCAAAGAGGAAGGCCCTCAATGCTCTTGTCACTCAAGATGGGGGTGTCCATGACGAGGAGCCGCAAGCGGAAATGGGTTCCCTTCATATCATTGGTGCACTCAAGAAAACCACACCTGCCAAGAAAGGTTTAATGTATGTGAGTGCCACCATTAACGGCAAAGATGTGCGTGCAATGCTCGACACGGGAGCCACGCACAATTTCATTTCCGGAGAAGAGGCCAAACGGTTAGGTCTCAAATACACCAAAGGAGGTGGCGCCATCAAAGCCATAAACTCAGCTGCCAAGGCAATTTTGGGGGTGTCTAAAGCCACATCCGTCCAACTTGGCACGTGGAATGGTAAG
The DNA here is from genome assembly GCA_013180625.2 of Boswellia sacra. NCBI lineage: Eukaryota > Viridiplantae > Streptophyta > Magnoliopsida > Sapindales > Burseraceae > Boswellia > Boswellia sacra. The sequence goes on along the minus strand of SNVD02001148.1, from coordinate 113,183 downwards.
CTTGATTTCTCCATTGTTCCTATGGATGATTTCCAAGTAGTGCTCGGCATGGAATTCTTCGATCAAGTCCATGCCTTTCCCATACCATCTTCTAACTCCCTTAGCATCCTCGATGGGGGTCATTCATGCACGATCGGTATAGAACGTGTGGCTAAGGTCGAGAAGAAGATAATGTCCGCACTATAATTCGAACAAGGGATCAAGGAAGAGCTGAACCTCCTTACTCCCATTCGGGAGCTCAACGATGGGGAGAACCTCGTTGTTACTAAGAGCCCACAAATTCTGCCCATCCTTGACAAAAACAAGGATGTTGTGGCTCAAAGAATGTCGGAGAGACAATCGCCAAGACAGGGGGTTCATCAAAACAAGTTAAAATTTGACACCGAACCTCCATCTATGGTGTCTCACAGAATGATGCCTCCCAAGACCACGAAGGCAACTAGGAGGTCACGTAAGCGCGGAAAAGGGAAGCGTCGACATAAGACCTCTCGCCCACAACCGATGATACATCTTCAAGGACGCAACGGGGACGTTGCGAAATCAGGTGGGGGAGAATGTTACGGCCCGCCAAGTTCCTTGCTAGAGTTAGCCCAATTACACAAGGCTTGGCCTAATCCAAGCCCATCTTCCGGAAGCTCTAGCTAGTTGGCATCCATTATACATATCTTCTAGATGGTCCAACTAGCCGTTATATAGCCGTTAGGAAACTAGCCGTTAGAAAACTAGCCGTTGTATAGCCGTTAGGAAACTAGCCGTTATATAGCTGTTAACTAGCCGTTATGGAGGAGGTGACTCACTATAAAAACCCCTCCAAGGCTCATTTGTAAGATATCCAAGCTCCAAGCTATCCAAGCATTTGTAAGCATTTCAAGCATTGTAAAGCTTTCAATCGTAATACAAAGCATTCTTTGAGTAAGCAATACTTGCCTTCATTCTTCCTACTCTTCTCCTTGTTGCCTTCGAGTTCTTAAGCTCAACGGTCCACGAGCTTCTTCCTTAAGTGAAGCAAGCTAATTGTAAGGCTTACTTAGCAACTTCGGGTTCAAGTTGCCTAAGTGCCGCACGAGCAAAGCTGCGCTAAACTCCAAGCTCGTGACACTAGTGCCTCTCCATCCATTCTCTTTCTACAGTGGTGTTTGCTGAGAAAACTGACATTCGGAGTAACTGCTGTCCATGCTCCATCATAATTCTTTCCGTCAAATCCACTCCGATGCCTACTTAAGTTAGGGGTTGCAAAGGACTGATTTCACTGACATTGAATTGTAAATTAAGATAATATCTACCTTCCACACGAATCACACCTCAACTGCATTCTAAACCAATCTTGGAAATAACCGAATTTCGCATCAGAGTATATGCCAAAAGTTTTGAATTATTACCTGCCTTTTGGTTTTATGATTATGCCCCTTAATCAAGTCCTAGGCATTTGCTTCTGCCATCAAGGACGGGTCTAAAGGACCTTAAACTTAAATCACTAGATACAAATGATCAAATAATTTTAATTTTTTTACTTTTTCTTCGTTTGAACTAGATGGGACTGGTTTAGTAGAGTATCTGGCATTTAAGTATTTTTCCTAACTTGCCATTCCTTTCTAAACATGCTGATATCATGTAGCAGAATGGGTTGAACAGAGAAGAGCCACCTAGCTAATATTTGTTTCATACCTATTCCTATAACTTAAGATTAGATTTGGAAACTAAATAGATGAGTAAATTATCAAATGGACATGATCAATATTTACTTACGAGCAGCTTAAATTTACAGAATTGGTATAAATATGCATTCAGCATCCATAATAGAGAGTTGCTACCGCTCTTCTGAGTTGAATTTGTTCCAAGCTTCCTGAAAAATTAACAAATACTGGGAACTTAAGATAGTGATAAAAAGAGAAAAGAAACAGTTATACAGAATACGACCAAATTGCAGCAGTATAACCAATGACTAATCAAGGATGCTACTGACAGACCTTAAAAAGATCAAAGACCTTCTCGCAAATGTACTTCTGCTGGATACTTGCACCTCTTTGCTGTAATTTCTGGATGAACACTGAGAGTAGCTTTCCTGTAAGCTTTCTTTACAGCAGCCGAAGTTATAACTTCTATTAATGGAATTGGATGCCAACCACTATTAGGCCCAAGAATCTACCAATACATGAAACTTAGTTCAGTAAATGCTAGCACAGATTGAATGAAAATCAGAAACAAAGGTTGAGGATAATTTTACTTACTCATTTATGTCATGTCATATTTAAGAACATGACAACAACTATAAAAGAAGAGTAAAGCTGTCAAGTTAAATCCATTCTTAAACTTTTAGCCCAAGCATTAACCAAAATAATTTGTCAATGGACAAGCAAAAGATGTAAGAATTTCAATGTTCAGACGCTACGAAGAATCAATTATCTTCGGAAACCGTTTATGCACAGGCAAATTCACCCAGCCACCTACACCAATGGCACCTTCGCATACCATCTTGCATCCATAAACCTCGAACTCAAAAGAGCGCTACGTTTGTCTCATTGTAATCTAGATATTCTTCAATTGAAAGTACATTTCACATCTAACCATGCATAAGGCAAAGCAGCAATTACTTAAGACACTTCAATTCTTTAAACATGCATTTTAGTCTAGGTTTTCAATCAAAAGTACATATCATATCTAACCACACATAAACAGCAAATACTTAAAACAGTTTAAACATCCGTTTCATATCATAGTGGCACCAAAGAAAACCATATACAAGCTAGAGGATAGAACATTGTTGGCCATAAATCATTCGTTATTAGTACAAAATAACAAATCTCAACCTCAAAACATAAAGAGTAACAGAAACCCTAAAATAACATATTAAAGAAAGTTAGAAAAAAATAAAAGTAAAAATAAAAAGAGAGTTCTAGAAAGAAAGGAAATCAAGCCTTCGCCTCAACAGAAGAGACAGCTTCCTCACCCGCACCAGCCTTAGGCTCCACGTCATTGCTAGTATCGTTCACAGTGGTAGTAGAGCCAGAACCAACAGGACTAACGCGTGACTTCACAGCATCCAGCATGCGTTTATTGATCTCCTTAGAATAGACCTGGAGAATCTCGATTCCATCATCCTCGGTGGAGGCAGCAGAATCGACAACGAAGAAGGCCTCATCCTCAATGGCCCGAGCTGCGGAGTCGGCCTCGTCAGTCGGTAAGGAGTCGTAACGCTTGGAGAGGACGAAGGGAGTGTTGAGGATCTCAATAAGGCGCGTGATGAAGGCGTTGCGAGTGCATTAGGTGGGTGGCCATATGCGGAATGCGAGGCTACTGGTGTTGAGTTTCTTAGGGTCCTGTTGAGTGTTGTTTTGGGGATCTTGGGGCCGTTCCGTTTGGGCTTCCATCGTTGGCTGTGTGGTTTGGGGCAGTGAAGAAATGAACTTTTCGAGTCCCAAATGTTGTTGATTTTCAATTTTATATTATTTTTTGATTTTATTTTAGGGGGGTGACTGGATATAACAAGAAATGAATATTGGTACGATGAAGGGCAAAGAAGAGGAGATGGAATTAGGGATTTGAGAGGCGGGAGCATAAAAGAGAGAGAGAGAGAGAAAGAGGTGGGAGAATGGCGTAAAAGAGAGGGACCAAATATAATAATTTGATTATATAAAAAGTTTTTACTGTGGGCCTCTAAAACCGTCGTAAAGTCCATAAATTTTACCGCGGGTGTAGTGACCCCCAGAAAATTCGAACTTTTATCGTATTTTTAAAGACCCGCGGTAAATGGGTGCAGTAAAAGACACTTTTTGTAGTAGTGTCTTAAGTATTTGATATTGTGTTTCTCGGACAACTTTATCATCATCGCTTGTACGCTCACGTAACTTTTCTTTAGCAATGTATTTGTGCAATCTCAACTCTCTTGGATACTGACATAGAATGGGTTTTTTTCATCTTAGGGTTATTATAGTCTTTTAATTTTTATTTAATAAGGGTCTCATTTAATTTGAGAAATTATCAATTTGATGATTTTGACTTAAAGAGAGATTTTTACTTATCCTAATTTGACTCAAATTTCAATATATATTGAATATTATAAATATAGGTTGTCAGTATTATTTTATTAGATATTATACAGACATTGATTATATGATATATTAAAGAATTATTCAGACATATTTTTGGTTGATCGTATATGAGTGTGAGTGTTTGGTTGGAGTTTGTTTGTTATTGATTTTGATTTGTTCTTATTATGGGTTCCCGTCAATTTAGTATTAGAGCTTAACATCGTTCAACAAAATGCATCCTGAATTCCATAAACTCCAAACACAATCACTATTTATTACTATTCATCACCATAATTGCTATTTATCACCGGTCATCGCAAATCACCCATCATCGAATACATCAAATCGTAGATCGGGCCATCCCCATCATTCTTTCCTTCATCACCATCACCAGAATTCTATCAGAAATCCCTCAAAACACCCAAAAACAGATTGTCACCTTCACTTTTTATCACCGTCGACCCGCGAGTGGTGTCTTACCTCCACCATCAAGTGATAGATAAGCCCCTCCTTATCAACTTTCCCTTCTTGGCTGATCACTAATTCTTATCGGAAAGCCTCTAAAAAGTCAAAATTCAATTTGAAAGCCACCACACAAACCACTGTGGCTTACACCACCCATCGGAAAAGCTTCAACCGTTGCCGATCCACCTCCTGAAGGTTTGGTCGTCATCATCCGATCGTCGGAAGCCGCCATCCGAGAGTGCTATGGATATTTGAGGTTACGGACTTGTTTGTCACTTTTTAAAATTAGTTGATATTTTCAGTTGGGGGCTTTTAGGTTATTTGCCATTGAATCAAGCCTAATATCCTAGAAACCACCCCACTTTGCAAAATTATACCACTGTTCCAACTTTTAAATTTATAGTTTACCCTTTTACAGTTTAACTCCTACAATTTCAATTTTTACATGTTAACCTATACAGTTTTATTATATTGTACTTTGGCCAATACACTTCCAATTTTATAGTTTAGCCTAATATACTCACGCTTTTAACTACAAGTTATCCTTCATATTTCGTTTTCTTTCAGTTTAACCCTAAAAACATTTATTGCATACTTTTCTTGCCTTTATTTGTATTACAGTAGCATCAGATTTACTTTTATCGCTCATAGGAAATTTAGTCTAAGCTTAGCATAACCACAAAAAAAAAAGATGGTAGACCCAAATCCCCTTCTTGAACAACATATCGAACAACCTGATTTAAATACCATAACAATAGATTGAATGGATTAGAACTTAGGTTCGCTCGCATGGAACAAATTGTAAATGATACTACAGAGCAAGTTAATTATAGGGATAATAATTTTAGACAATCTAATAGGTTTGATAAGAGTAAGGAAGTCATGGGATCCACATCTAAAAGACACAGTGAGCGAGAATACAGCCATAATCCTTTGTTTAAAGATGACAATGGCGACAGAGGCAGTCATAGAAGCAATAGAAGTCATTCTAAGCATGAGTCATTTGACATTCCAAAAGATGTCAAGCATAATGTCCCTGAGTTTGATGGTAAGTTAGAATCCACTGTTTTCCTAGATTGGATAGATGCCATAGAGGAGTACTTTGCTTGGCATGACATGGTAGACACCTATCGTGTTAATTTTGCTTGACTTAAGTTAGTTGGTATTGCTAAGATCTATTGTCAGTATGTAGAACGTAGATTCTATCAATAGCATAGTCGTCCTCTTTCTTGGAAAGAAGTAAAAATGGTCTTTTCACAAAAATTTGTTCCGTAGTCCTACAAAAAGCGACTTTATAGACAATTGTTTAACCTTAGGCAAGGTGCTTGTAGTGTCTTTGAGTACCAATCTAAATTTGATAATCTTCACATTAGGTGTAAAATCGAAGAATCTGATGATGCCACCACATCTAGATTTATCAATGGCCTTAGGTATGACATTCAACGTATTATTGAGTTAAGCAATCCTGGTAGTTTAGAAGAAGCCTATAATAAAGCCTTGAATGCTGAATTCCAAACTAAAGCTTATAATACTAGGCAAACTTCTTCAGTGCATACCCTATCTCCTCAAATCAAGGCTTTCAATACAAGCAACTTTAATCAACAATCCTCCACTACTAGAGCCTCTAACTCATCAACTTGTAGTTACCCTATACCTAATGCTTCAAATCCCAATGTCAATTCCTATTTTAATTCAAATAGGGAAAGATCAATGAGTGCTTCAAACTCATTCGCTGGTAACTCCAACTATTCTCCAATTGTGTGTCATAATTGTCAGGGTAGAGGTCATGTCGTTACCTGTTGTCTTAGTTGTACCATGACCATAGGTTATAATTCTAGTGAACCAACCCATGAGGATCCTGAAAGAGAGGTCTTAGAACCATTAGAGGAGAATGAAGATCTAGGATTAGGAGACATTCAGGAAGAGGAGTTTGATGAACAATTGTCAGTTATGCGTTGTATTTTGTCCACTCCAGTAGTTTCTGATTCTTGGAAGAGGACCAATATTTTTCATAGTTTAGTTTCCCTTAAGAATAAGTTGTGTAAACTAGTGATAGATGGAGGTAGTACCTTGATTGTTATTTCTAACGCTGCAATTGATAGAGTCTCACCCTAATCCTTTTCAAGTAGCTTGGGTCAATAAAGCAACCTTACCTATCACTCATAGATGTCTTGTCCCTCTTAAGTTGTGTTCTTCTAATGAAAATATCTATTGTGACGTGTTACCCATGGATATAGCTCATATCCTCCAAGAGAGACCTTGGCTTTATGCCATGATGTAATAAACTATGGGAAAGAGAATACCTATATGTTTAATAATTATGGTAAACCTGTTACTTTGAAACTAGCCAAACCTACTGATAATTTTAAGGTCTCCGCTAGGGTTCAAAAATATAAGCCAACTCCAAAGCCTAGAGCTAATACTTTAGAACCTAAGAAACACAACTTGAATATTTTGGCTCCAACTCATTTTATGAAAGAAAGCCAAGAGACTGGTGTTATGTACACTTTGGTTCTAAAAGAGTAATCACTAGAGTCTAATTTAGACTTTTTCCATAAGATAGGTGAACTTTTAGAAGAGTTTAGTGATATAGCCCTTGAGGACTTACTAAACGAGCTACCACCCATGAGAAACATTCAACATGCTATTGACTTAGTTTTAGGTTCACAACTTCCTAACCTTCCACATTAGAGGATGAACCCTACTGAAAAAGCTGAGTTGAATAGGCAAATAAAGGGTCTGTTACAAATAGGTTTCATTTGTCATAGTCTTAGTCCTTATGCAATTCCAGTGTTACTCACCCCTAAGAAAGATAGATCTTGGAGAATGTGTGTAGATAGTAGAGCTATAAACAAAATCACCATTAAGTATAGGTTTCCTATCCTAGACTTGAGGATATGTTAGATGAACTAGCTGGCTCTAGTTGGTTCTCCAAGATAGATTTAAGGAGTGGTTATCACCAAATTAGGATTAGACCAGGTGATAAGTTGAAAACCGCTTTTAAATCCCCTGATAGCTTATATGAATGGTTAGTTATACCTTTTGGCTTGTCTAATATTCATAGTACTTTTATGAGATTCATGACCTATATGTTACGACCCTTTATAGGGAAGTTCCTTGTAATTTATTTTGATGACATTCTCATATATAGTAAGAGTGAGGAAGATCATTTAGACCATCTTAAGAAAGTTTTTCGAACCTTTAGGAATGAGAAAAGTACATCAATCTTAAGAAATATTCTTTGTATGCATGTCACATCCTTTTCTTAGGATTCATAGTTTCTTCTAAGGGCATTATAACTGATCCTAGTAAGATAAATGCTATTACATCTTGGCCTACACCTAGGACCTTGTTTCAAATTCGTAATTTCCATTGATTAGCTTCTTTCTATTGGAGATTCATTAGAGAGTTTAGTACCATCATGGCACCCATCACTGATTGCATATGAAAGGGTGAATTTCAATAGACCCCTGTAGCCACTAGAGCATTTGAGCTTATTAAGCAACATATGACTCAAGCCCCTCTCCTTAGGCACCTAGATTTTTTCAAAGTCTTTGAAGCAGCTTGTGATGCTTTAGGAGTAGGTATAGGAGGAGTCTTGAGTCAAGAGGGTTACCTTATTACTTTCTTTAGTGAGAAACTCAACGAGGCTAAACAAAGATATTCTACCTATGATAAAGAGTTCTATGCTATTGTTAGATCTCTACAACATTGGCAGTATTATCTTTTGCCTAATGAATTTGTCCTTTACTCTAACCATCTAGCATTAAAATATCTTTAATCTCAAAAGTGATCGAATGAGAGGCATGTCAAGTGGTCTAAGTTCTTGTACCTAGACATAGGCCTCGAGAGGATAATAAGATAGTTGATGCCCTTAGTAGAGTCATGTCCACCCTTCAAACCATGCAAGTTGAGATTGTAGGTTTTGATAGGATCAAATTAGAGTATCCCTCTTGTCCTGATTTTAGCATCATTCATAAGGAACTCTTAGATAATAACCGTCGAGATCCTATAGATTTTATCATTCGTGATGGTTATCTTTTTAAAGGTTCTCGTTTATGTATTTCACATACTTCTATGAGAGATTTCTAGTTTGGGAAATGCATGTTGGATGATTAGCCAGTCACTTAGGGAGAGATAAAACCATTGCCTTAGTTGAGGATAGGTTCTATTGGCCTTTACTGAAGAGGAATGTTGCTAGGATTGTATCCCCATGTTGTACTTGTCAACTAGCCAAGGCTCAAAAACTTAATCAAGGGTTATACGCTCCTCTCCTTGTTCCTTACCTTCATTGGAGAGATGTTAGTATGGACTTCCATTTAGGATTACTAAAATCACTAGGAAACATGATTTGATTTTTGTTGTGGTTGATAGGTTCTCTAAATGGCTCATTTTATCCCTTGCTCTAAGACTAGTGATGCTTCACATATAGCTCAACTATTCTTTAAAGAGATTGCCCGTCTCCATGGACTCCCTATATCAATAGTGTCTGATAGAGATGTTAAGTTTGTTAGTTACTTTTGGAAGACACTTTAGAAACTGTTTGGTACATCTCTTAAGTTCTCTTCAGCTTATCATCCTCAAACTGATGGCCAAAATGAAGTGATTAATCATAGCTTAGGGAACTTGCTTCGTTATGTGGTAGGAGAGAAGTTAGGTAATTGGGATTTAGTATTGCCTATTGTTGAGTTTGCTTATAATAATGCTGTTAATAGGTCCACCGGCAAGAGTCCATTCATGATTGTTTATGGTATTGCATCTCGCCAACCTATTGACCTTGTTCACTTACCTTCTCACTACTTTTTTTTTGGAAAAATTACCTTCTCACTACCCTTCTTCAAACTTTGCAACTAATTTTGCCACCCATATGCGCGATTTGCACGCTGAGGTGAGACAAATAATTTTCTTGAGTGACGATAAATATAGGTCTACTGCTAATCTGCATCATCGAGAAATGGTTTTTAAGGAAGGTGATTATGTCATGATTCGCCTTAACCCTTCTTGCTTCCCTAAATAAGCTAACAAAAAATTGCATGTTCGTGCCCGTGGCTCATTTAAAGTTAATCATAGGCTTGGTTCTAATGCTTATTTACTTTATTTGCCTTCTAATTGGAGCATTAGTCCAATTTTTAATGTGGGAGACTTGTTTCCTTTCTGAAGACATTTTGAGACTCCAGCTGTGTTTGATGTTTTTGCAGGTTATCCTACTATTGTCGTACCTTGTTTGCCTCTGTTTGATCCTTTACCCATTGATGAGGTTGATCGCATTTTGGATGACCAATATATTACTTCTACTACTAGTGGTTTTTGTTGTTTCCTTGTTCGTTGGAAGAGTCGACCGGTAAATGATAATACTTAGCTTCCTAAAGATGAGCTTCGTCACATCAATCCCTATGCTTTGGATTTTTACTTGTAGTCATACTCGTATGAAGATGAGTCCTTCCAAGTCGAGGGAATTGATGTAGAATGGCTTATTTTATTATTACGGTTATTATAATCTTTTGGTCTTTACTTAACTAGGATTTCATTTAATTTAGGAAATTATCAGTTTAGGGATTTTGACTCAAAGCGGGATTTTGACTTATCCTAATTTGACTCAAATTCCAATGTGTCTTGGTTAGTATAAATAAAGGTTGTCAGTATTATCTTGCTAGACATTATGTAGACATTGATTATATGATATATTAAAGAATTATTCAGACAGATTGTTAGTTGATCGTGTGCAAATGTGAGTGTTTGGTTAGAGTTTGTTTTTTCTTGATTTTGGTTTGTTCTTATTACAGGTTCCCTGTCAGATACTTTTGAAATAAGTCCTTAATGCCCAGCAATGCATCTTCAAGAAGATAAAAAATGCGGTGTCAATATTGACATTACCATTCAAAGCAAGAAGAAAAAATGTGTATAATGCTAAAACCTAAACCACCAAATCAATACTAGGACGTAACTTCCACACAACTTATTTCAAAAGCATTAGCTTAATTAAACATTCTTTAAAAGAATCAATCTCTTCTATCATGAATTTAGCATCGATCACCAGACAAGGTGAAAAAAATGATTAACTTGTGATTCTCATGTTTCTTATTTCTATAGAGAACTTGGCCAAAGTAGACCACCTATTTGTCTGATGCACAGCTGATCAAAGATTTTTCCCAATTTGAAATCCTTATCACTTACTTAAATAAAAATAAATAAAAAACCAACCCTTAATGGAGTTAAGAATGAGCATAAACCCAAACTTTTCTCAATAATAAAATGGTGCATTGTTTCCCGCTTTCAATCAACATCAATATCCTCAACTTTTTAACATCAATAGGCTAACTAATTGAACAATTTACCAGAAAAATAAACCATTTTTACGAACTTTTGAGTTATGATGCAATGTTTGTTGCAGAAGCTCCTTTAAAGTCAAGCCTTTCTTATTAACAGCTAAACCAGCCTTCTTGGATGCCAAACTTTGCTTAGGAAGTATAATTGCTGCAAAAAATATAGCACATGGTAGGCAAAATTTCCATCAGCAATGTTCATTATCGAATTAACTTCAATCTATTTATAATACAAAACATCTTATTCATAGTAAACATAAATTCTCTACAACCAAAAATAAAAACAGAAACAAAAGTTCTTTCAATATGTAGAGTTTCAAAAGAAAATAAATATGTATGTATTTATATATTACAAAATTTAGAAACTATGTCTAACAGTTAAGTGGGATGGAAAATTAGTGGACTTAGGCCCATGAATTAAGGCCTTGTATATATAAGAGAGAGATCAGGGTTCCAAGGGGGAGGGCTTTTTTGGAATTTGGATATAGAAGAGGAGAGTCTTACGGTTATAGAGAGGGGAGAGAGAAGAAGGAGAAGAAGAAAAAGAGAAGGAAGAAAAAGAGAGGAAAAGAAGGAAAAAAATCAAAGAAGTGTATAGGCAAGTAGGGATTTTCTAACACTATACTTAAATCGTGTTATTTATGGTTGTTGTTTTGGTTGATATTGGTTTGCAATGCATGTGACTTATTGTAAATTGATTGTTTTGTTGCTTCGATGATGAATTATGGGTGAAATTATTTGCTTATGAAGTGAAGTAGAGGTTGTTCTTGAGGGGAGTTGTAGTTCATGTGACAATTTTGTGTTATTTGAGCTGTTGCATTTTCCTGGATCATGATTTGTATAATTTTTCTTTTGTTTAGAAAAATAGACATATGAAGCTTTAAACAGCCATTGATTTCATTGAATTTGGAGTTAAAATGAAAATTTGGTAAATTTTTGAAATTGGAGGTCGAAATCTAGAAATGATATTGTTCAACCGGCATATTCGAACAGGTTCACAACTCTGTATATTCTAAGACTGACGTTTAATCCGACACTACTCAACACTTACTTGTCGAGTGTCGAGTATCAGATGTGTCGAGTGTCTAGTTATGGATATGTCGAGTGCCTAGTGTGAATGTGTTGAGTGTCTAGTTACGGATGTGTCGAGTGTCTAGTTATAGATATGTCGAGTGCCTAGTTGTGAATATGTCGAGTGCCTAGTATGAATGTGTCGAGTGTCTAGTTATGAGAATGTCGAGTGTTGAGCTATGCAAATGTCGAGTGTCAAATGGAATCACAAAACCGACCGGGCTATGTGCAATTCTCTTGACAGGCCTGGATTTTGCATATAAACTATATTTCTTTGAGATTTATTTTAGAAATTACATTGAACAGCTTGTAAGTGTATGCAATTCTTAGTGTTGGACCTTGGATGGGCCGTTTTGGATACGAATCCAAGGGAAACACGAATATAAACTTGATATGATGGACCTTGGATGGACCGTCTTGGATACAGATCCAAGGGAAACACGAAAATAAACTTGATGTGTTGGACCTTGGATGGGCCGTTTTGGATATGGATCCAAGGGGAACACGAATATAAACTTGATATGTTGGACCTTGGATGGGTTGTCTTGGATACGGATCCAAGGAAAACACGAGTATAAACTTGATGTGCTGGACCTTAGATGGGTCATCTTGGATACGGATCCAAGGGAAACACGAGTATAAACTTGACGTGTTGGACCTTGGATGGGCCGTTTTGAATACGGATCTAAGGGGAACACGAGAATGATTGTTTGGTTTATTATAATTGGTTGTGTAACTATTTAATTGAGTAACTGTTTGAATGTTTGTGAATTAGTATAATGTTAGAATCTTTCCTATTAGGCTATATGCTCATCCCCTCCCTCCACAGGTACACAAAGAGATATTCATACTAGTAGTGTTCCAAAGCTTTCCTAGGAAGTCTGGCGTCTATATGCATGCAATGATTTTGGAAAAAGTTTTAACTAGCCTAGGTCGTCATAGGAAATTTTGTTATGTGATTATCAATTTATGTACTAAGTTTGTTCATCAATGTATGTCTAGTTTATTTTGAATAAATAGTCAGATGCTGCAATGGATTCATGTGATATGTGGAAATATATGTATGAAATGGAAAATGAAAAAAATGAGATATTGATGATGTCTTTTTTATTATTTTCTTATTCAATCACCCATAAAGTCTCTAAATAAGAGATGGTAGGGCGTGACACGGTAAGTTTTCTATTACAATTTACTTTCACCATAGTATAGGATACTGTAGAAAAAATCAAAAGAATTTTTATTTTTAAAGTTTAATACAAAAGAATGTTTGCCTTTGGATTTAATTTTGACATCCGTAGCATTCTTCGACGGCGGTAACTTTCTACCAAGCTTTCATTTTATTTTCTTAAAAAATGTTAAAAATAATTAAAAAACAGCAGATTGAGAAGGCAAACGAAGAATATGAGTTTGTTGAAATGTTAATGCAAATTCTAGAAGCTAAAGTCGGTTAACAAGGCGGTAGATTTAATAGTCAAATTATTCGCCGCATTACTTATCCAATGTGAAGCCAAGACTAAAGTCGGTCAAAGACATTTCAATATTAAACTATTCAGCAACAAAATTTTCAATTACAAATCATGGTAAAAGCTTCTTGAAGCTACTAGAGTCGATGCAAGCCATGCAATGTTTATCTTGTTGATGCAACTTGCCAATAAGCCACACATTGGAGCCACTAACTTGTAAACCGATCTTGATAAATTAATTCTCTAATTGTGTTCACCGACTTGTAACACTGACTATAACATTTATAAATAGGCAATTGCACTACCAATTGTAATAAATTCTAAATAGGCTAGTGCACTAGAGATTAAGTGAAATGGATGCTTACCATTCTAGAGTTTCGTAGCTAGCTAAATCTGTATTGATTTAATCATTTTCAATACAATCAAACATTTTATATATTCCATTTTCTAACAATGGTATCAGAGCCACGTTTGGTTACTATAGGGCAATAAATTATTTGCCATGATGGCCGAATCAAGTATCTCATCAATGCTAGTATCAGTGCCTGTATTCAATAGCAAAAACTTTGATTACTTGTGTATTAAGATGCGGACATTTTTTCAGTCTCAAGGCTTATGGAGTGTCATCCAAAATGGATTTGAAGCTTAAAAAGATATTTATAGTCTATTTGAAGCTGAGTAGAAGAAGTTGGAAAATCTACAGGAAAAAAAACTTAAAGGCGCTTTTTATTCTTCAACAAGCATTCCAGCACATATATTTCCATGAATTGTTTAAGCTATAAGCGCCAAGCAAGTGTGGGATATCTTAAAAAAGGAGTTCCACAGGGATGAGCAGGTACGACTTTCTGTACTACAAGCTTGTAGAAGAGAGTTTGAGAATACTAAAATGAAATAATCTGAGACTGTTAGAGACTGCTACTCTAGAATTAAGGAGATAGTAAACCAATTGAGAATTTGTGGAGATAATATTACTGATAGAAGAATTGTGGAGAAAATATTAGTTACTGTGACTAATAAATATGATTCAATTGTAACTTCTATTGAACAAAGACATAACTAGACTTTCAGTGACGGAATTAATGGGCTCATTAAAAGCATATGAAAAAAGAAAGATGCATAAAAATGAATCATTAGAGAATGCATTTCAATCAAAATTTAATTTGCACTCTCTAAAGCCTAAATATGAGTCTAAAAAATCAAAAGAAATTTCTAGAGGAGGAGAAGGCTCTAGAAATAAAGAAAATAAAAAATATCCTCCTTATGGCATATCAAGAAAACAAGCCATTTGGAGAAAAATTGTTGGCATCATGGCAAAACACATTACAATAATTGCAAGAACTTTGGGCATCTAGAAAAAGATTGTCGATCAAAAGCAAGTCATCAAGCCAACTATTCAGAAAATGAATGCACTAGTGGAATATTATTCTACGCCTATCAAGCTGCGTCAGAAGAAAAGAGCAACAAGTGGTATATTGACAGCAGATGCAGCAATCATGTGACTGGTGATGAAAGCATTTTATGTGATATTGATACTACAAATAAATCACAAGTCAGACTAGGCAATGGCGCTCTAGTAGAGGATAAAGGCAAAGGGACAATTGCTATGGAGACAAAGAAGGGAACAAAGATCATCCAAAATGTCCTATTAGTCCTTAGCTAGATACAAAACTCGCTTAGTGTGGGCCAAATGATTCGGAATGGTTATTCTCTACACTTCGAAGGTGATACATGCACAATTTATGATAAAAAGAATAAAGGCCTAGTAATTGCTAAAGTGATGATATAGCAATGTAATTTCCCTATCCAATGGAGATATGTTAGAGAAGCAGCAATGAAGGCACAACATGATGACTCATGGTTGTAGCACAGAAGATTTGGTCAGTTCAACTTTTATGGATTAATAATTCTCCATCAGAAAAAGATGATGAATGACCTACCTGATATCAGAGAAAAGGATGGCGTATGTAAAGGTTGTCTACTTGGTAAACAACAATGTTAATCATTTCCATCTGGAAAGGCATGGAGAGCAAAGAAATTATTGGAGTTAGCACATACAGACGTGTGCGGTCCAATAAGAACTGTTTCGCTCAATCAGAACAAGTACTTTATTTTATTCATTGACGACTATTCAAGAATGACTTGGGTGTAGTTTCTTCAAGAAATATCACAAGTCTTTAAGATTTTCAAGAAGTTTAAGGCGTATGTTGAAAATCAAAGTGGTCACAAAATAAAAGTTTTAAGAAGTAACTGTGGTAAAAAATACACCTCCAACCTATTTGACAAGTTTTGTGAAGACGAAGGTTATGGTAAAGAATACACCTCCAACCTATTTGACAAGTTTTGTGAAGACGAAGGAGTGGAACATTAATTAACAGTTAGGTACGCTCCTTAACAAAACGGTGTATCAGAAAGAAAAAATAGAACAGTATTAGAGATGGTAAGATCAATGCTGAAAGATAAAGGCCTACCAAACATATTTTGGGCAGAAGCAGTCTACATTATAGTCTATCATTTAATAGATGTCCAACTAAACCTATTCAAAACGAGACTCCAGCCGAAGCATATAACGAACCTAAGCCATCAGTAAAATATCTCAAAGTCTTTTGTTTCATATGCTACGTTCACCTACTAAAAGAGAAACGAAGCAAGCTAGATGAAAAAATAGAAAAAGGGGATATTCTTGGGCTATAGTATTCAATCCAAGGGCTATAGAATCTACGGCCTCAAGTTTAAGAAATTGATTATTAGTCGAGATGTGGAATTTGATGAACAAGCTGCATGGAACTGGGGTGAAAAAAAGGTTGAAAGAAGAAACATCATAGTTCTATTTCCATCACCACCTCCACATCAACAACAAACAACTTCTGAAGAGTCAGACTCTAATCCAGAAACTTCAACTGATTCTCCAACTTTAGAACATGAAGACTCCCCTCAACAAAAAGAATCTTCTCTAGAGACACCACCAAGAAAGGTAAGATCTCTTGTTGATATTTATGAATCTTGCAACTTCACTACATTAGAACTAGAAAGTTATGAAGCAGCCTCAAAGCAAGAAGTATGGGTGAATGCTATGCAAGAAGAAATAAAGATGATCGAGAAAAATAATACTTGGGGATTGGTGGATTGTCTAGAGATAAAGAAATCATTGGAGTTAAATAGGTTTATACAACGAAGCTCAACTCTAATGGCTCAATTCAAGAACACAGAGCTAGACTAGTTGCAAAGGGCTACTCATAACAATATGATTGTTGACCACAATTAAACATTTGCTCTAGTTGCATGTCCACACACAATTAGAGCTCTTATTGCACTTGCTGCTCAAAAGAAGTGGAAGATTTATCAACTTGATGTGAAGTCAGCATTCTTGAAAGGATTCCTTAAAGAAGAAATCTATGTTGAACAACCTCAAGCGTTCGTGGTCCAAGAAAAGAGGATAAAGTTCTAAGTCTTAGGAAAGCACTGTATGGATTGACACAAGCTCCAAGAGCCTGGTATAGTAGAATTGATGAGTACTTCACAAAACAAGGATTTAGGAAGAGTAAAAGTGAACCAACTCTCTACACTATGACAGAAGATCACAACATTCTTATTGTTTCCTTATATATGGATGATCTTATCTACACTAGCAATCATAAGAAGATGCTCAAAGAATTCAAGGAAGATATGATGAAGACTTTCGAGATGATAGACTTTAATCTGATGCATACTTTCTTAGTATTGAAATAGGCCAAAGAGATTATGGAATTTTCATATCTCAGAAAAAATATACTGAAAGTCTATTGAAGAGATTCAACATGAATGAATGCAAGTCAATGGCAACTCCTCTAATTACTAATGAAAAGTTGAGAAAGCAAGACGATTCAGAAAAGGCAGATACTTCATATTTCACAAGCCTTCTTAGAAGCCTACTCTACTTGACGGCAACAAGAACGGATATCATATATGCTACAAGCCTTCTCTCAAGCTTCATGCAGAATCCAACACAAGTTCACAATAGAGCTACTAAGAGAATTCTTAGACACTTAAAGGAATGAAAAAATACGATATATGGCTTAACTCCATTGCTGATGCAAAATTTATTGGTTACACTGATAGTGATTGGGTTGGATGATTGGATGACATAAAAAGTACATCTAGATATGCATTCACATTAGGTTTACGAATATTCTCATGGATGTCCAAGAAACAAGACAGTGTTGCACAGTTATCAGCGAAAGTAGAATACATAGCAGCAACAAATACAGCGAATCAAGCAATTTGGCTGAGACATATACTTGAAGATATGGGAAATTCACAACATCAAGCTACAGAGATTAAGTGTGACAGCAAGTCAGCATTAGCAATGGCTAAAAATCTAAAATCTTGTCTTCCATAATCTCACACAACATATTGTAATCAAGTACCACTTTCTTAGAGAAGTTGAAGCAAATAAAGAGATAGTGCTCAAATATTGTCAAACTGAAGAACAGTTAGTAGATATCTTCACAAAAGCACTACCATGAGAAAAATTCGAATTACTTTGAGACTTAATTGGATTAACAAGAATTTGCATCAAGAAGGAGTGTTAAAATGTTGATGCAAATTCTAGAAGCTAAAGTCGGTTAACAAAGCCGTAGATTTAATAATCAAATTATTAGTCCAATTACTTAGCCAATGTGAAGCCAAGATTGAAGTCGGTCAAAGACATTTCAAGATTAAACTATTTAGCTAACAAAATTTTCAATTACAAATCATGGTAAAAGTTTCTTGAAGCTACTAGAGTCCATCCAAGCCATGCAATGTTTATCCTCTTGATGCAAGTTGCAATAAGCTACACATTAGAGCCAATAACTAGTAAACTGACCTTGATAAATTAATTGTCTAATTGTGTTCACCGACTTGTAACACCTATTGTTACATCTATAACTAGGCAAATGCACTTCCAATTGTAATAAGTTCTAAATAGGCTAGTGCACTAGAGATTAAGTGAAATGGTGCTCACCATACTAGAGTTCTATAGCTAGCTAAGGTTGTATTTAATCATTTTCAATACAATCAAACATTTTCTATATTCCATTTTCTAACAAAGTTGTTTTTGTTTGTTAAGGAAAAACTTACTTTGAAATTGACATCATGCTTTTGCTACTTCTTTGAAAAAGCCTCGGAAGGGGTGATTGTTTAAATAAAAAATATTTTTTAGTCAGAACCAAACAACACTGTAGCAGCTTAAACTAAACCTCAGCGGGTAAGGATAGGGTTGACAATGGGGCTGGGTGGGTCTTGGGTAGCAAGTATCTCACCCCGCCCTACCTCGCCCAACTGAATTATTTTTTGCCCTACCCTACCTCATTACCCCTAGAAGAGGTTAGGTAGGCATTACAATTTTTTTTTTTTAACTTAATAAATGATTTAGCTCTTTCATCCATGAGATGTGTTCACAATTTCATATAGACTTAAAATTTGATTGCTTGAATCTAATTAATTTATCAGTTTAGCATGCATAATTTCAGGGCCTCGCTTTCATAATCCACACAAACATTCATTGTACCTTCTATTTATCATATAACTCAGCCAGAAAATTCCAATCAATTCAAGATTTAAAAGGATAATCAAGAGTATTATCATGATAGAAAACTAGTGCAATCACTTTATTCAAATTAATCCATGAACCATATTCATTCAAAAGAAATATTTGGAAAATAAAACATAATTAATAGTCAGCAGATAAAAGAATTAACTCTTAAAATAAGCCCTAACATTCACCTTGTATCACAAATTAAAATATGATGATGTAGGTTTTAGGTGCATTTTTTCTTCTTCCAGAAATGCTATTAAGTTTATGAAATTAAACTTATTATGATTATAATGTAACTCAATAAGCAACAAGTCTCCATTGAATACTTAACAATCTCTTGGTCAGATGCGGGCTCTGTTAGTGTAGTTCGTAATGCTTTGCAGGAGTTTGCAGAGCTCTCTGGTTTAGTGACGAATTCTGCCAAGAGTCATGTATTCTTTTCTGGAGTCAATGATGAGGACTGAACTGTGTTGTAGGCCATCTTGGGTTTTCAGGTCGGGAGTCTGCCAGTTAGATATTTGGGAGTGCCTCTGATTAGTACCAGATTGCGCCCTTCAGATTGTACTCCATTGATGGAACGGATTCTATCGAGGGTCAGGTTATAGACATCTGCTATGTTGACTTATGCTGGCCGTCTTCAGTTAATCAAGTCGGTACTATTTTCCATATAGGTCTATTGGTCATCCATATTCATATTGCCGGCAACTGTGGTGCGAAAGATTGAGAGTATTCTGGCTGCTTTCCTGTGGAGAGGGACCTCTTTGTCTCGTTCTGGGGCCAAAGTAGCTTGGGTTTCAGTTTGCTATCCGTTAAAGGAAGGAGGATTGGGAATTAAGCGAGTGAAGGAATGGAATCAGGCCGCTATTCTAAAGCACGTTTAGAGACTTCTTTCTGATAAGTCCTCCACATGGTCTTCTTGGGTTCATAAAGTACTCCTTCGGAGTCGTTCGTTTTGGCAGGTTTGAGTTACTTCTGGAGCCTCCTGGTCTTGGAGGAAGATTTTGCACAGTCGAGATTGGTGTAGGGGTAAATTTGTCTCTTGTATTGGAGATGGTCGCGACACCTCACTTTGGCAGGATTACTGGTTGCCACAGGGGCGTCTTTGTGATTTATTTTCTTTCAGGAATCTTTTATCTACAGGTCTTCCCTCAGATGCTAAGGTCTCCGCTATTATTCAGGATGGGGATTGGACTTTTCCTGATGGTGGATTGGCCCTTGGACGAATTTAGGACTCTATCAGCTTCTGGCCTATGATGGGGACTCCTGATCGTATTGTTTGGAAGGGTCACACCTCTGGAGTTTTCTCCATTGCCTCAGCATGAGAGTTTTTACGGAGTAGACGAGCCGTGAATTCATTTCATCATCTTCTTTGGTTCCCTGGCCATGTTCCAAGACACTCTTTTATTCTTTGGCTTGCCTCCTTGGGTCGTCTTCGTACTATGGATTGATTACAACGTCATGGCATGTTATCCTCTTCGGGCTGTGTTCTTTGTGCCTCAGCAAATGAGACTCATGAGCATCTTTTCTTTAGATGTCCTTTCTCGTCTTCTATATGGGAGGAGATTACAGCTAAGACTCTCATTGTTTGGCCATCTTCTGATTGGCTCACTCTACTTCATTGGGCTTCTCTTCATCTTCAGGGCAGAAAGAATTTTGAGCATATCCTTGCACGTTTGGTCTTTTCTGCCACAGTTTATTTTCTATGGTATGAGAGGAATGATCGTGTGTATTAGCAGTGTCGTCGGACTTGTCGTCAGGTGATTGATGAGATTTTTACCTTGGTTCGCTCTCGGCTTCTGACCTTGGAGGCAAGTATGTGATCACTCCTCAACTTCGTGCCATATGGGGTCTTCATCATTAGTTTGTTTTCTTGGACTTTATTTTGCTAGATTGGGCTAATATGCCCTTTTGTTTTTATTGTTTGAGTGATCTTGACTATGTTGTGGTTGGTTTTGGGCCTATGCGCAATCGTTTTGTCTGGGGCCTTTGGCTTTTATTCTGTTTATTCGTTTGAAGCCTTTAGGCTTTGTTATTTCCTTTTGGACTTGTGAGTACTAAATACTCTTCTTGGGGTATGCCCCTCGTATATTGTACTATCTTTTTTCTTTTTATGTGAATAGTAATTTTTTTTAAGAAAATAAAAGACAATATCTAGATTCCAAATAAAACAAGATTAAAAAACCATTTCTAATTACCCTCTTTATTTATTTCATCTCCTTTAGCCTTTATTGTTTGCCACAACTAGTATTAAAACTTTATCATAGTTGGACAGAATCATTCCTTGATCACATAAGCAAAATGTACAACAAAATTTTCAAGTTGAAAAAGACATATTATAAATCAATTCATTCGTTTTAAAAATTCATCCTATAGTAAATAATAAAGCTACTTGGGAATGGCTAAATTAAAAGATTCACTTGTAAAATAGAACGTTAAAACTAATTTCCAAAATCTAACATTGAAACTCTAAAGTGTACAATATGGATATTTAATTTTGATGTTTGTCTTAGCCAACCGACACAGTTCAATTTCATATTGCTAGCTAGCTACGCGTATAATATACTTTTTTTTTATTTATTCATATGCTAGCTTCCTGAGTTGTATTATAGACAGTTCTAATAGAAGATTAATTATATTAAAATGTTACCATATTGCAGAAAATGAAAGCTTTGTACCTGCGTAAAATAGCCAAGTTAGTGTCACTGTGATACGTGGCAAATTTCATGCATGTGTAATGCATGTGACTAAAATTTATTTTTCTCAACTTATGATAAAAAACATGTGTGATATTCTTTTTTCTAATTCATTATGAGATATTTATTTTAGGAAAAGATTTGATTATTGGAAACTTTAAGAATTGGAAAACTTTTCATACTTATCCTAATTGGCTTAGTATTTTACTTGATTACAGTTACCTATTTGGATTAGGATATTGTGATATATTTTCCTATAGTTTATTTAATTATCCTATTTCAGTTTTGCAAAGATTTGATATTGATTAGAATTGTTGATTTCATGAATTATATAGCTATTCACACAGACTATATAAAGGGAAGCACTCAAGGACTAATGGTTGTGCAAAAAGCAAGTGGTGTATGTGCAGAATTGAAGAGTGCACTTGAGTATCTTTATTTTTCATGATCTTCATTGTAAAATCTTTATGATTGAGTGAGTTTAGACTGTGCAGGACTCATGTGCATTAGGTATGTGTATAGATCTGATTTGTGAGAGTTATTAAGTCGTATAAGCTTGAGAGAGTTGAGTGATTTTATGATTCTGCAACAGTTGTTGTGGTTATGTCTGACTAAATCATTATGGTTAAGTCTAACGTGTCTGAGAAGTGCAATCAGAAGAGTATGTGAAAGACTTTGGCTGTGATCAAAGGTGATCAAGTTTACATAGATTAGATTAGTGAGTGAGCGGTTGGCTACTACTATAAAGAGTCATAAGTCAAGTGTAAACACATACAGCATAATGGATTACAACTTTTGTTGCCTGTGGATGTAGGCTGGTTGATAGATGAACCACATAAAATTTTCTATTCCGTTATTCTTAACTATTTCAATTACATCTGTCTTAACCATCCATACACTGCGAAAACTAACAATTGGTACAGAGTAGGTTCACTGACATACAAGTGTAAATCAAGCTTTTCTTTTGCAAGTATGGAAGGACTATAGAATGAAAGTTCAATCACTCAACCACCATTGCTCGAGATGAAAATTATGCGTATTGAAAGGTTAAGATGAAGATCTTCTTGAAATCCCTTGATGATATAGTTTGAACCAACGTTGTTCATGAATGACCACCAACAAAGACTAATGAAGTTGGACAACGAGTTGAGAAACTAGAAAAGAATTGACAGAAGATGAATATATGCTGTCAAACTAGAATTCTAAGGGAATCAATGCCATCTTTAGCACTGTCAACATTCAGCAATTTGGGTTGATCTCGAAGTGCACAATTGTAAAGCAAGCATGGGATATTCTCGAGGTAAAGCATGAAGGTATAGAAAACATAAAAGCTTCTAAATTACTTATCTTTACTTCAAAGTTTGAAAATCTTACTATGCATGAAGATGAGTCTATAAGTGATTTTCATACTAGGCTTTGTGAAATAACTAATGCCACTTACATGCTTAGTGATAAATATTTTGAGACTAAATTGTAGGAAAGATCTTTAGATCTTTACCAGATAAATTCCAGCCTAAGGATACAGCTATTATGGAAAGCAATAATATAAGGACCATGAGGGTTGATAAACTATTTAGTTCTCTTCAAGCATATGAGATGGGACTAAAATCAAGGAAGAAGGAAAAAAGCATTGCTTTTTTTGTCGGTTCAAAAAAGAAAGAAAGTGAAGATTCGGATGATGAGCAGATTGCGTATTTGACAAAGAAGTTTGTCAAATATATGAAGAAGAATCTCAAAAAGAAAAATCCTGAGAAAGCGCAGAAAGCAAAGAGCTTTGACACAAAGAAACTTCTCAAAGAACCAACCAAGAAGATTATAGAGAAACCTGATAAGAAAGGACAAGTACAATGTTTTGAATGTAAAGGATTTGAACACATACAATCTGAGTGTCCTAATTACAAGAGAATGATGGATAAAGGCTTGAGTGCAACCCAGAGTGATGACACAGAAACAAAATCTGATGAAGAAGAACATGCTAGTAACTTTGTTGCTTTTACTGGTAATGTTTCTGATAAAAACAAATTAGTCTTTTTTGACATAACTGAGCAAAACAGATCAAATAGTGATGAATCTGATGTAGAAGAGGAATCTTATTATCATGCGAAACTTCAACTTGCTTATAATGCGCTTTATGAAACATGAAAAAAACAGAAAGCACAAATCAATAATCTACAGAAAGAGAGAGAAGTTCTCAAATGTGAGAAGATATATGCAGAAGATTGCCTGAGTAAAATGGAGACAGGTGTGAACTAGAAAACTGAAGAGATTGAAATTCTCAAATTTGAACTTGTAGAGGCTCATAAGTGCATTGATCAACTTAAAATTGGTTCGGCTTGACTAGATCAAGTTTTAAGTTTTGGGAGAAAAAGCATAAATAAGCATGGCTTGGGATTTGGTTGAAGGTAATATTGCTTCATCTTCTAAAACAGTTTTTATTAAAGCCTCAACTAACATTTCAAGTTCAAGTTCAAATGTTAGCTCTTAAAACTCGAAAGGTAAAGATGTCTTTGTCTTATCCGTGAGTTGCTTTAAGTCAAGTCCAAAAAAGGTAATTAGGTTTGTTCCTACTTATTATTTCTATGGTGTAAAAGGTCACATCAAACCTAGATATTATAAGCTATTGAATCTATTGCATAAGAAATCTACGCATATTAGACAGTTACCTAGGACTCGACTAGTTTGGGTTAAGAAATAAGTAACTGCATGCAATATTGCATTTACTGCTTTAAAATCCACAGCTAATAATTTTTGGTATTTTGATAGTGGATGCTCAAGATATATGATAGGGAATAAGAACTTCTTAAAAGACATCAGATCTTGCAAGGAAGGGACAATCAAATTTGGTGATGGAGCTAAGAGCAAAGTGGTAGGTAAATGTACCTTATATATTGAAGGTTTGCCTAAGTTGAGAAATGTTTTGTTTGTTGAAGGCCTAGAAGCTAATTTAATTAGTATAAGCCAAATTTGTGATGAACAATTTGAGATTTAGAGTTATGGCAGTAAAAGCTGGGACACATAAACTATAGGGACTTAGTTAAGTTAACTAAGACTGGAGCAGTTAAGGGTATTCCTACTCTTGATAAGAAACCAAATGGTATTTATGGACCATGTCAGATAGGTAAACAGATAAGAGGATCACATAGCTCTAACATGCACCTTAGCAGCTCTAAGATTCTAGATTTGCTACATATGGACCTTATGGGACCCATGCAAATTGAAAGCATGGTAGGAAAGAGGTTTTTTTTTGTTGTTGTTGATGACTTTTCAACGTTTACTTGGGTTGAATTCATTCGAAAAAAATCTAACACATTTGAAGTTTTCAGGAACTTATATGTTAAACTTGAGAATGAATAGAATAGGAACATTGTTATAATTGTAAAAATCTGAAGTTACCATGGGAAAGAATTCAAAAATGTTTCCTATGTAGTTTTTTGTAAATTTCATGGTATATCTCATGAATTTTCAGCTCCAAAGACACCTGAACTGTTAGCCCTAAGACTACATGATAATTTTGATGATAACAATACACATTGATTAATTGAGATTTACTAACATATTTATTTATGTGCAAGACTACGATCATTGAAATAATTATAAAATCAAGAAGAGGCTTATTAAATTGAAGTGTTGAAGCTAAGGAGAAGACTACATGTTAAAGGCACCAAAGTTTAAGAACAAGGTTTGATTCAAGGAATGTGACACATGAGCAATGTTCAATCAATTGGTCATATATTTCTCTACAAATGTCCAAATGACATGATTCTTAAGCCTTTGGAAAGCTTACTCAATTTATAACATTTTATATGTTTTAAAGAAATTCAAATTTCAAGTGTAAGGTCGTCCAAATCATCATGCAAATTGAAAGATAAATAGAAGCAGCTGACATGAGCACCAAATACTCTTTTAGACATATCTTGAGCTAGAAATATCCAAATCACTTGATTCTTATGGCATTGGAAAGCTGACTTAATTAGGCACATTTCATATGTTTTGAATAAATTCAAATTTCAAATGGAAGGCTGACATAATTGATATGCAAATTGGTGGACTAACACAAGGAAGAAAAATCAACTCACATGAGCATCGAATGGTGTTTTGGCCATATCATAAGATAGACATATCCAAATTCTTTGATTCTTAATGTTTTGAAAATCTTATTCAAATATACAGATCTTTTATGTTTTGAAGAAATTCAAATTTCAAACGAAATACTGACATAATTATCATTCAATTCGGTGGACTAACACAAGGAAGAAAAATCAAGTCACATGACCACCGAATGGTGTTTTGGCCATATATTGAGCTACAGCTATCAAAATGACTTGATTCTTGATGTGTTGGAAAGATTGTTCAAATATGCAGATCTTTTATGTTTTGCAGATTTTTAAATTTCAAACGAAACATTGAAAAATATGGCAGACAAAATTACGGTTTTTATGGTGGGCAGAAAATTTGGAGATGGTGTCTTCACTTGATTAAGTTCATCTCATTTGCCTATAAAAGGAGCCCTTCTCCCATGCATTCAGCAAGAAGAAGAGAAGCATCTATCAAGCAAAAAACAAGAGAAATATCAAGTTTAGAGAGCTTTTATATTCTTTATCTACTCTTCGAAGATAGTTATACTTTTGTTGTAAAAATTATCCTTGTTCTTGTATTATGGTGAGAGTGAGATCTTCTTGTAAAGGATAAAAAGTTATCATTGAGAGAACTCTTGGTGTGTTGTTATCAAGAGTTGAAGGAAGTTGCCTTGGTGAGGTTGTTCATCAAGAAGAACTCTTGGTGTGTTGTTATCAAGAGTTGAAGGAAGTTGCCTTGGTGAGGTTCACTACAAGAAAAATGACCATATTTGGCGTTTTTAAAAACGCCACCAATGGCACCGCCAAATATAATCAATTTGACTATATTTGGCGGTCAGTCAAAGTGCCAAATATGCATCTGACTATACTTGGCGTTTTTTGACTGCCAAATATAGTATGTTTAAAAATGAAAAAAAATATATACTTGGCGGTTTTTGGCCGCCAAGTATAGTAGTTTCAAAAATTGAAAAAAAATATATACTTGACAGTTTTTAAAAAGCCAAGTATTTAAATAAAATTAAAATATAAAATTAAAAAATGTGTCCTCAAATCATTTTCAACCAATGCAACCGAAATTCATGACAAAAAGAGATACCAACATGTTGGCTACAAGTGGGCATAAAATGGAAAGAATCTCAATAAGTAAACTGATCACCCAAAAGACTGAGAATGATAACTGAATCAAATTTGACTCCACAAAGGAAATGCAATGAATAAAAATACCCTCCAGTTAGAAGGAATCAAAGAAGATGAGAAGTAAAACCAAATAAGGACACACTTTTCCCAAATAGTTTTCTTTAAGGTCCATGGAGGCAACTTTAGAACATAACAATTAAGGACTTGTTTCCTTCAAAAATAGGTCCTTGAAACACAACTACAGATTTTATTTTCATCCCTTAGAAGAATATTAAGGTCAATCAATCCCAAGAAATTAACAACTAGATCTAACACATTCAAATTCTCACGTGTTTCTGCTTTAAATGATTTCCAAGAGATTAAAACTTCATTTACATCGTGGAACAAATGTAAGGAAAAGATGCAAAATGCTATAACTGATTAGAAGGGAACCCAATTTTCGTAGTGATTCTCCTTCATTATTTTTGAGATCCCAACATAGCCAACAAGGCCATTGACCCAACTATCTCCAGGGATTGCTGGTCGCTCCTCCTGTGACACTGTAAGGTTAAGGATGCAAGGATCGGTACTAGAATTTCATTCAAACTTGGAATGTATCTACTAGATTGTGGCTACTGACTAACAGCCTGCAAATCTCAGGCAGCCTTCGTAATTACACTTTAACCTAAAAATGAATATAAATGAGGTCAAGAGAGCTAAGTCTCATGATAAACTTTTAAGATGACACATAACCATCTTCCATAAGAAAGGCTTACAATGTTGAATTTGTTTGTTCATCCATTTAGAGACTTACAAATATCTTCTTCCTTGTCAAAGCAGTCTTCCTTTTCCCTCTTTTGGTCCAAACAGAACTCAAAAGGCCATTTCCATACAAGAGGTTTTTCCACTGGCTTGTCTTACAACATCTAGTAGTCATTATACTGTTTTTAAAACATTTTTATAAGGTAGACAACATTACAACGACCAGGAGAAAGATTTTTTCTCTTTCCTTTTTTCTTTTTAACGGTTTTTATGCCAAACACTGAATCTAATATCTTTTACAGCCGAAGAAAGCCAAAATTCTTCTTAATGCTGATGAAAGTAAATTTAAGGAATAATAGTGTTTCTCTAAACTTGTTGAATGAGCATTAATGCTCAGTTCCCTTCTATTTACTTCAGTCAAAATTATTCTTATCAAATAGCTAGGAACAAAAAACCTGAAGACCAAAAAGCAAATTGAATGGACATGTCCAATTTGTAATTGGCTAACCTAAAACCAAAATCCAGGTGAAATAGTTCCACCTCTTTTCCTTTATCGAATAGATAATCAAAAAGGAAAAATCAACAATTACTGATCTAAACCTAATTATAAGAATAAATAAGAACATCTGAACTTTAAGTTGTAATGTGTGGGCAGAGAAAGATATTAATTCAACAAAATGAAAGACAGCCACTAAAACATTGGAGCGGAAATAAAAAATAATAAAATAAAAAGTAATGCAATAGAAAAAATTGATAAGAAAAAATTTTGTGGAAAATAAAGTTTCAGGGATGTACCAAAACTGAAACCATAAGTAGCCATCAAAGCTTTATTGACAATGATAATCCCAACAGACGTGACAACATTGAACATCCATGAGGCTGCATCTAAGGTTGCCTTCCAGTTAGCCTTGTTTACAGAAGACATTTTTCTTTTATAGCTTCCAATCTCTCAGCACAACCCCTACTACTCAATCTTCATACGAATAAATGCTACACTCTAATGCAAAATCCAATCGTACTACCCAGACTAAAAGATCATCTAAAAACACAATATTCAAACAACAAATCAGAATTAATAGCTCTTCCCAACAACATAAACAGCAAGTTCTTTCCCTCGTTAAAAAAAAAAGGGATACAATCAATTAGCATAATATTTTCCACACGATCTCTCATCAGTTACACACAAAATGTCAACTTACCAACCAACTCTAATGCTTAAGTTAGCAAGTAAGACCTTTCCGAATGCAAAAATCTTAAGCAAGAAGGGAAAGCTAGCATAAAACTACTTGTTAGACTGTGCAGAATATGCTCAAAATACCAACCAAGAATTTCACTCCATTTAACAATAATTCCACTTAACCAATCATGGACTACAACACCAAGAAGCACAAACAAAGCAGGATTAGAAACTAATTCCTTCTCGTAACACACATGTAAGGAATAAAAGTGAGCAGAATTCTCTCTGAATCTTACCAATTCTAGGGTTTGATCACTTCATTAAGATTCAAAACTCCTCTCCAATTCTAAAGATCACACAAATCTCATAAAAGATGCTAAATTGCCATAACAAGCAGTAAAGAAATCAAAGCAAAATTAAGCCATTGCCACACAGATCCATCACTCCTCCATGCTTCACAACACAACTATAGAAACGAAATCTCAAATTCAAAAAAAAATGATATCACAGTTAACAATCAATAACAATAACAATCAACAATTAACAATTAAAATCCTAAACATGTCACTTCATCATCCACAAGCTCTTCAAACTCTTTTCTTAAAAAAAAAGAAAAAAGAAATGAAAAATAAAAAAAATTATTTTCCCGAGAAACAAATAGAAAATAACGGAAACGCTAACGGACTGACCTCGGAAGAAATGAAGAGACAGAATTCAAATTGAGTTGGAGTGGAGAGGAATAACAGAGAGAAGAGTAGAGAGAAAGGATAATAATAATAAATAGTAATAATAGAAAAAAATATTCTCTTCATAATTTAATATTGAAGAGTTTTGTTGTCGCCATTAAAAAGGATGAAAGCGAGACGTAGACTGTGAAAAACACAACTTTATTACAAACTGTATGCCCTGACAATGAGCAGCTAAAGCAACAATGAGCAGCTAAGACAACAAATTTTAATTCCTATTACTTAGGAATTTTAAATATATGTATACAAAATTATATATACATATAATAATAAAAACATTTTGTAATAATGTAAAAAAGGATTATTATAACATTCAAGGGCGAGGGCTTCACAGGACTAGAACAAAACAAGATTAACGAGAGCAAAAACCAAGATCTGCGAGGTTTGGATCAGTTTGTTACAACAACAATGTTCGACGGATTCAACTTTCAGTTAAAAACATATCATCATAGTTCATGCTATGAACCCAAACCAAAACAAAAGCAATCTTTTATATTGTGCTCACTTTCAACTTCACAAGCCAAGACACAACCCATTCCAAGACACTTTAAACACCAGATAATATGGTATGTTTTTCAACATTATTTGTTTATTTATTTATTATTCTTTCTTACATTTGTCAAATTTTGGGTTTTTTTTAGTTCGATTTAGATATGGCGTTTTGTAAAATTTTGAATCTTTTGACGACCCACCTGCAACAAAAGTATTTGGAAGGAAATGCAATGTAAAAGTTGTTATCTTTTAGTTAATTGGATCATCTGTGGTGATAATATGCAGGAAATTGAAGATTCGTGTATGTCTAGTTTATTTTTGTGTTATTTTTGGGATTCTTTTTTTCGGGTTGCTGTTTTTGCAAGAATGAGAGATGTTATCTGGTATGGATTGGATTTACTCGAATGTTATGAATGAAACCAAGCTTATCGGCTAATGCTTAATGCAAATTACTCAAAAAATTCAAAGAGGGTTGATGTTTTTGTTCGCTGTTGACTCAAGTTGAGAATAAAAAGACATGTAAACGAGTCCTCCTATTAGCTTACAAGAGTTTGGGTATTGTGTTCAGTAACTTGAGTATTTCTCCCCTTTATGTTTATAAAAGTACATTTTCGGGAAGACTGCACAATTTCAAGATGAAGATGCGGTGTTTGGAGCATTTTCATTGATTTTCTGGACGTTCACTCTTCTTTTGTTGTTCAAGTACATCCTTATTTTGTTAAATACAGATAATAATGGTGACGGTAAAAGAGTAAATGTGCGTTCCATCTTTTTTAATTTTATGTTTCCTTTTAATATGACAAAAAATACATTTAAATTGCAAGAGGAATTTAACCCAAAAAAAGATTTCATAGCCAAGGTTGTCTCTGAATACACATTCATAAATTGAACTTACCTCACAAGGCTGCATGCCAAGAAGGTTGATGACAGTACCAACAGCTTCACTTAGACTTTCCCTAGGGCCAAGGCCATATTCATCTACACGCTCAAAGTCTAGGCCCATGCTTTCCCATGCATTCCAAAAATTAAAGACCCCAACTTTCGTCATGTAATCAGCTGCAACAACCTCAAGGTCCTCCAACTGGTATTCATCTTCCACACCATCCTCTTCTGCCTCACCAGTGGTTTGATCAACCTGGTAAACCAACCAACAATTAATCCTTGAAACCTTCTGTAACATTTGCTTTTTCTTTTCAGTTTGGTATTTATGACCTTTCAAATACTATTCCCAGTAACACTTGATATTTCTTAATTTTAAGACCCTAAAAGCAAGAATATAAAGGTTCTTGAAACTAAGCAAAGAACTTCAGAGGCCTGGCAAGTTTAGAGAGTCAAGTAGTCTTAGCCCCCATCATAGTCAAAGAACTTATATAACATCACCCCTAAAACTTCTGTATTACCATTTATTTTTTTCTTTTTCTTTTTCAAATATAAAAAATTATCCCATGTTCTAAAATTGCAAATTCACTACAGCAAGCAAACAATAGAGAAAACTAACCACACTTAGCATACCTATATGCTGTGTAGATACATATCTATCAAAACAGAATGAATCATACCTTGATAGTCAGAAAGTGCAAAAGAATGCAAACAAGCTAATACCAGAGCAGTAAAGACTAGTTTCATGCTCGATATCAAAGCCGATGAGCTATAGAACAGAACAATAATCTGCAATAATAACAAGAGTGAGGTTCATTAGAGACATATCATAGAACCAATTTTCTAATCTATATACAGAAAGCACACATGATGAAAAGAAAAACAATAAGATCACTATTGCACCGAACAAATTGGTAGAGATAACTGATCAGGAAAAGTAAGTAAAATAAGTAAAACTCTAGCATCACGAAATGGAGTTTGACCATGAACATACAAACACATAAATGCCTCTATTAATATGGGACAACAAAATATAAATAGTAGCAATAGGTATTGTAACAATTTCATGTGGATTTTCTCCCCCACCTTGACTCACCAAAGGAATTTTGACAGTGTTTAAAGGTTCAAGACAATCAATTCAAAGTTAGAAGACATTGAAGATAAAAACTTTTTAAAACAATTTCCAAGCATATTTGACCTGAATATGTTAGTTAAAAAAATATTTGATGAAGTTTTAATTAATTTATAGTTTTAATATATAATATAGTTGATTTTTTTTTATCCCTGCATGCATTATAATCAAATCCTGTATGACTAAAGTAGTCATCTTAGTTACAAATATAAGTAAAACAATAATATAATTACATTTGCATAATGATTTTATCTTCCCTAGAAATTTATGGATATATCATCTTAGGGGGAAAAATAAAGAGATTTCCTATCTTGGTAATTAATCTCCAGTTGTAATCATCAAAGAGTGAATGGTAATCAATTACTAAAAGTTGTGGTCTAGCAAAAATCCTACTATTACTTGTGTAGTGGCAGCTGCATGGCAAAAGACTTGTTGTGATATATAAAGGAGAGACTGTGTTAT
The DNA here is from genome assembly GCA_013180625.2 of Boswellia sacra. NCBI lineage: Eukaryota > Viridiplantae > Streptophyta > Magnoliopsida > Sapindales > Burseraceae > Boswellia > Boswellia sacra. The sequence goes on along the minus strand of SNVD02001148.1, from coordinate 80,744 downwards.
CAAATGATCATGATCCTAGAACAAACACCTATATGAATTCAAGAGATCAACACAACAAGAGACAACTTGAGATATACATATATATATATATATATATATATATATATATATATATATATATATGTATTATAAATATATGTATGTATGTATGTATGTATATACACATACATATATTTAAATGTGAGGGAGCAAGGAAGAAAATTAATTAAAATTCTCATCATTAAATTGACAATGATTAGTAATAGTAATCACATAAAGAATCAGGGTGCAGCACTTTCACCTGTGAAGATGGAAAAATTCCAAAATGTACAGTTTCATCCCTGCAACAAAACCAGTTGAAGCATATAAACCAATTTAAATCAATCTAGTTTAAAGCAATTTTAAGTAGTATGCAATAATGTTACATATATACAAATACAAATATCAATCCATAGGATTTAAACGACCTAATCCATAGAACTAATCCAAAAATAAAAAGATATTCTCTTTGACATTTCATCAAACATCTTTCAAGCCTCTTTTACAGTAACTAATTCACAATTTATTCCATTGCAATATGACCCATTTCATTCAAAATAAAATGCACAAATTAAATCTACCAACCATTCATAGCATAAATAATGTATATTCAATAAAAATATCTAAGGTTTTGTATGAAATGGGCAAACCATGCTACTAGTATAAATCAATTAATAGAGGCAAAGTCATGGTTAAGAAAAGCCAGCAACCTATTAATGTTCAAAAATTGCCCACGTAATGGAAAGAAGCATGTGTAAATCATAAAACCCACCACCCAAACCTTTTCACCACTATAATGCTTAAATCTCTTAGCATCAATTAAATACGGATGATTCTTGACATTCTTTCCCAATTTAGTCTAGGACTTAACATTCAATAACTGCCACAAATCTGAAAATTGTTATTGGCCATCATTAGATTAAGAGGCCATACAGAACCAAAATCTTACACTACCAATAAAAAAAGATAAAACATTCACCTTTAATGTAAATTTATAAGATGAAGGACATGCTTTCAAGATGCACCACAAGGAAGAAACGAAAGCTTGAGATCAGGTAACCTAGGAATATTAAAGGGAACTCTCTTAGGGTCCTGAAATAATTAAATAAAATAAGGTGTGGAGAAGCATCAATAATTACAACTGTGTAAAGAGTATGGAAAGACAAGAAAAAAACCAAAAAGCAAAAAAATTAAAACGTTTTTTATTAAGGGAAAAAGATGAACTTGCCCTATTATTATAGGACAAATTAAATACTTGTAGTTGCATCAAAAAAATCTAGAGATAAGTATAGATTGTGCATGATGCAATCACCCAATTACTTAAAGCAAACTCCTAAGTAAGATTTGGGGCATTTCTAAAGGAAATGGTTTTGCATGATCCAAAATATTTAAATGATATGAGATTCGGTGCATCAATTAAAAGATAATTAGACCTAAACAATGGGAAGCTCCAAAACCCGTCTCTTTTACAAACATAAAATGTAGTGTGGAGCAACTACACACAAAATCTTAGAGCTTTACACCTGAAATCGACCTCCCTCCATCAAACCCTTTACCCAGCAAACATAAAATGTCGAAATAGTCCCTACACAATAGTAGCAACTACAAACAGGGTGAGGCACAAAGAGCTGAGTCCAGCGGTGAAAGTTGAAGGACCAGGAGGAGAGGAGGCCAAGGACAAGTTGTAGAGGAGGTAGAGGTGGGCAAGGTGAGGAAAGGAGATGACTGAGAGGGAAAAGTAGGCCACCAAAAACTAATAGCAACAAAATTAATAATAATAGATAATAAAATCAACAAATTAAACCACAAAAACCTAGCCACAAAAAATTAAAAAATTTAGAACAAAAACACAAAATCTAACATGCAAGAAATTTGAAACCCTAAGCCCAAAACATTTTATACCAGATCAAAGAGAGGGAGTAGAAGCTATACTTATCTGGAATCGAGAAGGGCTATAATTGAATTCGTCACAATAAGCAAAGAAATCATTTCCATGTCTTTTTGTCTTGTTGTAAGAGGAGAAATTGAGTAAGTCTTCCATGAAACAAGTCATCAAGTTGAATAAACTCCATGTTCTTCTCTTTGTTATTTGACAGAAGCTATGACTTTCGATCTAGGGTTCGAAAGATTCGAGAGTGAATTTGGATTTAGGATTCAAAAGATTGAGAAGAAATTTTGAGGTTATGTTTGAAACCAAAAAGATGGATATGTGAAGCTGAGAGAATAAAGATGGAGAGTTATAGCACAAAGAAGACTTGAGAGAGAGGAGGACCGTGAAGGCTTGAAATTTTAGTGATTGAGAAGAAGATTTGTGTTTTATTGCTTTATGCGGCCAGGAGGGGGAAAAGACAAGATAAGAGGGAAAAGTTAAAAAATTGGAGCCAAACATAAAAAAGATTGACAGGCAGAAAAACAAAATAAAAATATTTGTCGTTTTTTTTTAAATTGTGATAATTATATGATTAAAAAAAGACAAAAAGTGATAAATATTTTCAAAAGTTGGGTTTGACTTCTAGATTAATATTATATTTCTCACTTTTTGTCAAATAAAAAAATGAAAAGTGACAAATATAAAAAAAATTCTTGTAGTGGTTGTTCATCGAGAAGAACTCTTGGTGTGGTGTTATCAAGGGTTGAAGGAAGTTGCCTTGGTGAGGTTGTTCATCAAGAAGAACTCTTGGTGTGGTTTTATCAAGAGTTGGAAGAAAAAGTCTTGGTGAGGTTGTTCATCAAGCAAGTTGTAAAGAATTCTCCAACTTTGTGGAAAGCTTAGCTTGTGGAGCTAGGAGCCCGTGGACGTAGGCAAGGTTTGCCGAACCACGTAAATTGAGTTTGCACTCTCTCTATCACTTTCCTCTTTACATTTACTTGCACTTGTGATTGTTCATCATTATTATTCTTTTGATTGCATCTTTGATAAATTCTAATTTCATCTTCTTCACTTTTATTCTCATAGAAATAGTGAACTAATTTTGATCTTTCAAGAAAAGTTTTCTAAATCCGTTTTGATAAATAAAAACCCAATTCACCCCCCTCTTGGGTTGTCATACCTGGGTTAACTAGATTTGCTACATATGGACCTTAGGGGACCCATACAAATTGAAAGCATGGTAGGAAAGAGGTTTATTTTTGTTGTTGTTGATGACTTTTCAACGTTTACTTGGGTTGAATTCATTAGAAAAAAATCTAACACATTTGAAGTTTTCAGGAACTTATGTGTTAAACTTGAGAATGAATAGAATAAGAACATTGGTATAATTGTAAAAATCTGAAGTTATCATGGGAAAGAATTCAAAAATGTTTCCTATGTAGATTTTTGTAAATTTCATAGTATATCTCATGAATTTTCAGCTCCAAAGACACCTGAACAACATGGAGTGGTAGAGCGGAAGAACAGGACTTTACAAGAAATGGCAAGGGTTATGTTAAACAACAAGAAGCTAACAAAAAGGCCATGGACAGAGGCAGTTGGCACAGCGTGGTATATCTATAATAGAGTGTTTTAGAGGCCTGCAACGATACAAACCTCCTATGAAATTCTGAAAGGAAGGAAACCTAACCTCAAATATTTTCATGTTTTTGGTTGTAGATGCTTTATGTTGAATGATTGGGAGCAGTTAGGAAAGTTTGATGCTAAGAGAAATGAAGGAGTATTTGTTAGATACTTAACCAATAACAAGGCCTATCGTGTTTACAACTTGAGGATTGAAACCATTATGGAATCAACCAATGTGGTGTTTGATGATACTGATGATTTTTTTGTTTATTCGTAGGAAAACAAATCATTAGTTTGACAGATAATGCAGAAGATACAAAAGATTCGAACTCAGCTACTGTAGATTGCAAAACAAAATCAGTTATGACTGCTACAACTGGTACAGTTAACTATGAAAAAGCTGAATCATCAAAGTAGATAGAAATCAGATAAGAGAAGTTGGCATTAGGAAAGATCCTCCTGCATGGATCCAAAAATCACATCCCACAACTTCAATCATTAGAAGCCCAGAAAGCTCAATGAAAACAAGAAACAAGGTGAGAAACATGGTAAGTCATACTTGTTATGTCTCTTTAACAGAACCAAAGAATGTCAATGAAGCTTTAAAAGAAGATGGTTGGATAAATACAATGCAAGAAGAATTAAATCAGTTTGAAAGAAACAAAGTATGGTTGTTAGTTCCGAGACCAAAAGATGCAAATGTTATAGGAACTAAATGGATCTTAAAAACAAAAATGATGAAAATGGGAAAGTCATTAGGGACAAGGCTAGGTTGGTTGCATAAGGTTATACTCAAATTGAAGGAATTGATTTTGAGGAAACTTTTGCACTTGTTGCTAAACTTGAATCTGTTAGGTTGTTAGTTGCTATTGCATACTTGTTGGACTTTAAATTATTTCAAATGGATGTGAAGACAACCTTCTTGAATGGCTATTTTAATGAAAAGGCTTATGTTGTACAGCCTAAGGGATTTATTGATCCTAAACATCCTAATTTTGTGTATAAACTTCGCAATGAAACAAGCTCCTAGACTTGGTATGAGAGATTCACTAACTTCTTGATTCAAAGAGGCTACACTAGAGGAAGCAATGATAAAACATTATTCGTTAAACATGCTTCAAGTTATTTCATTGTTGCTCAAGTGCATCTTGATAATATTGTCTTCGGTTCCACAAATAAAGTCAAAGCTAATGAGTTTGTTGAGTCTATGCAAAGTGAATTCGAGATGTGTATCTTAGGTGAGTTGAATTTCTTTCTTAGTTTACAGGTGAAGCAACTTGAAAGTGGAATTTTTATTTCACAATCAAAGTATGCCAAAAACTTGGTGAAGAAATTTGAACTAGATAAGGCTAAGGCACTTAAGACTTCCATGAGTACCAACATAAACTAACAAAAGAGAATAAAGTAATGATGTTGATTCAAGCCTTTACAGGAGTATGATTGGAAGTCTCCTATACCTGACTCCAAGCAGACCTGGCATCAGTTTCAATGTTAGAATATGTGCTAATTTTTAGTCATATCCGAAACAATTACATTTATCAACAGTGAAGAGAATTATTAGGTATGTTCATGGGACATCTGATTTTGGAATATGATTTACTAAGGACACAAATACATGTCCTGCAGGTTATAGTGGTGCAGATTGGGCAAGAAACACTGATAATAGGAAAAGCACTTTGGGTGGTTACTTTTACGTAGGCAATAAGCTGGTTTCTTGGCACGGCAAAAAGTAAAATAGCATTTCATTATCCATAGCAAAGGCTGAATACATTGCTTTTGGAAGCTGCTGTACTCAGTTACTTTGGATGAAACAAATGATAAGTGACTATGGTATTAATCAAGATTCTATAACTTTGATTTGTGACAACACTAGCGGGATTAATATCTCAAAAAATCTAGTCCAACATTCTAGAACTAAGCACATTGATAGAAGGCATCATTTTATTAGAGAGCTTGTTGAATCCAAAACAAACCACATTAAACATATCTCTACTAAGAATCAGCTAGCTGACTTGTTTACTAAAGCACTTGATGCATTAAGATTTGAAAAACTGAGAAAACTCATAGACTTTGTCAATTATCTGCATAAAACTTGTGTTTAGTTATGTTATTTATATCTGCAACATCATCAGTCAATTTTTTAATTTAAGCATGGTGGAGCTATTTTGATTATTTAAATTTGTTAGTAATTTAATATTAAAAACCAAAGAGGGCTACTAGTTATGATGCGTGAATGCTATCCTTAGAGAGTAGCTTCAATGTATCTATGAAATATGTTGAGGCAACCCCCTCTAATGGAAAAGGGCTACCTCATTTCATGTGTTAAAGCTACTGATTTTATAGCAATAATTCTTGTTGAGATTAATGTTTATACCTGTAAGAAGCATGTTCATGTTGACCACTCAACAAAATTGAATGTTAAAATAATAAAAATTGAAGTTGATATGTGTTTAAACAGCTTTGATATATGCTTCATTTTAAAATGATTTTATGAAGCTACGATATTTCAATTATGTAAAGTTTAATTGTTTTCAATTATGTGCAATATAACTTTTGACCAGTGCTTTATGTCTTATTCTATTTGATTTTCTTATATATTAATGTGTCAAAAAGTGAGCCACGTCAGCAAGGTCGTTTTAAGGGGGAGGTTATTTCGTGGTAGGAAGAATTTTGTGATTTAAAAGCTCATGATTTTATAAGATTGTTTTGATTAATGAAGATTTTCAAAAATATTTTTGGAAATGACCATAATTAATGTGATAAAAATCTATAGAAAGAGATATTTTCTCTTTCATCAATTTTGAAAAATCACTTTTATTCAAATTTGAACTCCTAAAATTCGGATTGGATTGGGATTTTGTGCTAATTATATCTCACTTAGCTGTTAACTCTTTATTATATAATCTATATTTGTTTTTATCCCTCCATTAACCCTAAAATCATAACAAAGCTTCTTCTTCTTCTCTTCAACCACTATGGCCAAATGCAAAGCTATTACTTAATCTTCCTAAATTAAATATGAAATTACCAGTTCTTCATCATTCTCTGACTCTTCAACTAAAGGGGAATCAAGCCAAAACAAATAGCAACCACAACAAGCAAACCCAAAAGTCCAACTAGAACACTCGCCTTTGACAAAACCAAAACAATCATCTATGGGAGAACCAGATTCATCTCTGACTCCACCAGTTATGGTTGACCTAGCAATAAGTGAGGACGATGATATCATGCTTGGTGAGGTACAGGATCATGTTAATCTTCGCAGCCATAACTTCTTGAAAAAGGAAAAGTAAACAAGATTTAGGAGATACACATCAAAAAGAGAGATTCACGTGGAGATACCTGTCAAACTCGATGACTTTGATGATTATTAGCTTAGAAAGATACTTGAATCCAGACATTAGATGAGGACGGTAACCAATTTGACTCCTCCTATTAAATCTCTTGTTCAATAATTTTATACCAATATTTTGCTTTGTATTGATGATCCTAGGAGTTATTTTTATCATAAGGTTTATTGTGTTATTTTTATCACAAGGTTTATTGTAGAGGGAAGTTGATTAGATTTTCTCCTAATATCATAAACCAATTTTATGAAATTCCTATTGGCATTCACCATATTATTGGTAACGATTTGAATATGATTGAGGTTACATATGAGCTGACTAGGAGCAATGATGTTCATTGGGATCCATATGATGGTATTGATATAAAACATTTGAGTTTGAAATATCTTGTATTGCATAAGATCATACAATATAATTTGTTCCCATCCACACACCAAACTAAAGTTAGAGAGGATAGAGCCAAGTTTCTTTATTGTGTTGGTGCCAATCGACTAATTAATATTGGATTGTGGATGTACAATTACATTGTTCAGGTTGCAACATATCAACCTCATCAAAAACTGTTAGTTTTGCCCTGTTTGATTCATGCATTGTTGATGCAAAATGAGATTGAATTGGAAGATCGCAAGCTTACTGAAGAGATTTTGCTAGCCATGAAGAAAATTTTAATGACAAGGATCAAGCATGAGCCTGAGGGGAGGAAATACCTCAAAGACAGCCAAGACAGAGGAGACCCCCTGGACCAGACTAGATGGCTTCTATTAATGAGTAGCTTGCTTTAATCAAGTTGATCTTGTCCAAGAAAATCAAGCTATCAAGTCCAAGCTACAAAATCTAGAAGAAAAAGCTAGAGAGTAGATCCAATAGTGAGAAATCAATGAAGAAAATAAAGAAGAAAGACAAGAAAGGGAGCAAGAAGAAAGCTAAAATTGTTGCTAAAGAGTCTTCTTCAAAGTTAGTGGACGACACTCCAAAACCACCAGAACATGCATTAGCTCATGTTATATCTCCACCCCATGTCACACAGCAAGCAACTGAAACTTTGGTAGACATTTCACAGAAGACTAAAACCAAAGCAGAGAGACAAGCAACAGAGATTCATGAGATAGTTGCTATTGTTGTTACATCTACTAAAACCAGTACTTAGCCAACTACCATATCAACTCCTGCTGATACTTCTCAAAACCAGCATTCATGTGTTTCAAGACTACTGCTAGAAGATCCAAAACACACCCCTTTAAGTTGCCTGTGCACAAGTCTGCCAGACTTAATTGAATTTGACTTAATTAACCATTTACTTTATTTCTTTTAGAACTTTGTCTTTGGCACTTTTAATGAAATCAAGAAGGAGTAGTAATGCTTCCAGGAGGAGTAGTAGTACTTGGGGAGTAGTATTTAAGTTTTTTATAATTTTTTTTTTATGTTTTTGCTTAGCATTTTGGTTAACGTTTAAACTTGCAAGGAATAGGTTGAAACTAGTATGTTATGCAGTTTATCTTGTAATATTACATTGATTTTACATTATTGAATGATTTAATGTTTCTTTTATATTTTGATTTGAATATAATGCAGACCAGTTTGCATAGCATAAGCTATTGATGTTCTGTGTCTGATATTTGTTTCTGTACAGATACTGGATAATGCGGTTATGTTATTTCAGTTATATTTGTTATAACTGAACGTTGGTATTCTTGTTTTTGTGAATTTTTTACTAAGTGTTTACATTATTTTTACACTTAACCATGCAGAATTTTATTCACAAAAACTTGTGGATGTTTTCATCACAAGACACCAAAGGGGAAGATTGTTAGTGTCAATATGACATATGGCAAATTTCATGCATATGCAATGCATGTGATTAAAATTTATTTTGTCAACTTGTAATAAAAACATGTGTGATATTCTTTTTCCTACTTCATTATGAGATATTTATTTTAGGAAAAAATTTGATTATTGGAAAGTTTTTAGAATTGGAATACTTTTCATACTCATCTTAATATGTTTTCCTATAGTTTATCTAATCATCCTATTTCTTTTTTGCAAGGATTTGATATTGATTAGCATTGTTGATTACATGAATTATATAGCTGTTCATGCAGGCTATATAAAGGGAAGCACTTAAGGGCTTAACGGTAGTGCAAAAAGCAAGTGGTGTATGTGCAGAATTGAGGAGTGCACTTGAGTGTCTTTGTTTTTCATGATCTTCATTATAAAATCTTTATGATTGAGTGAGTTTAGACTGTGCGTGACTCATGTGCATTAGGTATGTGCATAGATCTGATTTCTAAGAGTTATTGAGTCATGTAAGCTTAAGAGAGTTGAGTGATTACATGATTCTGTAACAATTATCGTGGTTACACCTGACTAAACTGTTTTAGTTAAGTCTGACGTGTCTGAGTAGTGCAACATCAGAAAAGTGTGCAAAGGACTTTGGCTATGATCAAGGGTGATCAAGTTTACATGTATTACGTTAGTGACTGAGCGGGTGACTACTATTGTAAAGAGTCCTAAGTCGACTGTAAACACATACCGCATAGTGGGTTGCAACTCTTATTGCCTGTGGATGTAAGCTAGTTGATAGCTGAATTACGTAAAATTTTTTGTTCCATTATTCTTAACTATTTCAGTTACATCTATCTTAACATCCATACAATGTGAAAACTAATAGCCAAGAAGAAAGTAATCACATAAAGGCAATTTGTAGTTGCAGCAACCAAAGTAGCAAAACTGTAAATCAGAGCAACACCATACAGGTCCAAGCTAAAAACTATTTTGAAAAATTCAAAAAATTTTTACAATATAATATATATTAAAAGTCTAAAATTAAAAAGTGAATACATAAAAATTAAAAAGAAACATGTTTAAGTTTTTGACTTACAATCTAACAAGGTGATATAGGTGAAAGAGGTAGTGATATCATCTCCATTTATTTATGTTTATTTTGAAGTAAAAAAAAAAAAAAAGGATGCATGGTGGACCAAATGCATAATATCCCTAATCCCTATCAATACAGATGACATAAAATGTGAAGCTAGATATAACTAAGCTGCTTCATTTGAGTCTCTCGTTCATTCTTTTTCCTTTTTATGGGAAAACCAAATCCAGAAACATAAAATATAGAAAATAACGTAGCAAAGAAACATCATTTGGTTCTCCGTTTCAAGGGTAGACCAAGGACACTTGCTTAGACTTGCATGTTGCTTTATATCTTTCTTTTGGTTTGCTTATAGTGATGTTGACACATAATGCATCAATAATGTGGGTCACGGAGGCCTCCAAAGCTCCCCTTAACTGCCGTCAAGATTGGAGAAGGCGGAACTGCGACGACCTGAGATGGTGGAGCTTGAGTAGCGACAGAGTAGGGTGGAGCCGTGGAGGCAAGCTCCAATAGAGAGCGTCTGGGACTTGGAGGCGTGCCGCAAGTGAGGAGAATGGACCTGGAGGCGGCCGTAACAAAGGATGGTGGTATGGAGGCGAGAGCCGACGATGGTGAAGTGGAGGGAAGAGCCGGTGAGTGGCGATGGTGGAGTGGGAGGTTAGTCCAAAACTTCTCTTTCATTATATATTATGTTAAATTTCCACGAAATCCATATCTATTAACACTTATTAAAATGATATTTAATATGTCCTTATATTTCATAATTTTCATTTATACCCCCACATGAGCACTACTAAATAAATAATAAAATACAACATTACTAAATAACTATTAAAATACAATAAAGTAATTCTATTGTCAGATTATTCATATATTAAATTTACATTTAGTTATCTATAGAATAATTATGAAGTAAAATTTAAAATTACTTAGAAAGTGGGTGTAAAGAGTTTTTTTTTAGCGCATATAAACCCTCCCTATATCAAAACAATTTATAAAATTATCTTTTTTAGCACAATATTTTTAAAGCATTGCTAAAAAAGCTTTATCAAAAGTTGGCTAAATAACTTTTCTTTTTTAATGAAGAATGATTCAACCCATGTCTCAAAAAATCGTATGAAAAGAACTTTTATTTATATATAAAAAAATTATGGAAACTTTCTTTCAAATAAGCATTAATATATTAAATTTATGTTTCAAATTTTAACAATGAATTGACGTACTTGGAAATTGGGTATAAAGAACATTGGTTCGAGTGATGTAGAATACAATTAGCCAATGAAGCAAAAAAAATAAATAAATAAACAAAGGAAATGAGCAAAGAAGTTACATTTTTGTCCATCATAATCAGCCTAAAACATTGCTTGAGATGTATGGCAAGGATCAGACGGCAGCAAAGGAGGCTTCACTTGCCAAACCTCAACAATGTACCCAATAATAATTACGTATTAAAAATCTGGGTTTCCATCATGAATCAGTTTCTTATGAATTGAATAAATTTTCTTCTCGGCCAATGCAAATGGGCTTGCCAGAAATCCAATAAAACCAATTTATTCTCCATTTTCTTCACTCTTTTGTTACAACACTTTGGAACCAACTCTATGATGTCATTGCTTATGATATATGCAAGTGCATGCAAGGCCCTATTCATATCATTTTTCTTGAATTATTCTTGCTTTTGCATGGCTTTTAGGTAGGAAGTCATTAGATTAATAATCTTCTCTGCATTTATAAAAGATTTGGCTTTTTGCTTGTTCCTTGTCTACTAGGATCCGAATAAAATGACATCAATGGACTAAACAAGTCGAACAACTAATTTTTAACTTCAAAATGTAGTTTTTAGACGGACACGGACATTAAAATACTAATAAATGTATTGGTGCGTGCTCTATTTGCATATGCTGCAAAGCAAAATAAACAAAATTATTTTTGTTTTTTCTTTTTCTCTACAAACAATTTTTACATCTCATAAACCATGACTTTAAAGATAAAAAAAAAAGGAAAAAAAAACTAATAAACAAACAAACAAATAAAACAACACACAAGATTATTAGCAAAAATGTACACAAGCTTAACATCAAATTCAAAGATCAAAGTTCAAATATGTTATTCTGAGTTATGCTACATCTATAACTCATCTATGTATAATCAACCTTTTATATAACTTAAGTTGACAAGATATAACTTATTTAATGTAATAATATAACACTCTATGTAATTCGTATATTCATTGGTGTAATTCTTTTGACTCTCTCTCTCTCTCTCTAAGAATAATGAGGTGCTCCTTCAAGTATATGCTAGTGCAAAACAAAAGCTTCTTGAGAGATTTGCATCTGGAAAAATGGAGGGAAGGGGAGAGAGATAGAGGTGTGATCAATTCCTAAAAGATGATGATGGATGAGTATTGTTATTACAGTTTTATTCTCATTAAAGTTAAGAGATTAAATTACAAGTGGGGTTCCAATAACACGAGTCATTTCACATCCAAAAACATAGTTTAAAGCATGATTGTGCCGATATGATCAGTTTCATTTAGGCCCCATAAAACTTCACTCTCAACAACAAAGTGGGAAAAAAGCACCTCCAACTTTGCACTGTAAACTTTTAATTGAGTGATGATATTTGTATGAGTGAGTTTGTATAAATGGTTCATAAGAGTAGCATTACTCTTTCTTATTAAACTTTTTAATATCTATTATTCTTTTTGTTATGGTCATAACGGAATTGGCTTTATTTACACCTAACCTAGTAAGCCCATTACTGAAGCCCAATATATGGCCATTATCTAGGTCCCACAATGACTCCTCCTAATGCCTATATAAACCCTCCAAATTTTTACTCAAGGTATGCACACTTTTCTAAACTCTTTCTCTCTCTAAATTTCCTTTGCTTTTGAGAGCTTCTCTCTCTAGGAAATTCTCCTAGAAAATTTCGGTGTGCCGAAAACTGACTTGGGCGTCAGAGGGTTTTCGCCGGCACCACCGCCCCCTGACTATTTTTCTTTGTTCTTAGGATTAGACCCGACGTACAATTCAAGCTTCAACCCGCTTTTCGGTCGTCTAGAAATCGTGCATCAATAGTTGGCACCGTCTGTGGGAACGACAATCTAAGCCTCTTTAGTTGTTACTCCCATCCAAACATAATCAAACACATCATGAGTCATGCATCCCAACACTTAACCTCCCTAGAGGTTGAAGGGTAAATCGAGGTAGAAGCACCTCCCCGACGTCGAAGGGTAGTTGATATACGGAGAGCCTTAGTAATATCCTCTATGGGCCCTAACCCCAAGCAACCCCAACTTCCACTTAGGAGACCGAGGAAAGGCAAGACGAGTCGATTGACAACCATGACGCATACCATGCGGAATTTTGATGAACAAATGAACCGTATGGTGACTATGTTCAACCAAGCTTTTGGACATAGTACTCAACAGGTTGCAAATACTGCTGGAAATAACCCAAGGAATGCTATGGTAATACCTAATGTCCCAACGGATGTTGGTGGCATACTGATCTGGTTGCCCAGACCACTAGATTACCTCTTCATCAGGTCATTCAACCAAATCTTTCCCATCCTATTGTTCAGGGAAGGGATGGTTGCCCAAAGATTCCCCCTCCTCCACACGTCATATCTGAACAACGATTGCCAGCAGTAGACCTTCGTCACTCTTTAAACAAAAAGCGCCATACAAGTGTTGAGCAAGGACCAAAAGGAAGTAATGTTGATCAGCCAGCCTATTCTTATCATGGTTCTTACGCTCCAAGGGGTAACTACCAGTCAAAAAGAAATCACCCCAACTCACCACCTAGAAGTAAGAATCATCGCCCAGATGTTGTTCCAATGGATGTCTCGGAAGAGGAAACATCAGATAATCATTATGCGGAATTCAAGCGAGAAATGGATGAAAAAATTCATAAGCTGGAGAAGTTAATTAAGCGTTCAGGAGGAGAAGAGGATGGTCGTCCACAATGGGAGTCACCCTTTGCTGAAGACATTCTTAGGGAAAGATACCCGTACAGATTTCGGATGCCACAACTTGAGCTTTACCAAGGGACAACTGACCCCCGAGAGCATTTAGACTCTTTTGTTTCTCATATGGAGATACAAGAGGTCTCAGTGGGAATAATGTGTAGAAGTTTCTCTCTTACCCTTGGAGGATCAGTTAAGCAATTGTATAGGAGGTTACCAGCCTCATCCATCTCCAGCTTTGATGAGCTTGCTCGTAGTTTCTCACACACTTTAGCAATATGAAAACAAGAAGTCGTCCAGCACAGAGCCTTCTTTCAATCAAGCAAGGTCGTAATGAATCACTCCGTGCATTTGTGGACAGGTACCAACGGGAGGTCGCTCGAGTGGATCAATTTAATGATGGTTATGCTATGCAAGGTTTGGTCCAAGGAATCAAAGGGGAGCTCCCTCTAGCATGGGAATTCTCTGTTAACCTCCCATGCACGTACCAAGAAGCATGGGCAAGGATCTTTAGCCATGCCGATGCAGAGGAAATTTATCAAGCAAATTACCCTAGGCAGACTCCGGTGATACCTAATTCCTCACGTATAGATAGACGATCATATGACAATCACAGAAGAGAATATCATGATAGAAATCAGAGGTCAACCTCAAATCGATGCTCCGCGTGAGATACATTTAGAAATGATCGTCTCTTATTGCAAGGGCCATCCACCCAACCCTGCCAAGAGCATCATGATCGACCCCAGGAGGAGCACCATACTTTCACATTACTTAACATGCCACAGCAAGATATCTTGAAAGAAATCAAAGATAAGGGACTACTGAAAGAACCTGCCCCCTTACGGTCAAATCTAAGAGCAAGAGATAGGAGAAAGTTCTGTCATTTCCACCGGGCTCATGGTCATAACACTGTAGATTGCTTTGAACTTTGAAAACAAATTGAGGGTCTTATCAAGGATGGCCAGCTACAAGAATACATTTATCCCCCCCCCGAACCATCTAGCAAGAATGACAAAGGGAAAGAACCATTAGATGAAGTAGCCACGATTTTTGGAGGAATACTGGCTAGTCCAAGTTCCCAAGCCCGAATGCACCTGGCTAGGCAAGCAAGATATGACCTCCCTCATTATGAAGTCAACTTGACAGCCTCTTCTAACAATGTTAGGGATCATGACGTTATCACTTTTTCATCTCAAGATGCACAAGGTATCCATCATCCTCATTGTGATGCCTTGGTCCTTACAGTAATTGTGGCCAATAAAAGGTTAAAAAGAGTATTGGTTGACAACGGGACCTCAGCTGACATAATGTCATTGGATGCATTTGATCGACTGGTTCTTAACCGCAGAGATATGAGAGGCATCCAAACTTCTCTGATGGGATTCACTGGAGGAAAGGTTATTCTCGAAGGAGTAATTTCGTTACCGGTGACCTTAGGAGAAGGCTCCCTACAAACAACCAAGATTGTGAATTTTCTGATGGTAGATCATCCGGGTGTTTATAACGCCATTCTTGGACGGCTATCACTTTATGACTTCAAAGTAGTAATGGGTGTCTATCATCATGTCTTGAAATTTTCAACACCTTCAGGGATAGGAGAAGTTAGAGGTGAACAACGAACCTCTTGAGAATGCTACAACATGGCTTTTAAAGAGAAGGCACATAAGCTATTGATGATTCGTGGAGAACCTTCCAAGGGGATGGAAAGTTTGGATCCATGAGACCCTGTGAAAGGGGAGGCTGCAGTTCCAATGGAAGGAATGGACGACGTCCCTATCTATTTGAATAATTCAGAAAAGACAGTGAAGGTGGGTAAGAGTCTTCCTCTACCAATCAAAGACAAATTGATTGGTTTTCTCCGAGAATACAATGACGTTTTTGCATGGTCTCATGAAGACATGCAGGGCATAGACCCAAGTTTAGTTGTCTACCACCTTAATGTCAACCCTCCAGCTCAACCCATTCGACAAAAGAAGATGTACCAAGCCCCAGAGCGTTTAGAGGCAATTGCCTTAGAAGTAGAAAAGCTCTTGGCAAGTGGAATCATTCGAGAGGTAAACTACCCCGAATGGCTCTCCAATGTCGTATTGGTGAAAAAAGCCAATGGAAAATGGCGTGTCTGCATCGACTTCAAAGATTTGAACAAGTATTGCCCAAAAGATAGTTTTCTATTGCCCAGGATAGATCAACTAGTTGATGCCATAACTGGCCACCAATTGTTGAGCTTCATGGATGCTTATTCTGGTTATAACCAGATTCCAATGTACCTGAAGGATGAAGAAAAAATAGCTTTCATCACTAATAGAGGGTTGTACTGTTATTGAATGATGCCTTTTGGACTGAAAAATGCTGGAGCAACCTATCAACAGTTAGTAAACTCCATGTTTGCTTCTCTCCTAGGAAAGACCATGGAAGTTTATGTGGATGATATGCTCACCAAGAGCATGGATGCCAGATCCCATGTAGACGACCTCCGAACAACTTTTGACATCCTCCGAAAACACAATATAAAGCTGAATACCACTAAATGTGCTTTTGAGGTATCCTCTGAAAAAGTTCTTAGGATTCATTGTCACCCAAAGGGGAATAGAGGCCAATCCTGAGAAAATCTAAGCGCTTATGCAGCTTGAGTCTCTCAAAACACCAAAAGATATACAAGTTCTCACTGGACGAGTTGCCGCCTTAAATCGCTTTATTTCTAGGGCGATCGATAAATGTCACCCTTTCTTTAAAGCTTTAAGGAAGTGCAAGCAGTTTGAATGGACAAATGAGTGTGAGAATGCTTTCCTGTAGCTTAAGAGGTACTTAGGTTCTCCTCCTCTCCTCTCCAAACCAATTATGGGGAAACCGCTCTTTCTCTATCTAGCAGTCTCCGCATATGCAGTTAGCACAGCTTTTATCCGTGAGGATCAGGGAATCCAGAGGCCAATCTATTATGTGAGTAAGGCCTTGACAGCTGTCGAAGGTCGGTACCCTCCTATGGAGAAGCTGGCTCTCGCCTTAGTTGTTGCTGCACGAAAGCTTCGCCCATATTTTCAAGCACACACTGTTATGGTGCCAACTGATCACCCTTTATGACAGGTCCTCTATCATCCAGAGCTTTCTGGAAGACTCATCAAGTGGTCCATTGAGTTAGGAGAGTTTGACATACATTATATTACAAGACCATCTATCAAAGGACAAGCAGTTGTTGACTTCATTGTAGAATTTTCAAGCAGTGGAATTAAGGAGGATGAAGAGACTAGTGCAGGATCAAATGATCAACCAATGTCTATGGAAATAGATCCACAGAAGGCATGGGTCTTGTTCGTAGATGGGTCATCTAATAAGATTGGTAGTGGAGTTGGCTTGATTTTGCCAACCCCAGATGGGGTAGAAGTTGCTGTGGCCTTACGTTTTAATTTTAAAGCCACCAATAATGTCGTAGAGTATGAAGCTCTCCTTGGGGGACCTAGGTTGGCAGTTGCCTTTGGAGTAGAAGAGATTGTGATAAGTGTCTATTGATATATCATTTTCATATCAATTCGTCCATGTTTCTTTGCTATATTCCTTCGTATTTTTATGTTTTTGTGTGGTTTTGATATTTGTAGGAGTTTTGGAGCAACTTGCACAAAAATGGAGTAAAACCCTTCATTTTCACCTCTGCTAGTCAACCATCTTCTCGGATTTAATTCTATTGATATATAATGAACCCGATGACATATTATATACCGTTGGAAAGCTCTCGAAGTCTATTTTCTGGAAAAATTTACGGTTTATAAATCCATTCAGTGTATCAAAAGTTGTAATCAAAACAGTGTAAGAAGTATAGAAATGTAATTCCACAACTCACTGTAACATGTATAATACAGGACACTGTAGCAGGTTACTGTAGCAGAGTATTTAAACACATTTTAGGGTTTTATTTTCATAACTTAAAGAGGGGAGAACATGGTGAATGCTGCAGCCCTAGAATTCTTTCATCTCCTGGAGTTCTTGAAGGAGAAAGGAAGCTTGGAAAGAGGAAGAACTACAATCCAAAGAGAATTACATCAAATTTGCTAAGTTTTTCCTTTCCCTTTCATTTTCTGGAATGTCTCCATGTTGTATTGTATTTACCACGTTCTTAAACATGTGTAACTGAATCTGAATTGGTTGAGGGTGATTTCAAAGCCCCTGATATGGTTTTTGTAAGTTGATTGTGCAAGAAGTTGTT
This sequence comes from Boswellia sacra, assembly GCA_013180625.2. Classification (NCBI taxonomy): domain Eukaryota; kingdom Viridiplantae; phylum Streptophyta; class Magnoliopsida; order Sapindales; family Burseraceae; genus Boswellia; species Boswellia sacra. The sequence continues at coordinate 62,838 of SNVD02001148.1, read as the reverse complement.
ATCCAATTCTCTAATTGAAGTTGCTTGTATTTTCCTATATCTAATGCTTATGATTGCTTGCTGGATTGTATTTCGAATGGCCAACTGAATATAATCTGGTTGTTGTCTATTGCTAGACTAGAAATCTTGATCCGTAATTGTCTTGAATTTCTAATCTTAGTAGCAAAATTGTGATCAGAGATTGCAATTGGAGAATACAACCTAAGTTAAATAATCCGAGCTTGTGTGTTTATTGCTTAGATCAACCTATCTTTCTTATCGTAATGCATCCATTGAATTAAATTTAGAGAGCTTGTTCTAGGTTGTTTAATGGATAGAGATTAAATAAAGAGCCTGTTTTATTTAACAACAAAGTAAGGAAAGATTGGGATAACAGAGCTTGTTGTTATCTACGGTTGATAATTTCAATGGTGTAATTGGATGACAATTCTATGATTAATTCGCAAATCCATATCTTGTGGTAGAGAAGGATCCCTTAACCAGGTTTCTCTCATTGATTTTTCATTCAAATTTAACTTTCTGTTTTGTTATTCTTTACTTGCATTAATATTTCATTTAGTTAATCAATCAACAAAAACCCCCCTCATTTAGTTTATTGTTGCTGGAAATAACAAATTCAATTAGAATCAATCCTCGTGGGAACGATATCTTACTTATCACTTTATTACTTGTGCGACTAGTATACTTGCTAGTTTCGAACGCATCAAGTTTTTGGCGCCGTTGCCGGGGATTGATTTTCTAATCGATTTGTTATTTTGTTTTCATTGTTGATTTGTGTTTTTTTTTTCTTTTCTGATTGTTTAAGTTTAGGCGACATGGTAGTAAACTTCCAACAATTCAGCATCGGATTTGAGCCACAACTACCATGGAGAATAAATGAGGTAAGTACTCCGAACATTGAATAACAACTTTCTGAACTAACATTTCTTGTGGAAAACATGGCTGTAGGACATATGCAGAAATGTTATGCATGTGGGGTATATTCTACCATCGAGCATCCAATGGACATGTATCCAACTTTACAAGAAGAAGATATAGAACAAGCCAATGCCATGGGTGGATTTTCAGGACAATCAAGGCAATGGTATGATCACTTCTCTAATACTTACAATGCCGGATGGATAGATTAGCCCAATTTTAGTTACGAGAATCATCAACCGATCGCCCCAAATGGCATATCAAATTGGCTGCAAGGTTTCAATCAACCTAGAGTGCAGCAAACATTTCAAATGAAACCACCACCAATGCCACATCTAGCACCGCAACCAGCTCCAGAAAACTCAGGTATGTCACTCTAGGATATTGTTAATGCACTTGCCACTAACACAATGCAATTTCAGCAGGAAACTAGGGCAAGTATCCAAAACCTGGCAAATCAAATGGGGCAATTGGCTACTAGCATGAGCAAATTCGAGGGCCAAGACTCAGAAAAATTATCTTCTCAAATGGTGATCAATCCAAGAGAGAATGCTTGTGTGATAACTTTGCAAAATGGAGAGCAATTAGATGTCCTGCCAAAGAAATCACAAACTGATGAAGAAGATGACACCACTTCCACCATGAACAAGACATCATCCTCTAAGGTTAGTCTTAAAACTGCTATTCCTTCTTATGTTACTCCTCCACTTTTTCCTAGTAGATTGACAAAATTGAAGGAGGAACAAGAACAAGAAATCCTGGAATCTTCTCGTAAAATCGAGATAAATATACCACTTCTGGATGCTACCGAGCAAGTACCTTGTTATACAAAATGTCTCAAGGAGTTATGCACCAACAAGAGAAAGTTAAAAGGGAATGAGAAAGTAAGTGTGGGGGAAAATGTTTCAGCTGTACTACAAAGAAAAATCCTCTGAAATGCAATAATCTAGGTACGATCACCATTCCATACACCATTGGTAAAACCAAGTTTGAAAGAGTTATGTTAGAAGCATCTATTAATGTCATGCCATATTCTATTTATGCTTCTTTAAATCTTGGACCTTTTGTGAAAACTGGTATTACCATTCAACTTGCTGATCGTTTTAATGTATATACCAAAAGAGTTGTGGAAGATGTGCTTGTGCAGGTGAATCAATTGGTTTTCCCAGCAGACTTTTATATTCTTGAAATAGAGGATGAGACATCTCCTAATCCAACACCGATTCTTATAGGGAGACCATTCTCGAAAACTGCTAGAACCAAGATTGATGTTCATGATGGCACTATCACCATAGTGTTTGATGGCAAGGTGATCTGTTTCAATATTTTTGAGGCAATGAGGTACCCTAGTGACTTATATTCTGTTTTTGTAGTTGACGTTACTGATTCTCTACCACAACAATGTTTTGAGTTAACTTGCAAGAATGGATTGGATGTAGCTATTAGTGAGCACATAGGGACAGAAAATTCTAAGGAATCAAGAATTTTGATACAAGTGTCTAAAAAAGTGAAGGAAGCTGTGGCAAGCTTAGATAAGACTATAGCCATAACTATAAACAGGTATGATGTTTCGTATATTGAATTATCTTTATCTAATGAGAAACTTCTTCCTTCTATGATGAAAGCCAATACCTTGGAGCTTAAGTCACTTCCAGATCATTTGAATCATGGATTCTTGGGTGAGAATAATACTTTGCTAGTTACAATGGAAATGGGCCTTGCACCACTACAAGAAGAGAAACCCATCCAAGTACTTAGAGATCACAAAATAGCTATTACTTGGACGATTGCTAACATCCAAGGCCCAACCATATGCATACATCATTTCTTGTTGGAAGAAGGATCCAAGCCCACTAGAGAAGCACAGCGGAGATTGGACCCTGCCATGATGGAACCAACGTCGGGCTGAGGACGTTAAACCAAGCGCTTATTGGGAGACAACCCAATGTTTTTGCAAAATAAATAAAAAAAAGAAATAAAATAAAATAAGGTAATAATGATCGATTTTTGTGTCCCCCCCCACCCCCCCACCCCCCCCCCCCCCCCCCCCCCCCCCCCCCCCCCCCCCCCCCCCCCCCCCCCCCCACCCCCCCCCCCCCCCCCCCCCCCCCCCCCCCCCCCCCCCCCCCCCCCCCCCCCCCCCCCCCCCCCCCCCCCCCCCCCCCCCACCCCCCCCCCCCCCCCCCCCCCCCCCCCCCCCCCCCCCCCCCCCCCCCGCCCACCCCCCCCCCCCGAAGAGATTCCATTCGTAGTCCATCAAATTGTATCAGGGTTTTTTCTCTCTTTGACATCTGTCTTATTTGTTTTTATTTGTTTTTACTTGTTTTTGACTTTTGGTTGTTATTGTGTTGTTATCTCTTTTATGTGTCTTTAGTTTCGTTTCTGCTCTTTTCTTTTCCTTTTGTTTAATTTGATTATTTCGTACTTTGTGCTCATTTGTGCAACAGCTTGAGGAAACACCGAAACAAGAATTGAATCCATTGCTTGAAGGTTTAAAGCGTGCATATCTTGGAGAAGAATAGACTCAAACGAATTACTGGTAATATCTTTCCTTTTCTCCTCTTCAATGGATGCCGATATCTTTCTGTCGAACCTTTGTAAATATTTCCCTTCACTTCCTCAAAATGCTGTGTCCAAAATTTATAAAGTATGGATGACTAGACTTTGGGCGTTGATGCTTCTAAATGTGCCTGCGGATATCCGATGGCTTATCAAAGCCAAGGTGAGATTGTCCGTTGAGCCTGACATTAATCTCGCAAAATATATGCCTGGTCTAGGGAAAAGCTACTACGCCAAGAGGCGAAGAGTGAAGAGGTTACAAGTATGTTATAAATGTGCTAGATGGAATTGTAACCAGACTTGTCGTTCATTAGGTTTTGTGTCCAGAAATAGAGAAGATAAACTGTCATTGATTAAGAATGGTCTGAGTAATGAGTCGCTGGATAATGTTTTATTAACTCTTGAGTCACATTCTTGCGGACTTGTTCAGCGTGAATTGCTTAATCTATGGACACAATTTCGTGATGAATTGCAATGTTATAGTCTAGGGAATCTGACTAAAAACGACCCTGTTTGCCAGTTTATAAGAAAACTGGATGGGAAGCAAATCCCGACTCATAGAAGGCGTTTCAGCCGTTACTGGACGTAAAACCAGAGGAAGATGTGAGCCACAATCATAACTACTTGTATATTTGAATGTGTGTTGTTGTTGTCGAATTTTATTTTTTTTCTTGTTTCGTTTGATCTGATTATCAATGTTGTTTTCGTGTTGTTGTTGTTTGTTGATTTTGTTTGTTTCAATTTCAAGTTTTCTTTTTGAAAAACCATATGACTATCCCATGACATAAGCACACGTGGGAGATAAGTGTGGAGGTTTTGTCAACCTCCACCGAAAGTATATCTGTGCTTTCCATGCTTCACGTGGGAGACAAGTGTGGCGATTTTGTCAAACCCCACCAAAAGTATATTTCCATTTTTCATGCTTCACGTGGGAGACAAGTGTGTAGATTTTGTCAAATCCTGCCGAAAGCATATTTCATTTTTTCAAAACTTGGGGGTGATAAATCTGCATCGAGCATCTCCCACCAAAAGTATGTCCTCATGTGTCAAAATTTGAGAGTTTTACATGTGTCTATATATACATTCTGCATATTTTCATATGTCATTCCATAACAAGATTAGAGCACTTGTAGAAATGGAGAAAACACCAATTCGGCGATTCCGCAATATATGCATATTTTGCAGATCGTAATTTGGTAAAGATGGAGAGTTTACCACAACAGCTCTTGATCTTGGTAGGACATTAGCTGCGAGGGGTATTCATTTGATTTATGGAGGGGGTAGTCTTGGGTTAATGGGGTGTGTGTCAACAGCTGTAACCCTAGGCGGGAGCAAAGTTCTTGGCATTATCCCCAAACCTTTAGCTGTATGAGATATCGTAGGCAACACAATCGGGGAAGAGTTACAAGTCTCTAGCATGCATGAGCGTATTGCACATATGGTTGTTAAGTCCGATGCATTTATAGCTTTACCCGGTGGTTATGGCACATTAGAGGAGATATTTCAAATCACCTCTTGGGCACAGCTAAACATCCATAAAAAACCTATTAGTTTGTTAAATGTCAATAACTTTTTTGATGGTTTGTTGTCTTTTCTTGATCAAGGTGTAGAAAAAAATTTCATCTCACCGTCGACGAGGCAAATCCTGGTTACAGCTTCAACTGCACGGGAGTTAATCGACAAACTACAAGAATTCGTCTATTCGCCTGATCCAACAACAGCTCGGATAGATTGGTTTGGAGAAAGCAACAAAAGGCGTCAACTGGATTTAACCCTCCATCTGTAATCTCTATTTGCTGGTTTGCTTCGTTTTTGTTTGCTTTCTTTTTAGGGTGTTTATTTGAGATTTTTCATGTCGTTTCTTTTGAGCTTTTTCAGGTTATTTCTTTCGTCCCAGGTAATATTTTCTAATCTCGGTTTTTAGAGGGCTTAAAAAGTTCAAGTTCTCTTGAAACGCATTCTGGATCTCTTCAATCCATAATGGCTGAATAAGGAGGCTAACTTCTAAACTTTTTAGACCCATTCTAACTAACTGGTTTTTGTTTGCTGACTTGTTGAACTTTGTTATTTTATGAGTGAGTTTAGTTTTGCGTAATTTAGAGTTGTTATGTGTTTTATCTTTATCAGTTTTGATTTAAAAAAAAAAACAATTGTGGAAAAACCTGAGAATGGCAGAATATGGGGTTTTCTTGAACCCTTGAAACGCATTCTCTCTAAATAAGTCTGTAGTTTGTTTATTTCATGTGTTTGAAGTGTCTTGTTTCTTGTTTTGTTCTTTCATAATAAAGGTATATAGGCTGGAAAACTTAAGTCTGCGGACTACTGGTCCTAAGGATTGTTGAAATATACAATCTTGACTCAGGTGTAACAATGTCACGTACCTCTTTTCTTACATTTTGTGGGTCAATGATAAGAAAATGATTGAATTAAGAATAACTCTTGGAAAATGATAAATGATGCATGGATCTGTGTACTTGAAATGTTTATTGGTTTTTGCTTTGCCTTTGATTCCTTGTGCAACATTGAGCACTAAGCTATTATCACTGAGTTATTTATTCACTTAGAGAAAGTTTATGTAATTTAAATGTTTCTTCAAATTTCAATGAGTTCTAGAACTTGTTTGATGGTCACTCGAGGCGAAATCCTAGACTGTGCAACATTGGGGAAATGATTTAGGGCATCTTTGAACCGTTTGAGCCTTAATAGCCAACCTTGACTGAAATTGATCCCTAGTTACCCCTTTGAGCCTTTGTAAGCCTTTTTTCTTTGTTAACTCACTAAAAGATTTCCTAACCTCAAATGAATTTATTCCAAACAGTTTATCCCTTACCTACGGCATGTAGATCCTTTACACTTAAATTTTGAGCTATGTTTAGTTTTGGGAAGTTAGAGGAGGTTGGGCTGTGTCATGAGCAATGCAAGTGAGTTCTATTGTGTTTAAAAAAAAAAAAGAAAAACAGAAAAAAAAACCAATCTGTACTTATCGTCCACGTACTTACACATTGAGAACAATGTGTTGTTTAAGTGTGGGGGAGGGGAAGTGTAATAAAAAAAAAAGAAGAAAAAAAAAGAAAAAAAGAAGAAGAATAAGAGATCTATACCCTTAATTGTTCTTAAAAAGAATGAAACAACAAAGTGTGGGGGTGTAGTTTTCTTTTGTTTTCGACAAAAAAAAAAGATTGAGTGTTCTAAATAAGTTTGGGGGAGTAACCTGGTGAATTGAAATGAAGTTGTGTTATAGGTTTGATCTCTACATAGTCTTGAATGATTTATGTGTTTGTGGGTGATTTGAGCCAAATTATTATCCTTTATCATACCTTCACCCAAGCCAAACGTTACAAGCTTAATAAAGTCCTACTTGATCCTGGGTGTTGTGCATGTCTACAGTAGTGGAGAGTGACTTGAAAAGCAGGCCTATGGAGTTCATTTATACACACATCTTCAATATTAAATATGATTCATTTTTATGCATAAACACATCCGGGTTACAAGTGATTATGTGAGAATGGCTCTACACACATACACTTGAGGAATTGAAGTGAAACGAAACTAATCCTTGAGATGAAATTCTTGATCAAGTGCATTATTTTGAAGTTTTCCTTGGGTTATAATTAAGTACAATCTTTGAGGCCTATTTGCAAGATGAAGCATTTGTGTGCTTTAATTTTTTGTTGATTCTATTTCGGTTTAGTTTTATTTCACATTGTCATAGTTGCTCGAGGACTAGCAAAGTCTAAGTGTGGGGGAATTTGATAAGTGTCTATTTATATATCATTTTTCATATCAATTCGTCCATGTTTCTTTGCTATATTCCTTGGTATTTTTATGTTTTTGTGTGGTTTTGATGTTTGTAGGAGTTTTGGAGCAACTTGCACAAAAATAGAGTAAAACCATTCATTTTCACCTCTGCTAGTCAGTGATCTTCTCGGATTTAATTGTATTGATATACTATGAACCCGATGACATGTTATATACCGTTGGAAAGCTCTCGAAGTCTATTTTCTGGAGAAATTTACGGTTTATAAATCCATTCAGTGTACCAAAAGTTGTAATCAAAACAGTGTGAGTGTATAGAAACTGTCTCTTATACACATCTAGATGTGTATAAGAGACAGGTATAATACGGGACATTGTAGCAGGTTACTGTAGCAGAGTATTTAAACACATTTTAGGGTTTTATTTTCATAACTTGAAGAGGGGAGAACGTGGTGGAGGCTGCAGCTCTGGAATTCTTTCATCTCCTGGAGTTCTTGAAGGAGAAAGGAGGCTTGGAAAGAGGAAGAACTACAATCCAAAGAGAATTACATCAAATTTGCTAAGTTTTTCCATTCCCTTTCATTTTCGGGAATGTCTCCATGTTGTATTGTATTTACCACGTTCTTAAACATGTGTAACTGAATCTGAATTGGTTGAGGTGATTTCAAAGCCCCTGATATGGTTTTTGTAAGTTGATTGTGCAAGAAGTTGTTATCCAATTCTCTAATTGAATTTGCTTGTATTTTTCTATATCTAATGCTTATGATTGCTTGCTGGATTGTATTTCAAATGGCCAACTGAATATAATCTGGTTGTTGTCTATTGCTAGACTAGAAATCTTGATCGTAATTGTCTTGAATTTCTAATCCTTAGTAGCAAAATTGTGATCAGAGATTGCAATTGGAGAATACAACCTACGTTAAATAATCCGAGCTTGTGTGTTTATTGCTTAGATCAACCTATCTTTCTTATCGTAATGCATCCATTGAATTAAAATTAGAGAGCTTGTTCTAGGTTGTTTAATGGATAGAGATTAAATAAAGAGCCTGTTTTGTTTAACAACAAAGTAAGGAAAGATTGGGATAACGAGCTTGTTGTTATCTACGGTTGATAATTTCAATGGTATAATTGGATGACAATTCTATAATTAATTCGCAAATCCATATCTTGTGGTAGAGAAGGATCCCTTAACCAGGTTTCTCTCATTGATTTTTCAATCTGTTTTAATTTGCATTGTGTTATTCTTTACTTGCATTAATATTTCATCAAGTTAATCAATCAACAAAACCCCCCTCATTTAGTTTATTGTTGCTTTCAAATAACAAATTCAATTAGAATCAATCCTCGTGGGAATGATATCTTACTCATCACTTTATTACTTGTGCGACTAGTATACTTGCTAGTTTCGAACGCATCAGATTGTTATCCATAGCGATTCCCAACTAGTGGTTAACCAAATCCGCTGAGACTATCAGGCAAAAGGTTCTACCATGATGACTTACTTGGATAGAGTTAACTTCTTTCTTCGTAGTTTTAAAGGTTTTGACATCATAAGAGTCCTAAGGTTGGAGAATTCAAAGGCTGATGGTTTAGCAAGAATTGCCTTAGGGGTAGACCCCCTTCTACCAACTGCCTCTCATATGGTCACCCTAGAGCCTTTTAGTATATCAAAGTATGAACTTTCCCCAGAAAGAACAATGCTATAAACGGTAGCCTGTGCTGGATGGACCCTATCATTAAATTCTTAGAGACAGGGGAACTTTTAGCCGACCGAAATGAGGCAATCAAGGTAAGGGGGAGAGCATCAAGGTACACTATGGTTAATGGAGTTCTCTACAAAAGAGGGTTCAGCCTTCCTCTTTTAAAATGTCTTCGCCCAGAAGAAGCTAATTATGTCCTTAGAGAAATCCATGAAGGAATATGTGGTAACCATTCTGGTTGTCGATCTCTAGCTTATAAATGTATCAGGCAAGGATACTATTGGCCGACCATGAAAAATGATGCTAAGGCATTTTCAGCTAGGTGCGACAAGTGCTAAAAATGTGCCAATATTTCAAGGAAAGCTCCTCAGAACATGACGCCGATGCTGGCCTAATGGCCGTTCACCCAGTGGGGACTAGACCTTATTGGACCTTTTCCAATGGGTAAAGGACAAGTTAAATATGCTATTGTTGCGATTGATTACTACACTAAGTGGGCGGAAGCTGAACCTCTCGCATCAATTACTGAAAAAAAGACCACAGACTTTGTAAAGAGGTCAATTGTCTATAAGTTTGGTATCCCTTACACCATCATTACAGACAATTGCAAGCAATTCAATAACTCAAACTTAAGAACTTCTGTAAGGAGTTGAACATCTCTTTATGCTTTTCCTTTCCAGCTCATCCTCAAGCAAACGGTCAGGTGGAGGCTGTTAACAAAACTATTAAACACCTGCTCAAGACTAAATTAGATGCTAGGAAAGGTGCATGGCTAGAGGAACTTCCACAAGTACTTTGGGCATACCAAACCACTACCCACACAGCAACAGGGGCAACCCCATACTCCTTAGCATTTGGCTCAGAAGCAATCGTTCCTGTTGAGATTAGTCTTCCATCACCTCGTACTGAGGGATATAGTGAAAAACTTAATCATAAAACCCTTCAACTCAACTTGAATCTTCTTAACCAGGAAAGGGATCTCACCAGTATAAAAGTTGCTGCTTACCAAGAGAGGGTTGCTCGACATTTTAACTCTAAGGTTAATGATAAGTGTCTATTTATATATCATTTTTATATCAATTCGTCCATGTTTCTTTGCTATATTCCTTGGTATTTTTATGTTTTTGTGTGGTTTTGATATTTGTAGGAGTTTTGGAGCAACTTGCACAAAAATGGAGTAAAACCCTTCATTTTCACCTCTGCTAGTCAACCATCTTCTCGGATTTAATTGTATTGTTATACAATGAACCCGATGACATATTATATACCGTTGGAAAGCTCTCGAAGTCTATTTTCTGGAGAAATTTACGGTTTATAAATCCATTCAGTGTACCAAAAGTTGTAATCAAAACAGTGTGAGAAGTATAGAAACGTAATTCCACAAATCACTGTAGCATGTATAATACGGGATACTGTAGCAGGTTACTGTAGCAGAGTATTTAAACACATTTTAGGGTTTTATTTTCATAACTTGAAGAGGGGGAAACGACTTGGAGGCTGCAGCTCTGGAATTCTCTCATCTTTTGGAGTTCTTGAAGGAGAAAGAAAGCTTGGAAAGAGGAAGAACTACAAATATAATGAGATTTGCAAGGGATTTGCTAAGTTTCTTCCTTCCCTTTCATTTTCTGGAATGTTTTTGTATTGTATTGTATTGACAACGTTTTTTAACATGTGTAACTGAATCTAAATTGGTTAAGGGTGATTTCAAAGCCCTTGATATGGTTTTTGTGAGTTGATTGTATAAGAAATGCTTATGATTGCTTGCTGATTGTATTTGGGGTGGCCAACTGAATATAATCTGGTTGTTGTCTATTGCTAGATTAGAAATTTTGATCCGTAATTGTCATGAATTTCAAATTATTAGTAGCAAAATTGTGATCAGAGATTGCAATTGGAAAATACAACCTAGGTTAAATAATCCGAACTTGTGTGCTTATTGCTTAGATCAACCTATCTTTCTCATCGTAATGCTTCTATTGAATTAAACTTAGAGAGCTTGTTCTAGGTTGTTTAATGGATAGAGATTAAATAAAGATCTTGTTTTATTTAACAACAAAGTAAGGAAAGATTGGGATAACAGAGCTTGTTGTTATCTACGGTTGATAACTTTAATACTGTAATTGGATGACAATTCTACGATTAATTCGCAAATCCATATCTTGTGGTAGAGAAGGATCCCTTAACCAGATTTCCCTCATTGATCTTTCATTCAAATTAACTTCTGTTTTGTTATTCTTAATTTGCATTCTTATTTCATTTAGTTAATCATTCACCAAAACCCCCCCATTTAGTTAATTGTTGCTGGAAATAACAAATTCAATTAGAATCAATCCTCGTGGGAACGATATCTTACTTTTCACTTTATTACTTGTGCGACTAGTATACTTGCTAGTTTCGAACGCATCAAGTTTTTGGCGCCGTTGCCGGGGATTGATTTTCTAATCGATTTCTTATTTTGTTTTCATTGTTGATTCGTATTTTTTTTTGTTTTTCTTTTCTGATTGTTTGTGTTTAGGTGACATGGCAGTAAACTTCCAACAATTCAGTAGCCGATTTGAGCCACAACTACATTGGAACGTAAATGAGGTAAGCACTCCGAACATTGAACAACAACTTTCTGAGCTAACTTCTCTTGTGGAAAACATGGCTGTAGGAGATATGCAGAAATCTTTCTACCATGGAGCATCCAATCGACATGTATCCAACTTTTCAAGAAGAATATATGGAACGAGCCAATGCCATAGGTGGATTTCCAGGACAACCAAGGCAATGGTATGATCCCTTCTCTAATACTTACAATACCGGATGGGGAGATCACCCCAATTTTAATTACTGGAATCATCAACCAATCGCCCCAAATGGCATACCAAATCGGCCACAAGGTTTGAATCAACCTAGAGTGCAGCAACCATTTCAAATGCAACCACCACCAATGCCACAACCAGCACCACAACTAGCTCCAAAAAACTCAGGTATGTCACTCCAGGATATTGTTAATGCACTTGCCACTAACACAATGCAATTCCAGCAGGAAACTGGGGCAAGTACCCAAAACCTGGCAAATCAAATGGGACAATTGGCTACTAGCATGAGCAAATTCGAGGGCCAAGGCTCAGAAAAATTATCTTCTCAAACGGTGATCAATCCAAGAGAGAATGCTTGTGTGATAACTTTGCAAAATGGAGAGCAATTAGATGTCCTGCCAAAGGCATCACAAACTGATAAAGAAGATGACACCACTTGCGCCATGAAAAAGACATCATCCTCTAAGGTAAGTCTTAAAACTGCTATTCCTTCTTATGTTACTCCTCCACCTTTTTCTAACAGATTAGCAAAATTGAAGAACGAGGAACAAGAATAAGAAATCCTGGAAACTTCTCACAAAATTGAGGTAAATATACCACTTCTGGATGCTATCAAGCAAGTACCTCGTTATATAAAATGTCTCAAGGAGCTATGCACCAGCATGAGAAAATTAAAAGGAAATGAGAAAGTAAGTGTGGGGGAAAATGTTTTAGCTGTTCTACAAAGAAAAATTCCTCCAAAATGCAAAGATCCAGGTACGGTCACCACTCCATGCACCATTTGTAAAACCAAGTTTGAAAGAGCCATGTTAGATTTAGGAGCATCTATTAATATCATGCCATATTCTATTTATGCTTCTCTAAATCTTGGAACTTTTGCGAAAACTGGTATTACCATTCAACTTGTTGATCATTTTAATGCGTATCCCAAAAAAGTTGTGGAAGATGTGCTTGTGCAGGTGAATCAATTGGTTTTCCCAGCAGACTTCTATGTCCTTAAAATAGAGGATGAGACATCTCCTAATCCAACACCGATTCTTTTAGGGAGACCATTCTTAAAAACTGCTAGAATCAAGATTAATGTTCATGATGGCACTTTCACCATGGAGTTTGATGGCAAAGTGATCCGTTTCAATATTTTCGAGGCAATGAGGTACGCTAGTGACTTGCATTCTGTTTTTGCAGTTGACATTATTGATTCTTTGCCACAACAATGTTTTGAGTTAACTCGCAAGGATGGATTGGAAATGGCTATTAGTGAGCACATAGGGACAGAAAATTCTAAAGAACCAAGAAGGTTTATACAAGTGTCCAAAGAAATGGAGGAAGCTATGGCATGCTTAGATGAGACTATAGCTATAATCACAAACAGGTATGATGTTTCGTACATTGAATTTCCTTTATCTAATGAGAAACTTCTTCCTTCTGTAATGAAAGCCAATACCTTGGAGCTTAAGCTACTTCCAATAGTGTTGAGGGCATGTGTTTTTGGGTGACAAAGATCCTTCGCCAGTTACAATAAAATGGGCCTTGCACCACTACAAGAAGAGAACGCGTCCGAGTACTTAGAGATCACAAACAGCTATTAAGTGGACGATTGCTTAACATCCAAGGCCCAGCCATATGCTTGCACCATTTCTTGTTGGAAGAAGGATCCAAGCCCACTAGTGAAGCACAGCGAAATTGGATCCTCCCATGATGGAACCAACGTCGGCTGAGGACGTTAAACCAAGCGCTTATTGGGAGGCAACCCAATGTTTTTGAAAAATAAATAAAAGAAAAGAAAAGAAAAATAAAATAAGGTAATAATGATCGATTTTTGTGTCTCGAGGAGATTCCTTTCGTAGGCCATCAAATTGATCAGGTTTTATCTCTCTTTGCCATCTGTCTTATTTGTTTTTTATTTGTTTTTACTTGTTTTTGACTTTTGTTTGCTATTGTGTTGTTATCTCTTTTATGTGTCTTTAGTTTCGTTTCTGCTCTTTTCTTTTCCTTCCTTTTGTTTAGTTTGATTATTTCATACTTCGAATTCATTTGTGCAACAGCTTGAGGAAACATCCAATGGGGAGCTGAAACCATTGCTCGAAGGTTTGAAACGTGCATATCTTGGAGAAGAACATACTCAATCACATTTTCGGTAATATCTCTCCTTTTCTTCTCTCCAATGGATGCCGATATCTTTCTATCGAACCTTCGTAAATATTTCCCTTCACTTCCTCAAAATGCTGTGTTTAAAATTTATAAAGTACGGATGACTAGACTTTGGGCATTGATGCTCCTAAATGTGCCTGCGGATATCCGATGGCTTATCGAAGCCAAGGTGAGATTGTCCGGTGAGCCGGACATTAATCTCGCAAAATACATGCCTGGTCTAGGAAAAGCTACTACGCCAAGAGGCGAAGAGCGAAAAGGTTACAAGTATGTTATAAATGTGCTAGATGGAATTGCAACCAGACTTGTCGTTCATTAGGTTTTGCGTCCAGGAATAGAGAAGATAAACTTTCATTTATTAAGAATGGTTTGAGTAATGAGTCGCTGGATAATGTTTTGTTAACTCTCGAGTCACATTCTTGTGGACTTGTTCAGCGTGAATTGCTTAATCTATGGACACAATTTCGTGATGAATTGCAGTGTTATAGTCTAGGGAATCTGACTAAAAACGACCCTGTTTGCCAGTTTATAAGAAAACTGGATGGGAAGCAAATCCCCGACTCATAGAAGGCGTTTCAGCCGTTACTGGACGTAAAACCAGAGGAAGTTGTGAGCCACAATCACAACTACTTGTATATTTGAATGTGTGTAGTTGTTGTCGAATTTTATTTCTTTCTTGTTTCGTTTGATCTGATTATCAATGTTGTTTTTGTGTTGTTGTTGTTTGTTGATTTTGTTTGTTTAAGTTTTCTTTTTAGCAAACCATATGACTACCCCATGATATAAGCGCACGTGGGAGACAAGTGTGGAGGTTTTGTCAACCCCCGCCGAAAGTATATCTTTACTTTTCATGCTTCACATGGGAGACAAGTGTGGTAGTTTTGTCAAACCCCGCCAAAAGTATATCTCCATTTTTCATGTTTCACGTGGGAGAAGAGTGTGTAGGTTTTGTCAAATCCCGCCGAAAGCATATCTCATTTTTTGATGATTTTGTCAAATCACCTCTTGGGCACAGCTAAACATCCATCGGAAACCCATTGGTTTATTAAATGTCAATAACTTTTTTGATGGTTTGTTTTCTTGATCAAGCTGTAGAAAAAAATTTCATCTCACCGTCGGCGAGGCAAATCCTGGTTACAGCTTCAACTGCAGGGGAGTTAATTGACAAACTACAAGAATTCATCTATTCGCCTGATCCGACAACGGCTCGGATAGATTGGTTTGGAGAAGGCAATAAAAGGCGTAGACTGGATTTAACGCTCCATCTGTAATCTCTATCTATTGCTTTGCTTCATTTTTGTTTGCTTTCTTTTTAGTGTGTTTATTTGAGATTTTTCATCTCATTTCTTTGAGTTTTTTTTTCAGGTTGTTCTTTCATCCCAGGTAATATTTTCTAATCTTGGTTTTTAGAGTGGTGGCTTAAAAAGTGTAAGTCCTCTTGAAACGCAGTTTGGATCTCTTTAATCCATAATGGCTGAATAAGGAGGCTAACTTCTAAACTTTTTAGACCCGTTCTAACTGACTTGTTTTTGTTTGCTGGCTTGTTGGACTTTGTTATTTTATGAGGAAGTTTAGTTTTATGTAATTTAGAAGTTGTTATGTGTTTTTGTCTTTATCAATTTCGATTCAAAAAAAAAATTGTGGAAAAGAGTTGAGAATGGCAGAATATGGGGTTTCTTTAACCCTTGAAACGCATTCTCTCTAAATAAATCTGTAGTTTGTTTATTTCTTGTTGTTTGAAGTGTGTTATTTCTTGTTTTGTTCTTTCTAATAAAGGTATATAGGCTGGAAACCTTAAGTCTGCGGGCTACTGGTCCTAAGGATTGTTAAAATCTACAATCTTGACTCAGGTGTAACAACGCCACGTACCTCTTTTCTTGCATTTTGTGGGTCGATGATAAGATAATGATTGAAATAAGAATAACTCTTGGAAAATGATAAATGATGCATGGATCTGTGTGCTTGAAATGTTTATTGGTTTTCGCTTTGCCTTTGATTCCTTATGCAACATTGAGCATTGAGCTATTATCACTGAGTTATTTGTTCACTTAGAGAAAGTTTATGTAATTTAAATGTTTCTTCAGATTTCAATGAATTCTAGAACTTGTTTGCTGGTCACTCGAGGCGAAATCCTAGACTGTGCAACATTGGGGAAATGATTTAGGCCATCTTTGGACCGTTTGAGCCTTAATAGCCAACCTTGACTGAAATTGATCCCTAGTTACCCCTTTGAGCCCTTGTAAGCCTTTTTCTTTGTTAACTCACTAAAGATTTCCTAACCTCAAATGAATTTGTTCCAAACAGTTTATCTCTTACCTATGAGCATGTCTGTCTCTTATACACATCTAGATGTGTATAAGAGACAGGCTATGTTCTGGTTTTGGGAAGTTAGAGGAGGTTGGGATGTGTCATGAGCAATGCAAGTGAGTTCTATTGTGTTTGAAAAAAAAAAAAGAAAAAAAGAAAAAAAACCAATCTGTACTTATCGTCCACGTACTTACACATTGAGGACAATGTGTTGTTTAAGTGTGGGGGAGGGGAAGTGTAGGAAAAAAAATGAAAAAAAAGAGAAAAAGAAAAAAAAAGAAGAAGAGAAAGAGAAGAAAAAGATATTTGTACCTTGAGTGTTCTTAAAAAGAATAAAACAACAAAGTGTAGAGGTGTAGTTTCTTTTGTGTTATAAAACAAATTAATAAAAAAAGAGTTCGAGTGTTCTGAATAAGTTTGGGGGAGTCATTTGGTGAATAAGAATGAATTTTTTATGTCATGAGGTTGAGCTCTACATAATCTTGAATGATTTTATGTGTTTATGGGTGATTTAAGCCTAATTATTATCCTTTATCATACCTTCACCCAAGCCAAACGTTACAAGCTTAATAAAGTCCTACTTGATCCTTGGTGTTGTGCATGTCTACATTAGTGGAAAGTGACTTGAAAAGCAGGCCTATGGAGTTCATTTATACACACATCTTCAATATTAAATATGATTCATTTTATGCATAAACTCATCCGGGTTATAAGTGATTAGGTGAGAATGGCTCTACACACACACACTTGAGGAATTGAAATGAAGCGAAACTAATCTTTGAGATAAAATTCTTGATCAAGTACATTATTTTGAAGTTTTCCTTGTGTTATAATTAAGTACAATCTTTGAGGCCTATTTGCAAGATGAAGCATTTGTGTGTTTAATTTTTTGTTGATTCTGTTTCGGTTTAGTTTTATTTCATATTGTCGTAGTTGCTCGAGGACTAGCAAAGTCTAAGTGTGGGGGAATTTGATAAGTGTCTATTTATATATCATTTTCATATCAATTCGTCCATGTTTCTTTGCTATATTCCTTGGTATTTTTAGTTTTTGTGTGGTTTTGATGGTTGTAGGAGTTTTGGAGCAACTTGCACAAAAATGGAGTAAAACCCTTCATTGTCACCGCTGCTAGTCAACCATCTTCTCGGATTTAATTGTATTGATATACAATGAACCCGATGACATATTATATACCGTTGGAAAGTCTCGAAGTCTATTTTTTGGAGAAATTTACGGTTTATAAATCCATTCAGTGTACCAAAAGTTGTAATCAAAACAGTGTGAGAAGTATAAAAACGTAATTCCACAAATCACTGTAGCATGTATAATACGGGACACTATAGCAGGTTACTGTAGCAGAGTATTTAAACACATTTTAGGGTTTTATTTTGATAACTTGAAGAGGGGGAAACGACTTGGAGGCTGCAGCTCTGGAATTCTCTCATCTTTTGGAGTGCTTGAAGGAGAAAGAAAGCTTGGAAAGAGGAAAAACTACAAATATAAGGAGATTTGCAAAGGATTTGCTAAGTTTCTTCCTTTCCCTTTCATTTTCTGGAATGTTTTTGTAATGACTACATTTTTGAACATGTGTAACTGAATCTGAATTGGTTGAGGGTGATTTCAAAGCCCTTGATATGGTTTTTGTGAGTTGATTGTGTAAGAAATGCTTATGATTGCTTGCTGATTGTATTTGGGGTGGCCAACTGAACATAATCTGGTTGTTGTCTATTGCTAGATTAGAAATCTTGATCCGTAATTGTCATGAATTTCGAATTATTAGTAGCAAAATTGTGATCAGAGATTGCAATTGGAAAATACAACCTAGGTTAAATAATCCGAACCTGTGTGATTATTGCTTAGATCAACCTATCTTTCTTATCGTAATGCTTCCATTGAATTAAACTTAGAGAGCTTATTCTGAATTGTTTAATGGATAGAGATTAAATAAAGAGTTGTTTTATTTAACAACAAAGTAAGGAAAGATTGGGGTAACAGAGCTTGTTGTTATCTAGGGTTGATAACTTCAATGCTGTAATTGGATGACAATTCTACGATTAATTCGCAAATCCATATCTTGTGGTAGAGAAGGATCCCTTAACCAAATTTCTCTCATTGATCTTTCATTCAAATAAACTTCTGTTTTGTTATTCTTAATTTGCATTCTTATTTCATTTAGTTAATCATTCAACAAAACCCCCCCGTTTAGTTTATCGTTGCTGGAAAATAACAAATTCAATTAGAATCAATCCTCGTGGGAACGATATCTACTTATCACTTTATTACTTGTGCGACTAGTATACTTGCTAGTTTTGAACGCATCAGTTAAGCGCCGATCTTTCCAAGAGGGAGATCTTATTTTGAGACAAGTACTACAAAATACTCGAGATCCCACTGATGGAGCATTGAGACCCAACTGGGAGGGTCCTTATCAAGTCAAATCAGTCGTCCAACCAAGCACCTACAGATTGGTCACCATGGATGGGAGGTTACTTCGTCATCCATGGAATGTTGAGCACTTAAAGAAGTATTATCCATAATCTCTTTATATATGTAATAACTCCTTCTAGGGACTTATGCATGTGTAATAACTCCTATAGGGAGACCTATAAAGAGGTTATCAATAAAGTATTCGATTTATTATATTACAAATCATACATCTTTAAAGCTCATTTATGATCAAGCTGCAAGAAGATGAAAGGAGCAAAAGAGTTCAACACTAGAAAAAGTTTTAAGAGTTCTTATTATTTCAAAATTGGCCGAAGAGTGCCACCCGTATAGTCTAAGTGAGGACAAATCCTCACCTATGGCATTAAACTAAAAACAAAAACAATGAAAGATAAAGTCAAGGCTTAGAAAACCGCCTTAATATGATCATTCCTTATAAATAAGCATCTACCTAGTTGAAAGAACTCCTACTTCCTCTAAGAAGTGGCCTCATCATCTCCCTCTTCATCTGAAGATGATGAGGTAGAGTCGCCTTGCTTGGCTTCCCAGGCTGTTGTGTCCAATGTCGACTCATAATCTTCATCTTTGAGTATGAACCGGTGGAATTGCTTAGGATCAGAGTTTGCTGTCGGGATAGACTCTGCCACCAAGTTTAACTCTTCAGCTATAGAAGACTGATCAATCTCTGGGTAACAATCATGGAACCATTTACACACCCCATTGACCCCATCAATATAAGAATGTTCCATAGCTTGCTGGTAAATACGACCTTATGGAAGTGAGCAATTGCTTTCTCAATCCTATTTTGCTCAGTAATAGTCCTCTCCCGAAGTTCTTCACTAAAATCATTTGCCTTTTTATACTGGATAGCTGCCTCTTTCTTAGCTTCGGACAAGTCTGCTTTCATTTTGCCCATCTGTTCTTTCATCTATGTCGTCTTTCTCTCTGTTTCAGTTAAATTATCAAGGCATACTTGATGTTTCCCCTTGCAATCGGCAACCAGAAGTGAGATGATTGACCTCCTTTAGAAGGTTCGTGTTAGTAGACTCTCCTTGAGCTAGGGGTCCTGTCGCCTACAAAAGAAAGACAAAGAGAGGAAAACAGATGAGGCATGTCTTTCAAAAGTAAAAAAAAAAAATTAGTAAAATCCAACCTGAAGTATAATGCCAATCCCGATAGCGATCACATCAAAATATATAAGTTTTACACTTTCAGAAAAGACATTAGTGGGCATGAAACTTGTAGCACTTTGAGACAATTCACGAAGGTAGTCTCAACATGTCGAGCCACTTTGAAAGCCCATACTATCAAAGGTAAAACGCCCAGGTAGCTGAGAGGTTGGGGGCAACTTACGTCCAGTGGGCTTTGAGATTGCTACTTCGTCCATAGGCTGAACAGAGGTAGACTTATCAGGCACAGACTTCTGTATAGGGGTTTCTTTGTGATCACTGGCTTTCCTCTTTAAAGGTCCAAGAGTTGGAGGACTTCCACTCCGTTTCTTCTTGGAAGGACCAGGCCTATCATTCGCAAAGGGTTTAAGAGGCATCTTGGCTTCAAGTTGGGCAAACTGCTCCTTGGTATGGTGTAAAAGAAATAGACCTATGCAAAAATAAAACTGGTAAGAAAGCAAACATATGCTTAATTAGATGAGGTAAGATCAGAAAGTAATAATCAAGGTTACCCTCTGGGGGTATTGGAGGTGACAAGCCAAGGCGGATCAATTGCTCCCGATCAATGAGATTATTTACGTTCTTTGAATCAATGGGTAGCTTGAGTACCTCTTGCAAGTCGTTTCTTTCTTTTTGAGATAAAAGTGGGCGTTTGGTCCAAGAAGTTGAAAAAAAAAAGTCAATTGATCAGAGTTTTCATAATGAAAATAGACATGATATCGTTATAATGGGGTACCACAAAAACCTAAACGCCTCCTAATTCTCAACTTCTTGCCCTTTGGACGGACACCTTCTTGAGACTTCCAACCGCCACCACATCAGAATTGTTTATATTTCCATTCTTTCACATGTGAGGGAATGTCAAAAAGGCGGTTAGGGTCATCCGTCTTCCCCCGTTGGGATATGTAATAGTAACCTATCTTCTCTCCACTCGGTGGGTGAATGGCAAAAATATACTTAACATGGTTGGTGGTAGGATCACCCAGACCTACGCTTCTGAATAAACTTTGAAATGCTATTAGAAGTCTCCATCCGCTGGCAAACAATTGGGTAGGGGCAATGCCCATGGCAGCAAGCATCCGTCGAACATAATTATCAAAAGGCACCTGGAGACCAGCTCTTAGTAATTCCAAACTTAATCCAATGACACCTCGTGGTGGTTTGCTCCATCGATCACCTTTCCTTGGAAGAAATAGGGTGACTAAATCCAAAATAAGGAAATAGGCTCTATACATTTTTAATCGGTTACCTTGTAGTTGATTATCAATATGGTCAGCCTCCCACCACTGTTCAACTTCAGGATCACTATCTGAGGTGGCAGAGGATGACCAGTCGCTCTCCCCCTCAGCATCTACCACATTGTGATTAACAGAACTACGCCCTAGCTCACGATCTTGACCAAAAAAGTTTTGATAAAACCCATTAACCTCTCTACGGTTAGACGCAGGATCCTTGTTCCTTGTCGATTGGGTTTGATGACTTGGTTCCCCTTGTAGCACTGTCATAGTTTTAATTCTAGCCATCTGTACAGTTAAAGAGGAGTCGTTAGTCATCAAACCAAGTCTACTAAGGAAGGGAAGAGATGAGAGAAAAGAAATGCCAAGGGACTACATTAAAAACTTTTTAAAATAGCCCTTGAAAAATATTTTTCGCCCTTGAAAAATATCAAGTTAGTCATTGACCAAAAATATATAGCTGGTCCTTAAAAAAAGAAAAAAGAAAAAAAGGAGGTCAACAAGTTTGAAAATTTTAGGGGAGATGTGCAAGTTTTAGGATTTTGTAGAATGACCCCTATTCATAGTTTTCGAAACTTGCAAAATAACTCGTGTTCATAGTTTTCGAAACTTGCAGAATGACCCCTTTTCATAGTTTTCAAAACTTCCAGAATGACCCTTGTTCATAGTTTTCAAAATTTATAGAATGACCCCTGTTCATAGTTTTCGAAACTGGCAGAAAGACCCCTACAACTAAAAATGAAGTTTTCAAAATCATCAGAAAGACCCCTACAAATAAAAATGAAGTTTTCAAAAATTGCAGAAAGGCCCCTACAACAGAAAATTACGAAGAAACGAGAATGAAGGCTGTGTTCGTTTTCGTTTTTGTAGACCCGTTTTTTGTTTTCATTGTTTTGAAAATCAGTGGATATGTGTGCGTTTTTATTCCCCAAATTCATTTTCATAAAACAGAAATTATTCCGTTTTTACCCCTGATTTTGTCCCGAATTTACAAAATTTTTTCCCCCAAATTTAACAAATCAGCTTTAAGTCCTCTGCGCCCTAAACTCGTTTCACCGTTTTTCACCTCAGAACCGCCATCTACGCTCCTTGCCACCATCGCCTCCTCCGCTACTCTCCTTCTCCATCTCCGCCTGGTCGTTTCTCGACCTCATCACCTTTCTTCTCGCCTCTTCATCTCCGCTCTCCTTCGCCAACGTCAGAAGCAGAATAACCGTAGCAGATCATCTCCACCGTCGACACCTCTGCCACCAGCCTCGACATCAGCTCCTTGCCCATCAGCGTTAGGCCTTTCCCGGCCTCACCACCTATCCTCTCGCCCCCTCATCTCCTCTCTCCTTCGCCACTAACAAAAGCAGAACAATTGTAGAAGACCATCTCCGTCGTCGCTACCGTCAGCGGCCTCGACATCAACCCCTTGCCCATCGACGCTGTCCCTTTCTCGGCCTCACCACCTCTCCTCTCGCATATTCATATCTCGTCTCTCCTTCGCTGTAAGTTTATCCCAATTTTCAATCCATTTTGCTTTATAGATTGTTGAGGTTTGAGCTGATTGTTCGTTGAATTTTACATTTTGTTAATTTGTTGAATTGATTATTGTGTGTGTGCAATGCATTCATGTTGGTTCATGTATACTTGATTAATGTGTACATTTTATACTTGTTTATTGCTATTGCTGTTCTGCTCTTCCTCAAATTACAGTGTTAGTTATTGTTGTTGTTCTGATGGTGTAGTATTGGTCTTTTGCTGTGTTTGGTTGCTGAGAAAATGTTAGAGGTTGAAAAATGATTCTGGGATTTGGATTTATGTTGTTTGTAAGTCGATGAAGTTTGACATGTTAAGTGGGCCGAGATGGGTTTTCAGTTTCCAGAGAAGAAAAAGATGTGAAACTATATTTTTGCTTTCTTTTCCTCTATTGATAATGTTGGAGGTTTTCAATTTTCGAGTTTTTCCCACTCTTAAGAGAGTTGGTGATTGATTGCATCATTGTTGCAGCTGCTAGTGATTTTAATGTTGAAAGCCACTATCGATTAGGGAGCATCAACAGCAAGTGCAAACTGATCTAAATTAAGCCTGATGTTCCATCATTATTAGATGGAAGCTGCAGAAATTTCATTACTAACTTAACTGGGAAAAATCGAATTAAAATATTTCAAAATGGACCACCACAATCTATAAAATCAAACTGCTGCATGACAAGATGTTGCCCCGTCATTCATATCATTAGTGTCCGTAAAATTTAACTTACTTTGAAGCTAGGCAGGGAGAGTGGACATATACTTTCCGCCTTGCCTGTAAAGTTATTATCAACCTATGAGAAAACTGGACCTGGAAGAAGTAGAAAACAGCTTGCTAGTTTTTTCTACCATCTAATAATTAAGAAAGGTAGACAAGACTCAATTGGTTAGGGTCAAAATCTCCAACAATAACATATTTCTCTTTTCAACAAAAAATGTGAAACTTTTCCAGGCGTTAAGGGATTATATAATTGTCACCTTTTCGTGATTGCACATTTGAACAAACTGAATCATTCTCTTCTGTATTTTAATGTGTGAGTTGAAAGAGAAGCAAGAACATTATTCTTATCTGATAAAGAAAAGTTACCAAATAAAAGTATGTAGTGAATTAATTAATTCAAATATGTAAAAGCAGAAATTCTTTACTTTTTAATTCAAATATGGACAGATATGTGACTGCTTGAACAGCTTGGTTGAATGGTGCAGTTTATAAGGATGCCAATGCTGGGTAGGTAGCTGGTACAAAAAATAGAGAAAAGTTTAACCTAGCTGAATCAAACTTGACAGCTAAGGTGCGTTTTCTCCTTGTAGCTTGTTATTATCAAGCTTGTTGCTTTATCATTGTCTGTAGTTTGAGTAACTTTAATTTCATTTGCATGCATAATCATACATTTTCTCGTTATACAGGATCCTCCAATTGCTGTGTGATCTGGAAATTTGGTGTTTAACTCCATCGAAGGTCTAACGAAAAGTCAATATTGGATGAAGTTCAGCATTATGTTTTTTTCTTAGATTATAAAATGTTGATTAACAAATCCAACCTGACTTTTAAATGGAATGTGCCCATTAGTAAAGAGAACACAGTCTCCTCCAATGGAAAAATATTTGTGTTGCGTTTTCTATTTTTGTCTTATTTATTTATATAAATTATAATATTCCGTTGTGCTGTGATTGCAAATGTGAGGTTGTAGTTATAGCGTTGATTGCGGATGTTGAAACGCTTATTAGTTGACTAGTGGTAATGAATGTAATATTTTTATTCCAGTGTTACCAAACTTTTAAGGTATAGTCTGCTTGTGAATGTTAATCTAGAGGAGTTCATTTTGATTTTTTTATTTGCAAAATTAGGCATCTAAGAAGCAATATAGTTATGAATTGGGAGGAAATATTATTACAAAGCTGCAAGCTGTAATCTAACTGTAGTCTATTTCTTGATGGTTGTAGTGAGTTGACCAACTCAGCAATGTGATCGAATAGGTCCATTTTTTTCGGTCTTTTTCATAGGCCTTTTGGAATATCCTCAAGAATTAAATCACATGCATGCACACGGACTTGCACATTTGTTGGCATTTAGTAACATTACAAATTAAAACACAGCTTTTAGTTCAAGAAGAGCTCAACTTAATATCTCTATTTGAAAATTCCTCTACTCAATTATTTATCTATTAATTTATGTTTATAGAGACACTTCTTTGCAACTTTCAAATAAAGTAATTAAGGAAACATAGTTAAATGGATAAGCATAAAAATTATTTAACTCTCTATATGTAAATGTTGCAGGTGCATTTTTCAACTATTGTTCCAATCGGTGATCATAACTATGATTAATTATAAACAGGTACCAATCACTCAACTACCTGTACAAGTTATTTAATATTTTATTGGATATGTCTATGCTTACGTGTCATTAATTTTTCGTTTTATTTTGTTGTATTAGTTGTAACGGTATGACGTCAAATACCAATGAACATGATGACAAAGCTGAATGTAATTCTAGGAGAGAATATATTTTTATTCGTTTGGGTCATGAGCATGTTTTAAAAGGTGAATTACAAACTTCAACAATTTTCAAAGAGGGTATGGAATACCCTTTCAGATGAATTATACAATGAGACCCAATATCGTTATTCGGTGGCTCAACTTAAGTCTAAGTTCAACTGATTTAGAAAAAAACATCGTGAATTCTCTGATTTAATTGCTTCCACTGGCTTCGGATGGAATCCCGATACTAATACAGTGATAGCATCTGAGGATGTTTGGGAGGAGTACCTTAAGGTAAATCTTTGTGTTTAGAGTTACTCATGTTTATATGCATTTACTCAAAACACTAATAAGTTATGTTACCTGTAGAAAGTTCCATATGCAAAAAAATTTAAGTGGAGGGGGTTAGAACACTATGACATGTTGGGAGATATATTTAATAGCTCTACTGCAACTGGTGCTTTGAGGTTTTCTTCAAGACAAATGCCCCCAACCTCAGATGAGGATCGAGAACTGGAGGACAATTTTATGAATTTTGGAGTTCACGTTCATGTTCATGATGTTGAAAATGAGGAGGAGGATGATCCAGTTGTAGGGTCCATTACCGAGAGTAGTAGGAGGAAAAGGACACGTAAAGCACCTAATAGGAACCTGGATCGTTGTTCAACCCAAAACATGACCAGATGGATAACTTTCTTAGGGTAGCCAGTGAGCTTATGAGTCAGAAGCTAAGTCAAGGAAGTAGGAGTGGCCCTTCAGGGGGAGCACCACCTCAAAAGAATCAAATTCAAGAGTGCATTGACATATGTGAGAATTTAGGTGGTATTGAGAAAGATGTCTTCGTAAAGTTCTTGAACATTATAGCAGAAAAACCTGATTGGAGGACTATTTTTCTGGGTCTTTCGGATGAGAGAAGGAGGGAGTGGTTGTCAACCTTGAAGTGATATGTACGATGGTGTCCTTTCCAATAGTTTAGGTGTTTGTTCAGTTGCTTTTTGGATTGTAACACTTATGTTGATGCCATCTTGAGGCGCAAACTTTATTGTTACTGTTGTATGTCTGTCTTTGTTTGTCAACTTTTACAGCTTATTTTAATGGCATTATGTATCAATGTTACTATAAACTAGTATTTGACTATTTTATAATGCTGTAGCTTTTAACTTTTATTATTGGTCATATCATAGCTATCAGTTAATCTTATTATACTAATTTCAGTAATGCTGGATTGTAGCAAATTAAATGTGTGCAAATTTAATTAATGGTGGATTATAGCAAAATTTAATGTGTGATAATTTGTGAGGATATTATGGCACTATCACATGTTTCAGACTATATTTTGAGTATTTCTTACTGAGTATTTTCAATAGTGTATATACAATGGCAAATGATAACTCAAGCTGTGAATCTGACAACTCTATAGACACAATAGATTGGTGTTTAATTGTAGTTGCAACACATGAATATCAACAGAGACAACGTCAACAACGAATTTAGGACCTTCGACGACAACTTAGACAACGCGAAGTTCCATTACTAATAGGGCTGGATTGGATATTGGATATGCTAAGAAGGAATGATAATAGGATGTTTGCTCACTTTAGAATGGACGCAAATATATTTCACAACTTGTGTGCTAGGCTAGTTGAAGATAATCTGATTGAGCAGGATGAGCATGACCAAGTGAGCGTACTTGAGGCAGTTGCGATTTTCTTGTATATAGTATCACAAAGTGTTCATTATCGCATTGCGGCCGAGCGATTTCATCGATCAACCAATACTATAATGCATTAATTTGGATGGCGACACTAATTGTACAACCACGAAATTTAGGTGCAACACCTCTAGAAGTACGACATAATCCCAAGTTTTACCCATATTTTCAGGTATAAAGTTAATATTTTTTCTTAATTTTTGTTTGACAAGAACCATGCTCATGAAGTTGTTGATATAGGGATGCATTGGAGCGATCGATGGCACCCATATTGCAGCATCGGTTCCGGTGCATAAGCAAATGGCATACCATAATCGGCATGATGACGTGACCCAAAACATAATGTGTGCTTGCTCATTCGATATGTTATTTAATTATGTGCTAACAGGATGGGAAGGCAGTGCAAATGATTCAAGGGTATTACAAGAGGCAATTTACAACGAGAATAGTGATTTTCCTATGCCAGACACAAGTATACATTACTTAGAAATAATGTATAAACTACTACAACATGTTTCCAATTTTGATGAAGCTATGCATGCGCATGCGACACTAACTATCGTATGCCGGTTATTTTTATTTGGTTGATTTAGGCTACAGTAACATGGAAGGATTCCTTGCTCCTTATAGAGGCCAACGGTATCATGCAAGTGAATTTAGAGGGGCAGGAAGACGACCTACTGGACATGAAGAGTTATTTAATAAAAGACATGCATCATTGCGCAACGTGATTGAGAGGTGTTTCGGGGTGTTGAAGAAAAGATTTCCAATTCTCAAGTCAATGCCTAATTTCAATCTCCAAACCCAACGTCTTATTCCTGTGGCATGTTATACATTACATAATTTTATTCGACTTAATAGTAGGTCTGATCGATTGTTTACGAGATACGAGGCGGATGACATTGAAGTTATGGAGGAGCAACATGGAGATATGCCCATAGTTGAACTGAACATGTCCATTGAGCGAACAGAATCATGGAGACAGTATAGGGACAACATAACTTTAAGGATGTGGCAGGATTATATTCAACATGGGAGATAGATGTTTGTAATCATATATTTGTTTTTTATTGTAATGTGTTCGGGTATGTAAGGAAATAGTAATAACTGTTAACAAGCCTATTATTTATACAGTTTGATGGAACAAGTGTTTTGGATTCATTTCCAAACGCATTTTATATTTTTGTTTTGAAAATTTATTTCAATGATTCATTATCTTGTTTTTGTTTTCAAAATTTTAATTCCAGAATTCATTTCCAAATACATATTTTGTTTTTGTTTTCAAAATTCCAATTCCAAAAAACATTTCCAAACGTATATCTTGTTTTTGTTTTCAAAATTCCAATTCCAGAAAACATTTTCAAACGCATATCTTGTTTTTGTTTTCGAAATTCTAATTCCAGAAAACATTTCCAAACGCATATCTTGTTTTTGTTTTCGAAATTCCAATTCCAAAAAACATTTCCAAATGCATATCCTTTACTTAAAATACATTCTCTGAATCCATGAAATTCATTTTCCAAATCATTTTGGAAACAAAAACACATGAAACAAGAAAGAACACACCCGAAATTTCTCACGTGGCTTAGCTTTCGCATGCAGTTCGGCCTTTGCGTGCAGCTCGCCCCTCGCGAGCTCGGCCTTTGCATGCAGCTCGCCCCTCGTCCCTTGTGAGCTCCGCCTTCGTATGCAGCTCGCCCCTCACAAGCTCGGCCTGCGCATGTAGCTCGGCCTTTGTGTGCGCTCGCCCCTCGCGAGCTCGGCCTTCACAGGCTTGACCTTCACGAGGTAGCCCATGGTTGCTTGAGTGCTGCCCCTCGCCCATGCGAACTCGCCCCTCGCCCTTGGGAGCTCACCCCTCGCCCCTTGTGGGCTCGCCCTTCACGGCACACCCTTCACATGCTCGCCCTTCTCTCTTTGCACGCTTGGAGCTCCCTCCTCAACCCACCTTTCTCACTGCTCGTCCAGCAGCTTTTCTTCTCACCTCCCTCACGAAGCACTCACGCTTTCACACTCCCCTAGCTGAAGAAACACACGTTCTGGCAGCCCGTCCAATTGCTTCTCATTTTTCTAATCTCCCTTAAGCTCCCAGTCACACCCAAATGCAACTCCATTCACTCACGTCAAACGCGACATGCATGGTGGTGGGCCACTTTACTGCAGGTTTTTATATGATAAAAAACTTTCTCCAACAAATGGTTTAGCCACAAAGTACACCGAAACACCACTCCGATCAGTCAAAAGCCGTAGCTTAGGTTTATGAAATTTTCAGTTCTAGTCTTCAACGTGATTCAAGATGTTTTACTAAATCTCAACAAGGTTCCTGGGTGGTAGGTTTCTAAAGGTTATAAGGTATTGAAACACATTGCAGGTTATACACTACCTTTTTACATGATTGTAAACTTGGTGCCTGCATATGTGAGTGAGCGAGTATGTTGCCAGCAGCTTGCTGGGTTTCGTTTCTATTCTTCCAGTTGAATAAAGTGTTCCTTTCATGCACTACTTGACATCCTACCTCTCTCAAAGTTCAGCATACGTCAAATATATTTCCAGGTCTTTGTTTTCGAACTAAATGAATGGATCTGGACAAGCTTTAGCAAACGTGACTCTTTTACATATATTATTTTTTATATTTCCAGCCAAGCCTTGAACTCTCACCGGTTTCCATGCCCAGGTGTTAAGTTGTGAATTTTTATTCGTTTAATATGAATTCTTTGGCTTGTTTCAAGGAATTGCGTTTTCCACAAGTTTTGCAACACGTATGGTCAAGGTTGCAAGCTTTAATATGCTTTATGTAATAGTATATACTCATTACATATTCCATATGTCTCTCAATCGGGCCTACCCACATCATGTCTTCTTATATTATATTATATAAATATATGCTTCATGAAGTATAATATATTCTCTAACATGCTTTCATGATTATTATATTCGTATCATGCTTGAATGCTTCGGGTCATTCATTACCAAACCACTTTCGTATACAATTTTATAATATAAAGCATGCTCATTAATTTTTTTTTTCATGCAAAGCAAGTGGTAACAACCACAATACGTTAAGCCTACTCCATGCATGCTAAGTGGCTGTACATCTCTATCACGTAGATTTTTATTCATGTTGCTTCAATAAAGTATTTTCCAAGTGGCTGCACATCTCTATCATGTAGACTTTTGTTCATGTTGCTTCAATAAAGTTTTTTCAAACATGCACTTACTATGCGCAAGAAAGAATGCTCACAGGTTTTAAGGGAGAATGAAAATTGCGAGGCCTACCTTATCAGACTGTTAGCCCTAGACCGCCTTCACTGCTTGCCTATTGAGTACTGTCGCTTCGGAACAAGCCTTGCTCACCATAACTTTTTATCAGAGGCGGTGAAAATCGAAGGAATAATATATGTTAAATAGAGAAAGGAGAAGGGAAGTTTACCTCCTCAGGGACTTTGTTTATTTGGAGCACCTTGTGTGGCTGCCCTCCTAATTTGCCTCTTCCAATATGCCATTTGCTCCTTGTTACGACGACTGCCCTAATGATCGCCTCCCAACTTTGACTTCTTACTTTATGACGACATATTAGGAATTTTATTATGAAGAGCAAGGGTAGGGAAATGATTAAAGAGATTTTATATATATAGATTAAAAGTCCACCTCAACATCTACCAATTATATGATTTTACCACCTCAACATCTACCAATTATATGATTTTTGTCTATGTGGTGCCCACCTAGGGTTCAAGCCACATTAGGCTTACATGTATGATGAAATTAACCCAGTAAGCCCATTACTGAAACCCAATATATGGCCGTTATCTAGGTCCCACAATGACTCCTAATGCCTATATAAACCCTCCAAATTTTTACTCAAGGTATACACACTTTTCTAAACTCTTTCTCTCTCTAAATTTCCTTTCCTTTTGAGAGCTTCTCTCTATAGGAAATTGTCCTAGAAAATTTCGGTGTGCCGAAAACTAACTTGGGCGTCGGAGGGTTTTCGCCGACACCACTGCTGACACCCCTGACTATTTTCTTTTGTTCTTAGAATTGGACCTGACGTACAATTCAAGCTTCAACCCGCTTTCCGACTGTCTGGAAATCGTGCATCAACACTTTTATCAAACCCTTTTTAACTTCTACAAATACCCTTTTTAATTTTTTCACAGAAAGATATAGTCTAAGCTTCGTCAATCTTAGGGATGTTTGTTTTTCATCACTTAACACTTTTAAGGGTTAATTTTGGTCATCAATATTTTTTTTGTTTGTACGTTCAGCCCCTTTTTTAAATGATAAAACACTTAATTGAAAAAGTAAAAAGTTATGATCGTGATTTATATAACCGTGTGTAATTTCTCATCCTTAATGGGTGTTTATAAGTTGTTACAATTGACAAAGATGTAATTCTCCTTATAAATATATATTATTATTGCTTGAGAAAGAATGCAATAGTGAAATAGGTTAGCAACAGATGAACAAACATTGATTTTATTGCATTGAAATATTAGACTAGATAACTTAGGTGAAATCTAATATCTTAGATCTTTGTTTATTGAACCTTAATTTTATGTTATTCATTCTAATTTATTTACTTAATGTTAGTTCAGTTATTTAGTTTATTTAGTTGAATTGAATTGTCATTGAAAGTTAATTATTCAAATAAAATTAGAGTTACAAACGGTTTGGTTGTTAGTAACACAGTCCTGAGAGTAATATTTTACTTATTACTTTATTACTTATTCGACATCATATACTTTACGATTTTGTATAATAATATATATAATAGCAGTTATTAATAATTTTCTTATTTAAGTATTTTATTTAATGACGATTTTATTAGTTTGGAATATTAATTTGGTTCGGATTCGATTTTGGCTGGGACTATTTGCATCCAAAAAAGTGTTCTGAACGCCTAATTAAAAAATTTAAAAATAAATGTCACTCCCAACATTCTTAATAATACCAATTAAACCCCTCATAATACTGTTAAGATTTCTCCTTCTATTCTCTTTGATTTTGCTCTCCATACCCAAACAACAAATGTGAATTCTATTTAAAGATATGCGAATAAGCTTCGGCCACCACTGCCTTTTTCAAAACGCAAAGATCACTATCAAAATCATAGCATAATGATTTGTTACAAATCAGCATGAAAATGAGGAAACAAAGCTACTGCCATGCTTAATTTGGACAAAACACAAAGAGCAACATCAAGATCAAAATATTATGAAATTAGAATATTGGTGACTCGTGAAAAAATTAAAATAGTCCAATTAACGTTCATAACAAAGCTACTTCCATACCTCTCAATTGGTCAATCTTCTTAAACAGTTTTTTTTCCCACCATAATTGTGATATATCATATTTTTTCATGAATTGTCTATTAAAAGAATTAGAGCTTAAGCTAAAGTAGGTATGTTTTAAATGTGTGTTTAGACTAACGTTTTTAAATTATTCTCTATTTTTTTGGTTAAAATTATGGATATTCATAACACTTTTTTTAGTGCAAATAACCTTACTATATAATTTTTATTTTGTTTACATTTATCTATTTTTAGTACAATTAGCAATCTTTTTCTGTGAGTAAGTTTTTCATCGTCAAGGGCTTATTAATAAAATTTTAGAAAACCCTTTGAAAATTCTTGTATTTTGTGTTTCAGTGTTATTCTGAGGATTTAAAGGTCATTGTTCGTGGATTCAATCAATTCCATTATAGTGTTATCAGACGTCTATACCCAATATTCGTTGTGTTAAAAAGCCATTTTAAAATCGACATTCCAAATTGTTTTTTGTTAATTTGTAAATAGGGATGCTTTCATTGACATGTGTTTCATAATCAATATATCTCTATTGGTGTTTGAAAGCCATTGCTCTGCACTTTAAAGTTTTCAAAACAATCATTCTCTTGCTCGCACTACAAGAAAATAACCTTTTTACTGCAAGCATCTACGGCGGTTTTTAAATACTGAAGTAAATGACAAACTTTACAGCGGTTATGGCAACCGCAGTAAATCTTACATAATATACCACAAACTTGTAGGGTTTTTAATTTTTTCAATTTCATGTTGGCGCAGCCGCTCCTCTTTTCACTCACTTCTCTTACCTTCCTCATTTTCTTTCCATCTAAATGCCATCTCTTTACCTTCTTTCGCTCACAGTTTGCTTCTCTCATTTTCTCCTCTCCCCCTGCCCAAGATCCAATCTCCCAAGATACCCTCGCACCTCTTTCTCTACCTGCGCCGCCAACACAACCACCCTCTGTCAATCCCCGCCGCCTCCCTCCACCATGTTGGTCCTACGGTGAGACCGTCGCTCTGATAGATGCTTACCGTGACAAGTGGTACGCGCTCTGTCGTGGCAACCTTAAGACCACCCACTAGCAAGAAGTCGCCGATACCGTGGGTCGACGATGCCCCATCGCTTTGCCACCGAAAACTGTTGTCCAGTGCTGTCATAAGATGGAGAAGCTACAGAAGCGGTACTACACGGAGATCCAACGTGCCAGATCGATGCCTCTTTCTCCTATTACAGCCTCCTTCACTCCTTGTCCTTTCACAACCCTGTCACCTGTGCCATTCTCGGCTCCAAGGCCGCTTGCCGTTGGTCTACTAACTCCAAATCTGCTGCGCCCGCCCCGCCCCCAGCGCCCCCCCCTTTCTGGTATGATTTACTCTCTCTCCCTTTCGTTTTAATACCTAGAACTTCTCTCTTTTTCCCTTTTATAGAGTGTGGATCGATCTGCAGAGAGAGGCCATTTTTCTGTTTTAGGAACTCGAAAGAATTTAGTTTCTATCACTTTGTTGGAATTTTTCAGTTCGGATGACTAGTTATTGTCTGTGCTATCACCATATATTTTCATTGCTTGGATTTAAGTAATTTATGTTTTCTCTTTGTTTTGCGATGTGCTTCCTTACCCTTTTCATCTTTGTGTTGGTTTTTTTAAAAAAAAAATTTAATTTTTAACTTGGGTTTTTCAGATCGTAGACCACCAAGGGTAGGTTGTGGCAGAGGAAGAGGAAGAGGTAGAAAGGATGGTGCTGGTGGAACGCAAGTAAAATTTAGCTTTGACATGATCCTGAATATTTGTTCCTAATTATCAACATAGTAATTGAAGAAATTTGACATGATCATTGAATTGCTATGTCATTAAATTTGTTCCTAATTGCATGGCAGGGTAACAAAACAGATGTAGCGATATGCAGCTACGATGATCATTTTCTTGTAAGTATGAGACCTTCACTTTGTTTTGTCGATGCATGCATATGCCTTCACATCTGTGTGGTAATGTTTTCTAATGTGCGAAATGCTTCAGGTTATTGCAACTCAAATAGGAACTATGGGAACAATCCTGCAAGCCAGGTTAGCAAGCTCTTTGCTGCAATATAATCATGTCTAGTTGTTTTGCACTACTCCATTTGTTACTTTATGGTTTCACCTTATGATGGGGACACTATCACGACTTCTAATGGTAATAGAAAGATTCAGGTTTGGGTTTCTAATTTTGTGTGTTATAAGAAAGGTTAAACCTTAGTAGAATTTGAACAAACAAATATTGTAGCGGAAGGTTGTTGACTAGCTATTTTAGAGTATCTTGTATCAGCTAATTGGTTTAAGTATTCAATTAAATCCTGTCTATATTATAGACATGGCTTATTTTTGGACATAGATTTTATTTTATTTTATTATCCTTATTATGATTTTTTTTTCAAAAAAAGGTTTGAAGGTGATTTTGTTTAGTCATCATCTGGTTAGTAGTTATTTTAGAGGAATGTTTTCCCTTTGCCAGGAAGGAAGAAGGAATGTCAATCCATCCAACATTTAATGTGTCTGTAATATTTGGAAAACGAGATGAGGTAATCTAGCCTGCATTTTATTATGTTGATTTCATATCCTGTATTATTTTTCCTTGATTTTGACATGATGCAACTTCTGCAGCCTATGCTAGTGGCATGTGCTTGTCAACTGATCGAACAGATAAGGTATATATTTAAAATTCTGCTTTGTAGTTAAATCATAATTTTATTTTTCTCCTGGTTGACCTTGCTGATATCAATTGCCTCAGAAATAACTGTCTTGTTCTTCTATTAAGCACTTTCATGTTTGTCAAAGCTAAATCAGCATTACCCTTTCTACCTCTAAATTTTACTTAAATTAAATTTTAAGTAAAATTTAGCAAGTAAAAGTAAAGAAAGGATTGAAGACAAATTTGGTTCATTAATTGAATGATCCTGAGTCCTTAATTGTTGTTGAATTGAGTTAAAATATGGATATAACATTGTTTTTATCAGTACCACTTGATCGTTGTACCAAAATAAGTGACATGAGAACTAACTTGTATAACAAAGAAATATAAATCAAAATATATAATTTATATACAAGTTATAATCAACTTAAAGACAACTCATTTGAGGTTGCAGATTGTTTTCAAACAAAATAATCAGTTTATTTTATTTTCAAACTTCACAAAATGCAAACTGCTTGTTTAAGAAAATTATTAGCTTTGATTGTTTTCAAACTTGAAATCAATCTTTCAAGTTATCTAGAATATGAATATGATATAGGATTCATCGCAATGCATGCTACTGGCCAAATGAGACATTGACTGTTTCTTGAGACCAATCTTCTAAGTCAAACTTGAGGTACTATTTCAAGTTTTCAACTGAAGTTTCTTGCTTGTCTTGCCATGTATCATCTTCTGAGAAGTTTGAAATGAGGTGTACTTAAGGCTACTGATTTGGATCTAATTTTATAAGTTGGTGACTTTTCGTTAATTAATTTACTTGTCTATTTACTTTTGAGTTCTCTTACTGAACTTAATGTTCCACTTCTTTGAAATTTAATATAGATTACTTTGTGGGTGGAAAACATGTACCTGATTTGAATAGTGTGGTCTTAGAAGATAAAATATTTATCAGCCTTTGCCAAAGAATTTTTTGAGTTGAGATGTGTTTAGTTATATGATTTTATTTTGCCTTATGCCTACCAGGGAGGAGCCGGAAACTGTTGAAGCTTTTGCCAATGGGTTGTCAGTGGACAATTGGATCTGCTGCAAATTCCAAATGCTAAACCGGCCATTAGCTCCTGTACTCATTTTCTTATTTAACATATGATACTACAAAAATTTTCTCTTGTAACAGCTATTGTACATTAATATTCTGGAGCTAATATAAGTATTAGATTTTGTTGTATCCTAACTAATCCACTCATCTACTTCTCTCTCAAATGGTGTGTGTGTATATATATGGATATTTCCTATTCGGCAGGTTTTTGTGTATATTGTTTTCCTCTTTTAGGCTTTTGAGTACTTGACTTTTGTGGATTTTTTAGCCTATCAATGTTGTTTAGAGAGCCTGCGGTAAATAATTTTTATCAGATCAGATTTTTTACGGCGGGCCAAACACCTGCAGTAAATAGTTTTTCACTAGACTACGAATATTTACGGCGGGCTAATGGCCCGCGGTAGAACCTTTTTTACCGCGGGCCAAAACTGCGGTAAAAAGTAAAATGAGTTTTTACGGCGCCATTTTATACGGCGGGCTTAAACCGCCGTATGCCCGCCGTAGAAGGGTTTTTACCGCAGTTTCGGCCCGCGGTAAAAGGGTCATTTTCTTGTAGTGTCGTTCAGTGGCCAACTACGAATTCCTATGATGTGATGTGAGATAGGATATGAAATCACACATAGTGGAATCTTTATCGCTTACACAATTATTACTTTTTTTTTATCGACCTAACCAATTGGTTTGTTCCTATTGAAATGAAAAGATACAGCTTTTGCTACGTTATAACTACTTATACGAGTCTTTGTCCACTCCAAGCTTCTTCTAGTTTCATGTTTTGAATACTTAGAGTGGGACTTCTGTTCAAAATATCAATGCTCTAGTCAATTGCTTCTAGCCAAAAAAGTTTTGAGATGTTGCTCCATTGTCAAAAGACTTTGCACCATATTCATAGTAGTGCGATTTTTCTCTTGCACACAGCATTTTGTTGAGGCTTGTAAGTTGTTGTAAGTTGCATCATGATTCCATGGGTCTCTCAGAAATTTGTGAATTCATGTGAGTTGTATTCTCCACCATGATCAATATTGCTAAGAACTTTTATTGGGTTGTGATTGATGAAGAATTATACTTTTAAAATAATTTATGTTATAATCAAAAGTTATCTATCGATGCATTTAGGATAATATTTCTTGTGAAAATTATTTATTTTGTAATAGTTTGCAATTAGTCAATTGAATAAGTTGGAAGATAGCATTTTGGTGCTCTGGACGAGGGTAAAGCCTCATGAAAAATCTATCACTATGTAGCTAGACATGCAACATTTGCTTTCAATCTACTTGAATTTGAACACATGATCACCCACTAGTTATTTACTTTGCTATTATTTTTTAAGACTATGAGACTGATTATTGTTAGTTATCAAATAGAACCCAAGGTTTATTGAAATATTGAAGATAACCTTGCTGATAAGAAATTATATTTGAATGACTTTTTTTTTTTTTTTTGCTTCTATAAATAGAGCTTATTGACATAGATTAATTTGAAATAGAGATTCTAAAAGTAGAGCTTTTATTAAAAAAATAGTGATTGTTCGATGAGATAAATATAAAAGCACTTATTATATTTAGAGTTTTATCATAAAGAAAGATAGAGTAAAACATTTAATATTAAATGAAGATATCTTTGTCTTTTCAAAACTTTAAAAAAGCTAGAAAAAAGCTTTCTCTAAAAGCTTCAATTTTGGACATCTCCTATAAGACGTAAAATAGCTTTTTCAATCCTGCATAAGTTCTTCTTAAATGGTAACCAAACAACACAAATAACAAATGCGGTTTTAATGTCATTATGGTTTGGTTCATGGAATAAATAGTAGAAGACTTATATACCCGTTTTGAACTTTGATAGATATCAGTCGAACCCTTTATATATATATATATATATATATAAAAAGGTCAACTACACCTGCTAGAAAAGGAAATGGCATAGAAAAAAATTAAAAATGAAAATTAAAGGCTTTATCACTCTTTTTCTTTTTGTATTTTTGTTTGATTAAAAGAGCATATTAAACAAATTATTTAGAGCAAAACGGTTAACCTTGCTTGATTGCATTAGAAGTAGGGGAAAGGGAAAATTATTTCCCAAGGAAATCCATTTTCTTTGCTTGGTTTAATTGAAAATGGAAGAAAATGGATTATCTACTATCCTATCTCGGAAAGCTTTGATAATTGGATTTTCTATCAATTTTGGGAGGAAACTTTTAATTTTCCAAGTCCATTATGCATTAAATTACTAAAATAGCGTTATAATTTTTTTATAATTAGTAAAACATTTTTATAAAAATAATTTTGTATTAATTACAAATAAGATATATTAGTTGTAAAGAAATTTTAAAAATAAAATTTCACATTTATTGTCGTCGTCAGCGAGTCAGTGTCAATGACTAATAATTATTGAAGCATATAGTGAGTTTATCTATCCAGCGACCAACTTCATGATAGCCACTGTATAAAAACTAGCTTTTTGCCACAAAACTAATGAGAAATTTCCGAGGAAAGTAATATGTCATGATAGATCTCCATTGTTTGATCTATTTGGTGTTGGAGGTGATGCAAAACGCAGTCGCGGCAGAGTTGATGTAATATGCTGCACTTTTGTTTTAATTTTTTTGTATTTTCAAAAAGATATTATTTATTTTAATAAAATATGCGTATAAATTTATAAATATTTTATAATATTATTAACTAATAAATGATAGATTTAATAGAATATGATTTTGAAAATATTCACATTGATTTAATATATATATAAATATATATATTTATAAAGTATTAACTTAATGGATAATATATTTACTTTAGATAAGATAATAAATATAAAAATGCTAACTATTTATATAAACTTAATGGATAATAAATTTACTTTAGGTAAAAGGATAAATATAAAAATAACTTAATAGATAGGAAGGCATCTTTTAATACATAATTTTGACACAATTTATTGACACAAATTTATGACTCTTAATCTTACCAAATCCAATGGTTGATATTAAAAGTCAAAAAGTTGTATTTAATCTTGTCACCTATAAGCCGAGCTTTCATCCCACTCCAAGCGGTTCTTGCAACTACAACACTTGGTTTCTCATAAGCTCTTTTTAGGTACTTAGAGGGTCATATATATCAAGCTATAAAGACAAGATCCAAAGAAAAGATGGAATCACCACCTAGGTAATTAACTACGACAAAAGTTAGAATGACGATAGTCGATCCTTATACTTCTGGACCTAACTACCCATCACCCTTGCATAGATTAGTTCCATAAGCTAGATACAAGATACACTCACCTGGACGTTAATTCGACCTAAATTCAGGGTATGTTGTGTTCTAAATTCTAGGTCATCATGCTTTCCTCTCTAGATCATAAGTTTTATTATGCGCATAACTACTTTTGACTTTTTATTATATATGAGGTGTCAACAGGTTATATACATACATGGAGAGAGGCAGGAGAGTTGATTACATATCCATCAAACATGAGGGAAGGAGTTAAGAATTACAACAATTTTACATAATAATTGCAATAAAAGTAAAGTGCTATAAACTAAAGGAGTCTCAAGTTATTCCTTCATCATCAAATAAAGACATTAGCAATGACAAGCATGATTAAAATAAACATTAATCTAAACATGGCATTTCTACACTAGTCATAGTATCAATCTTTGATTAACTATCCTAGCATGCATAATTAACATCTAAACAACAAATAATTAATCACTGATTATCGGCTACAGATGCGTAATTAATCACCAATTAACCACATAATTAACTACTAATTAGCTACTAACTCTATACTAAACATGGCAATTCACTACTAATTAACTACTACTAATCCTAAGCTAAACATGGCATTTAACTACTAAACTACTCCTAAACTAAAGATGGTATAATTAACTACTACTAAAATACTCCCAAACTAAACATGGCATAATTAACTACTATTAAACTACTCTCAAACTAAACATGGCATAATCAACTACTACTAAACTAAACATGGCATAATTAACTACCACCAAACTAATCCTAAATTGAACATGGTATCATTATCTCCTAATTGATGAACACTTAAATATGTAGCTTAATAAGAGCTTAATTCATCATATTGCATTAATATTGTAATTAAATTCCTCAACTTAAGCATATTTGTATTATTTGCATCTTTGGAATTAACTTTCTCTTAATTTTTGTTTTGTTATAGGTTCGGTAAAATGGGCATAACTTTCTATTTATAGATCAAAATGGTACAAATCTTGATTTTTTGGAAAGTTGATTAAATTATCTACAAGATTGTATCGCACAAGCATCATCAAATTCGGGCTCTTAGTGGATGAAAAATGGGCTTGAAGTGAACTCATCTGCAGTTTCAGCTTAGCCTGACCATACCTCAGTATTTTTACCATATCTCTTGATATACGTATCCAAATTGTATAAATCAAGATGTTCTAGAAAGCTGAGAGAAATATCTACAAGTTTCATGCAGACATATGATCAAAATTCTAAGTAATTTGGTGCCGAAATTGGTAGTCAAAGTCGGTGCACATGATGATCCCAATTGTCAACAAGATATTTGACAATTGTCCCTTTGTAATTTGACAAGTTTGCCTCTGAATGTATCTATAAATGGAGGTGCCTTGTGACCCATTAGGGCATCTTGGCCTTGGCTGGGATCTCTTGTTATTGTGTTTTTCTCCTTTGTGTTTTAATGTTATTAATGAATTTTCTTTTTCTTGCAATTTGTTTTCTTTCTTTTATAATGTTTTGCTAAATTCTCTTTTGCTAAGGTGAAAGGGTGAAACCCTTGGTATTAAAATAAGGATTTTCTAACCCTTGATATGTGCTTAATAATCATAATCTTGTGCTGTTTATTTTATATGGTTTATATTTATTTTCTTAATCAATCTTGACACCACTCGTAAAGTGGAGGTCTTGATCCATTGTAGACAATCTTTGGCACATCAAATACTTGGATCCTTTCTAGATGTCGTATGGTTCTTCCTTACCGACATGAATCTAGTTAGGAACATTGATTTGTTGTACACATATGGTGATTGGTACATTGGATGCTTGAACCCATTTACAAGAAGTGGTATAAATATTAGTAATGAAACAAATATAATTCATATAACTAAAATGGGCTTAAATGACATACCTTCCAATTGGAACCTCCTTGATGTGTGAATTCCAATTGAGTTATAATTGAGTTACTTATCTTTATTTGATATATCAAGGGCGGATCCCCTAACCTTAGCTTTCATTATTATTATGTCAATTTCTCTTATTTGTGT
Source organism: Boswellia sacra (assembly GCA_013180625.2). Lineage (NCBI taxonomy): Eukaryota > Viridiplantae > Streptophyta > Magnoliopsida > Sapindales > Burseraceae > Boswellia > Boswellia sacra. Next base: position 21,760 of record SNVD02001148.1, on the reverse strand, counting down.
ATTTTAAGTATTCTTGTTTATTACTTATTAAATTGCCCCTTTATTTCCATGGATGGTTTAACCACCTCTTATTCTTGATTTACATTTCAATGATCGGTTATATCACCTATTATCTTACTTTTATTTGTTAATATCATCTTGTTATTTATTTGAATTATTCATGTCATATTTGCTTACCTTATAGTTTGTACTACTAAATCTCCCTCCTTGTGGATCGATCTCGATCTTACTGGGTTTATTACTTTGACACTCCTATACTTGGGAGATAATCATTTTTTGGATGTGGCAAGTTTTTGGTGCCGTTACCGGGAAAGGTAAAAATTGGCGTGCAAAATTATAAGTATTCTCTTTTCTCATTTTAGATCTTGATTTTTCTTTGTTTGTTCATCTTTTATTTTCTTTTCTCTTTCTTGCATGAAAATTTGGTCATGAATATCTAGTAGTAGACTTATTAGAAAAATATCATCTTCCTTAAAAAACATGGCTGACAATCAAGTGGAAAGGTTCATGGATGAAGGGGACAATTGTTCCCAATAAAATGATCAAAACCAACCAAGAACCCTCAGAGATTACATGAATCCTGTAAAGACTAGTGCAACATCTTGCATGGTTTCTCCTCTTGATGCAATTCATTTGAATTTCAAATCGAGTATTATTCGACTTTTACTCGCCTTTCATGGCCTTGACATGGAGAACCCATATTCGCACTTAAAAATCTTTGAAGAGGTATGTAACTCCAATAGTGACCCAAATTGTAGTATAAACATCATTAGATTAAAGCTTTTTCCTTTTTATTTAAAAGATAAAGCTAGAACATGGCTACAAAATTTGAGTTCAAGTTCCATTAGTTCATGGGATAAGATGAAACAACAATTTTTGAAAAAAAAATTTCCTACCCATAGAACAAATTCTCTTAAAAGACAACTCTCAAATTTCACTCAAAAACAAGGGGAAACCCTTTACCAATATTAGGATAGGTATAAGGCATTACTTAATACCTGTCCTTACTATGGTTTTGAAACTTGGAGAATAGTTACACACTTCTATAAAGGGTTAACACCTCAAGATAGGCAACTGGTGGAGCTAATGTGTAACGGAGAATTTGAAGATAAAGACCCTGAGGAAGCAATTGACTATCTAGATTCCTTAGCAGACAAAGCCCAAAATTGGGACACTGCTGTCACCTATGAGGCACCAAGCAAGGCCCCAACCTTGACATCCAATAGAGGCATTTACAACCTTAGGAAAGACCATGACCTTCAAGCCAAATATGCATCCCTAGCTAGAAAAGTCGAGTCTTTACAAATGAAAAAGAGTGGTCAATTGAATTCTATTCGAGAAGTTGTTTGTCACATTTGTAATGATAATGACCACCCTACTGATGATTGCCCAACTTTGCCTACCTTTAGGGAATGTCTCCATGAACAAGCAAATGCTTTGAACACTTTCAAAAGGCCAAATCACAATCCATACACACGAACCTACAATCCCTGTTGGAGAAATCATCCAAATTTTGGTTGGAAAAATGACAATCATGCACAATTTTCACAAGTCTCTTTTCAAACACGACAAAATTTCCAAAATTCTTATGATCATGCATATGCTCCTCCTCCTAGGAATGACCTTGAAGAGACATTGCATTCATTCATTACAAAGCAAGAGACTTTCAATAGTCAAACAGCCCAAACATTAGCAAATTTGTCAAACACTCTTGCAAAATTTGTATCTACATTTAGCATCCAAGCAAAATGGAAATTTCCTTATCAAACATTGCAAAACCCCAAAGATCAATCTAACTCAAATGTAGGGAGTTCAAGTAACCATTATTTGGACCAAGCCAAATCAGTCATGACCCTTTGCAATGGTAAGGTTGTTGAAAAACTTATTCCTAAACGTAATGAGAAAGAAGAAGAATCGATCTCTAAAGGTCAGAAAGAGATTACCAAACCAACACCTAGCGAAGAAAGAACCAAATCTCCCTTTGTGCCTCCATTTCCTCAACATTAGCCACAAAAAAAAGCCAACTCACAATTTTGAAATCTTTGAAATTTTCAAACTGGTAAAAGTCAACATTCCCTTGCTAGATGTGATCAAACAGGTACCTTCTTTTGCAAAATTTTTGAAATATTTGTGCACGGTGAAAAGAAAATTGAATGTGAAAAAAAAGGTCTTTTTAGCCGAGCAAGTAAGTGCTATTCTTCAAAACAATAATACAATGAAATATAAAGATCCAGGTTGTCATATAATTTCATGTGTTATTGGAGACCATAAAATCGAACAAGCTTTACTTGATCTTGGTGCTAGTGCGAATTTGCTTCCATACTCGATTTTTCAAAAACTCAATCTAGGTGACTTAAAACCGACTTCTGTGACTCTTTTACTACTCTTTTACTTGTTGATAAATCAATTAAAGTACCAAAAGAAGTAGTAGAAGATGTGTTAGTTCAAGTTGATAAATTCATTTATCCAGTGGTCGTCTTGGACACACAACCAGTGAAAGTATGTAATTCAATTTCTGTTATTTTATGGCGTCCATTTCTAGCTATCTCTATGCTCTGATTAATTGTAGGAATGGAGTCATAAAGCTATCATTCGGGAACATGACATTAGAACTTAATGTTTTTAATATGTGCAAACAACCACATGAAGAAGATGATGAAATTAAGGAGGCTAATATGATTGAAATTATTGTGGAAGACCACATCCAAAAAGGCAGTTCTTCTGACCCTTTGGAAACTTGTTTAGTGAATTCATTAGAATCAAGTATGGAACTAGAGCCTGATCTTTATGATATATGTTCTTTACTGGATTGTGCACAGGTGATGGAAAAAGGCTCAAAACCAAGATTCGAAGAATTGAGGTAAATGAATGAAGCAAGGAAGAGGAAGCACCCAAGTTAGAGTTGAAGCCCTTACCTGAAGGACTAAAATACGCATATCTTGGGGAGAATCAGACAGATCTGGTGGTAATTTCTTCATCCCTCACAAACGAGCAATAAGGTAAGTTGATACACGTACTTAAAAGGCATAAAAATGCAATCTGATGGACTTTCAAAAGCATAAAAGGCATTAACTCTTTAATTTGTACACATAGAATACATTTAGAAGAAAATGCCAAAACATCCCAACAACCTCAAAGGAGATTAAATCCCTACATGAAAGAGGTCATTAGGGCTGAAGTTCTTAAACTACTTGATGTGGGAATTATCTACCCTATTTCTGATAGTAAGTGTGCAAGCCCTACACAAGTAGTACCTAAGAAAACTGGTATTACAGTAGTTAAAAATGAAAAGGGTGACTCATTGCCAACTTGCGTCTCATCTAGTTGGAGGATGTGTATTGATTATAGAAAATTAAATGTTGTCACCAAAAAAGACCATTTTTCCTTACCATTCCTTGACCAAATTCTAGAAAGAGTAGCAAGGCACCTGTACTACTACTTTCTCGATTGATACTCAGGCTATTATCAAATTCCCATTGCACTTGAAGACCATGAAAGGACCATATATATTCACATGCCCCTTCGACACTTTTGCATTTAGGAGAATGCCTTTTGGACTTTGTAATGCCCCAACCACTTTTCAAAAATGAATGTTAAGCATTTTCAGCGACATGGTTGAGCATTGTTTAGAAGTTTTCATGAATGATTTAACTATCTTTGGAAATTCTTTTGAGAAGGGGGGGGGGGGGGGGAAAAGGGGGAGAAAAATTTTCTCTCAATTAGGGTCGCCGGAGTTACTGTTCACTCCGGCAAATTTGCGAATCAGCCTTTCAAATCTACATATGTTGTAGATCGGGATATTCTGAGACAAATTTTCTTCTGGGTCGCCCTCAGTTTCCAGCAGCAAAACGGTTAAATTTGCAAAAAAAAGGTTTCGGATTTCACTATTCATCACCGACGGCGATCGAGTGGGATGCCACCTTTACCATCATCGTATTGGTCTTGATTCGATCTACAAGTTTTCCTTCATCAGCACCACCAGATTCGCGCCGCATCACCTCCGTTCTAGGCCACAAAGTTTCGGATTTTTCACTATTCACCGTCGCCCGCCGCTGTCACCGGCGAGTGGCATCTCACCTCCATCAAATTCTTGTAGATCAGGCGACGTTCTACAAGTTTCCCTTCATCAGCACCACCAGATTCGCGCCACAACACCTCCGTTCAAGGCCTCAAAGTTTCAGATTTACTATTCACCGTCACCTCTTGCCGGAAAACGGCGAGTTGTATCTCACCTTCGCCACCATCTAGTAGATCGGGCAACACTGACCAACTTTTTCTTCTTGGCCGTCATCTGATTCCAACCAGAAACCCCTCAAATCGCCGCTTCTTCAATTCGGATTTTACTGTTCACCGCGGTGGTTACTATTCATTACCGGAGACACTGTTCATCAGCCCCACCCAGATTGTTCTTCAGGTTATTTCATGCAACTTTGCCTCTTGGTCGATTTTCTGATTCCTTGCGGATTATCGTTTTTAAAGAGGTGACGACGACTTTGGAAGCCAAGCCGCTTCGGTGCCTGGTTTGCTTTCGTTTTTCCATCTCTTTTTTATGAGTTTGCATTGTATTTGATCCGTATTTCACTTGATGGATGCACCCAAGTCAACTGTTGGCTCTTGGGCTGATAAAATCAAGATCACTGATTCGAGTACCCGATGCAAATTGAATCCGGTTACTCCTAAGAAACCGGGTACAATCCTTGAGATTCCAGATGAGATTGTCGATGAGAATGTGGCCGAATGGCGTAGATGTCTTGTCAGCTTCTTTCCCGAATATGTGATGCCTTATCATGCTGCACGTTTGATAGCCATGCGTGCATGGAAATCTAGCGGCCTAGAGGACGTCCGCTCTACAGACACGGGCTTTCTCCTCTTTCGTTTTCGAACTGAGGATGAGGTTCATGCTATCATTGCTCGCGGTCCTTGGATGTTTGGAGGTAAGAACATTTTCTTACAGCCTTAGCATCCACATTTGAATTTTAATGCGGATCAAGTAGCGGAATTTCCCGTTTGGATCCGATTATATGGCCTGCCGTTTCCTTTATGGACAACCAAAGGCCTTAGTATTGTTTCCAGCATGGTTGGAGAACCTATTTCTTGTGACAAGATGACTTCTGATCTTTCTAGATTGGAATATGCGAGGGTATGTGTTCTTCTTGATGCAACCCACCCTCCGATTAAGAAGTTTGAGTTCAGATGCAAACTCTCTCGAGAGCCCATTCAAATTCAAGTTGAATATGAGTGGGTTCCAAAACATTGTCCCAAATGTTGCAGGTTTGGTCATCGTTATCCAGAATCGGTAAAGACTTCAAGTCCAGATAAGAATGAGGCTAGCACCTCTGATAGTGCCCCTTTGAGAAAAGAAAAGGATGTGACCAAGGTCGTTGATTGCACCAAAATAGTTACTATCCCAGAAGTTTCTGCAGTGCAAGTTGAGCCTCCGAAGGCTACTACAGTTCCGAGTGTAGAGTCAGTTTCAGATTCTGATTCTCTATCTCCTTTTACGACTGACGAGGGTAGACTTTTGGGCACTATCAAATGTTCTACAAATCGTGAGGCATCTATTTCCTAAGGGTGGATACCTACTGAGTCTTCTCCCACTCGTTTTGAGCCTTTGATTGGGCTTAGTGAGGATGATCAATCTGATAGGATTAACCATGCTCATTCGGACACCCCAGCTACCCCGGTAAAGAAGGGTAAGAAGAAGAAAAATAAGAAGGGTTAAAGCTCTTGTATTTTTATGTTTTAGACCGTTTGTGATCATTTCTCTTCTATGTTGTTAAGGCTGTTTGTGGCTTTTTTACTTTGTTTAGGCCGCTTGTGGCCTTCGTTTTCTATCTTTTTGTTGGATTGTTTGTTTGGACTTTACGTCCATTTGTAATTCTTGGAGTATGACCCTCGAATTTTTGTACATTATAACTTTTTTGAATTTATATTACTAAGTAACTTTTCCAAAAAAAAAGAAATTCTTTTGAGAATTGTCTTGAAAACTTAGAAAAAGTCTTAAAAAGGTGTGTAGAAAAAAGTCTTATTTTGAATTATAAAAAATGTCATTATATGGTCACGTCGGGAATTGTCTTAGGTCATGTGGTGTCTTCTAAGGGAATTGAAGTGGACAAAGCAAAAGTGAAATTAATTACCCATTTGCCTCCACCAAAAACAGTCAAAGAGGTCTGTTCATTCTTAGGGTATGTTGGATTCTATAGGAGGTTCATAAGAAATTTTAGTGTTATATCTAAACCATTTTATAACCTTTTAAAAAAAGGCACTTCTTTGTCAAAATGCCTTTGATAAGTTAATTGGACTTTTAACAACTGCTCTAATTATGCAATCTCTTGATTGGTCCTTGCCTTTTGAATTGATGTGTGCTGCAAGTGACTATGCCGTTTGGTGCTATCTTAGGATAGAGAAAAGAAGGTAAGCCTTACGTGATATACTATGCAAGTAGGACTTTAAATGATGCACAAATGAATTACACAACGACTGAAAAAGAACTACTTGTAGTAGTATTTGTTAGCCCTAAGGCTACGTGATAATTTTGATGATAACAATACAAATTGATTAATTGAGATTTACTAACATATTTATTTATGTGCAAGAGTAAGATCATTGAAATAATTTTAAAATCAAGAAGAGGCTTATTAAAATGAAGTGTTGAAGCTAAGGAGAAGACTACATGTTAAAGGCACCAAAGTTTAAGAACAAGGATTGACTCAAAGAATATGACACATGAGTAATGTTCAATCAATTGGTCATATATATCTCTACAAATGTCCAAATGATGTGATTCTTGAGCCTTTGGAAAGCTTACTCAATTTATAACATTTCATATGTTTTAATGAAATTCAAATTTCAAGTGCAAGGTTGTCCAAATCATCATGCAAATTGAAAGACAAATGGAAGCAGCTGACATGAGCACCGAATACTCCTTTGGACATATCTTGAGCTAGAAAAATCAAAATGACTTGATTCTTACGGCATTGGAAAGATGACTTAATGAAAAACATTTCATATGTTTTGAAAAAATTCAAATTTCAAACAGAAGGCCAACATAATTGACATGCAATTCGGTGGACTGACACAAAGAAGAAAAATCAACTCACATGAGCACCGAATGGTGTTTTGGCCATATCATAAGATAGAGATATCCAAATACTTTGATTCTTAATGTTTGGAAAGATTATTCAAATATGCAGATCTTTCATGTTTTGAAGAAATTCAAATTTCAAACGGAATGCTGACATAATTATCATTAAATTTGGTGGACTGACACAAGAAAGAAAAATCAAGTCACATGAGCACCGAATGGTGTTTTGGCCATATCTTGAGCTACAAATATCCAAATGACTTGATTCTTAATGCGTTGGAAAGATTATTCAAATGTGCAAATCTTTTATGTTTTGCAGATTTTCAAATTTCAAACGGAACATTGACAAAAATGGCAGACAAGATTGGGCAGAAATTTTGGAGTTGGTGTCTTCACTTGATTAAGTTCATCTCATTTGCCTATAAAAGGAGCCATTCTCCCATGCATTCAAGAAGTGCAAGAGAAGCATTTTATCAAGCAAAAAGCAAGAGAAATATCAAGTCTAGAGAGCTTTTATATTATTTATCTACTCTTTGAAGAGAGTTATACTTTTGTTGTAAAAATTATCTTTGTTCTTGTATTGTGGTGAGAGTGAGATATTATTGTAAAGGATAATAGTTATCCTTGAGAGAACTCTTGTTGTGTGTTATCAAGAGTTGAAGGAAGTGCCTTGGTGAGGTTGTTCATCAAGAAGAACTCTTGGTGTGGTGTTATCAAGGGTTGAAGGAAGTTGCCATGGTGAGGTTGTTCATCAAGAAGAACTCTTGGTGTGGTGTTATCAAGAGTTGAAGAAAAAGTCTTGGTGAGTTGTTCATCAAGCAAGTTGTAAAGATTCTACAACTTAGTGGAAAGCTTAGCTCGTGGAGCTAGGAGCCCGTGGACGTAGGCAAGGTTTGCCGAACTGATGAACACTTAAATATGCATGTTTAATAAGAGTTTAAGTTTCATCATATTGCATTAATAGTGTCATTAAATTCCTCAACTTAAGCATATTTGTAGCATTTGCATCTTTGGAATTAAATTTCTCTTAATTTTGGTTTTGTTACAGGTTCGGTAAAATGGGCATAACTCTCTATTTATAGATCAGAATGGTGCAATTTTTTAATGTTTTGGAAAGCTGATTTAATTTTCTACAAGATTACATTTCACAAGCATCATCAAATTCGGGCTCTTAGTGGACCAAAATTGGGCTTGAAGTGAACCCATCTACAGTCTCGGCCCAGTCTGACTGGCCTCAGTATTTGGACCGTATCTCTCAAAATACGTATCCAAATTGTGCAAATCAATATGTTCTAGAAAGCTGAGAGAAATATCTACAACTTTCATGAAGACATGTGATTAAAATTCACAACATTTCGATGTCAAAATTGATGGTCAAAGTCGGTGCCTAATGATCCCAATTTTCAAAGATATTTACAACTAATATTTGACAATTATGCCCTTGTAATTTGACAAGTTTGCCCCTGGATGTATCTATAAATAGAGGTGCCTTGTGACCCATTAGGGCATCTTGGCCTTGGCTAGAACATTTTGGCTTTGGCTAGGATCTTGTATTGTGTTTTTGTGTTTATGTTATTAATGAATTTCCTTTTTCTTACATTTTATTTTCTTTCTATTATAATGTTCTTCTAATTTCTCTTTTGCTAAGGTGAAAGGGTGAAACCCTTGATATGAGAATAATGATTCTCTAACCCATAATATGTGCCTAATAATCTTAATCTTATGTTGTTTATTTTATATGAGTTACATTTACTTTCTTAATCAATCTTGACACCACTCGTAAAGTGGAGGTCTTGATCCATTGTCGACAATCCTTGGCACATCAAATGCTTGGTTCCTTTCTAGATGATGTATGGTTCTTCCTTACCGACACGAATCTAGTTAGGAACCTTGATTTGTTGTAGACATATGGTGATTGGCACATTGGATGCTTGAACCCATTTACAAGAAGTGGTATAAATATTGGTAATGAAACAAATATATTCATATAACTAAAATGGGTTAATTATCCTTATTTGAAATATCAAGGGCGGATCCCCTAACCTTAGCCTTCATTGTTATTGTTTTAATTCCTCTTGTATTTTAATTATTCTATTGTTTATGAACTTTTTATTTTATTTACTATGGTAGGTTCTACCACCTTATGAAATTGTTCTTTAATTTACTATGGTTGGTTATACCACCTATTTCTATGGATGGTTTTACCTCCTCTTGCTTTTTGTTTTATATTTGAATGGTCGTAATACCGCCTACCATCTTACATATTTATTGATATTATCTTGTTATTTCTTTGAATTATTCATATCATAATTGCTTATCTTATAATTTGTAACGCTAAAATCTCCTTCCTCGTGTAGCGCTTAAATCCCCTTCCTCGTGGATCGACCCCGGTCTCACCGGGTTTTATTACTTCGACACTCCTATACTTGGGAGGCAATCCTTTTTGGATGTGTCAAGTTTTTGGCGCCGTTGCCGGGGAAGGTAAAAATTGGCGTGCAAAATTGTAAGTGTTCTCTTTTCTCATCTTAGATCTAAATTTTTTATTTTTGTGTGTTCATCTTTTGCTCTCTTTTCTTCTCCCTTTCTTGCATGAAAAATTGGTCACGAACATCTAGTGGTAGACTTGTTAGAAAAACATCATCTTCTTTAAAAAACATGGCCAACAATCATGAATAAATATTCACGGATGAAGGGGACAACCGTTCGCAACAAAATGATCAAAACCAACGAAGAACCCTCGGAAACTACATGAATCCGGTAAGGACTAGTGCACCATCTTGTGTAGTTTCTCCTCCAGAGTCAATCCATTTCAATTTCAAACCAAGTTTTGTTCGACTTCTACCCACTTTTCATGGCCTTGACATGGAGACCCCATATTCGCACTTAAAACTCTTTGAAGAGGTATGTAGCTCCTACACTGACCCAAATTGTAGCATAAACACCATTAGATTAAAGCTTTTTCTTTTTTCTTTAAAAGATAAAGCTAGAACATGGCTACAAAATTTGAGGTCGAATTCCATCAGTTCATGGGATGAGATGAAACAACAATTTTTGAAAAAATTTTTTCCTACCCATAGAACAAATTCTCTTAAAAGACAAATTTCTGATTTCTCTCAGAAACAAGGGGAAACCCTTTACCAATGTTGGGATAGATATAAGGAACTACTTAATACCTGTCCTCACCATGGTTTCGAAACTTGGAGAATAGTTGCACACTTCTATGAAGGGTTAACACCTCAAGATAGGCAACTAGTAGAATTAATGTGTATAGGAGAATTTAAAGAAAAAGACCCTGAGGAAGGACTTGACTTCCTAGATTCCTCAGCAGAAAAGGCACAAAATTGGGACACTGCTGGCACCTATGAGGTACCAAGCAAGGCCCAAACCTCGACATCCAATAGAGGTATTTACAACCTTAGGGAAGACCATGACCTTCAAGCCAAATATGCATCCCTAGCTAGAAAAGTCGAGGCTTTAGAAATGAAAAAAAGTGGTCAATTGAATTCTATTCAAGAAAATGTCTGTAACATTTGTGATGACAATGACCATTCTACTGATAATTGTCCAACTTTGCCTGCCTTTAGGGAATGTCTCCATGAAGAAGCCAACGCCTTGAACGCTTTCAAAAGGCCAAATCACAATCCATATTCACAAACCTACAATCCTGGTTGGAGAAATCATCCAAAGTTTAGCTGGAAAAATGATAATCATGCACAATCTTCACAAGTCCCTTTTCAAACACGACAAAATTTTGAAAATTCTCATGATCATGCATATGCTCCTCCTCCTAGGAATGACTTTGAAGAAACATTGCAATCATTCATTACAAAGCAAGAGACTTTCAATAGTCAAACTACTCAAACACTAGCAAATTTGTCAGAAACTCTTGCAAAATTTGCATTTACATGTAGCATCCAAGAGAAAGGAAAATTTCCTTCTCAAACATTGCAAAACCCCAAAGATCAATCTAACTCAAATGCAGGGAATTCAAATAACCATTATTTCGACCAAGCCAAGTCAGTCATGACCCTTCGCAATGGTAAGGTTGTTGAAAAACACATTCCTAATCCTTGTGAGAGAGAAGAAGATCGATCTCTAAAGGACAGGAAGAGGTTGCCAACCCAACACCTAGCGAAGAAGAGACCAAATCCTCATTTGTGCCTCCATTTCCTCAAGCATTAGCTACACCAAAGAAGCCAACTCACAATTCTGAAATCTTTGAAATTTTCAAATAGGTAAAGGTCAACATTCCCTTGCTTGATGTGATCAAACAGGTACCTTCTTATGCAAAGTTTTTGAAAGACTTGTGCACTGTGAAAATAAAACTAAATGTGAAAAAGAAGGCCTTTCTAGCCGAGCAAGTAAGTGCTATTCTTCAAAATAATAATACAGTGAAATATAAGGATCCAAGTTGTCCTACAATTTCATGTGTTATTGGAGACCATAAAATTGAACAAGCTTTACTTGATCTTGGTGCTAGTGTGAATTTGCTTCCATACTCATTTTTTCAAAAACTCAATCTAGGTGAGTTAAAACCAACTTCTGTCACTCTTTTGCTTGCTGATAGATCAATTAAAGCACCAAGAGGAATAGTAGAAGATGTGTTAGTTCAAGTCGATAAATTCATTTACCCAGTGGATTTTATCGTCTTGGACACACAACCAGTGGAAGTAAGCAATTCAATTCCTGTTATTTTAGGGCGCCCATTTCTAGCTACCTCTAATGCTTTGATTAATTGCAGGAATGGAGTCCGGAAGCTATCATTTGGGAACATGACATTGGAACTTAATGTTTTCAATATGTGCAAACAACCAAATGAAGAAGAAGATGAAATTGATGAGGCTAATGTAATTGAATCTATTGTGGAAGATCACATCCAAAAAGGGAGTTCTTCTGACCCTTTGGAAACTTATATAGTGAATTCATTAGAATCAAGCATGGAACTAGAGTCTGATCTTTCTGATATATGCTCTTTATTGGATTGTGCACAGGTGATGGAAAAAGGCTCAAAATCAAGATTTGAAGAATTGGGGAAATGAATGAAAGCAAGGAAGATGAAGCTCCCAAGTTAGAATTGAAGCCCTTACCTGAAGGACTGAAATATGCATATCTTGGGGAGAATCAGACATATCCAATGGTAATTTCTTCATTCCTCACATGCGAGCAACAAGGTAAGTTGATAGATTGTGAGTGCTTAAAAAAGGCATAAAAATGCAATTGGGTTGACTTTAAAATATATAAAAGGCATTAACCCTTTAATTTGCACACATAGAATACATTTAGAGGAAAATGCCAAAACATCTCAACAAACTCAAAGGAGATTAAATCCACACATGAAAGAGGTCATTAGGGCTGAAGTTCTCAAACTACTTGATGTGGGAATTATCTATCCTATTTCTGATAGTAAGTGGGTAAGCCCTATACAAGTAGTACCTAAGAAATCTGGCATTACAGTAGTTAAAAATGAAAAGGGTGAATTATTGCCAACTCGTGTCTCATCTAGTTGGAGGATGTGCATTGATTATAGAAAATTAAATGCTGTCACTAGAAAAGACCATTTTCCCTTACCATTTCTTGACCAAATTCTTGAAAGAGTAGCAGGAAACCCCTACTACTGCTTTATTGATGGATACTCAGGCTACTATCAAATCCCCATTGCACTTGAAGACCAAGAAAAGACCACGTTTACGTGCCCCTTTGGCACTTTTGCATTTAGGAGAATGCCTTTTGGACTTTGTAATGCCCCAGCCACTTTTCAAAGATGCATTTTAAGCATTTTCAGTGACATAGTTGAGCATTGTTTAGAAGTTTTCATGGATGATTTAACTGTCTTTGGAAACTCTTTTGATAATTGTCTTGAAAACTTAGAAAAAGTCCTAAAAAGGTATGTAGAAAAAGGTCTTATTTTGAATTGGGAAAAATGTCATTATATGGTCACTTCAGGAATTGTTTTAGGTCATGTGGTGTCTTCTAAAGGAATTGAAGTGGATAAAGCAAAAGTGGAATTAATTTTCCATTTGCCTCCACCAAAAACAGTTAAAGAGGTTCGTTCATTCTTAGGGCATGCTGGATTTTATAGGAGGTTCATAAGAAATTTCAGTGCTATATCTAAACCTCTTTGCAACCTCTTAATAAAAGATGCTTCCTTTGAATGGACTCAAGAATGTCAAAATGCCTTTGATACATTAATTGGGCTTTTAACTACTGCTCCAATTATGCAATCTCCTGATTGGTCCTTGCCTTTTGAATTGATGTGTGATGCAAGCGACTATGCAGTTGGTGCTGTCTTAGGACAAAGAAAAGAAGGTACGCCTTATGTGATATACTATGCAAGTAGGACTTTAAATGATGCACAAATGAATTACACAACAACTGAAAAAGAACTACTTGCAGTAGTATTTGCATTGGAAATTTTGAATCTATTAAGTGGCTCTCCAACAAGTTGTTTACACTGACCATGCAGCTGTGAGATATTTAATGACTAAACAGGATGCAAAACCTAGATTGATACGGTGGATCTTATTGCTTCAAGAATTCAACATCACAATAAAGGATAAGAAAGGAGCCGAAAATGTCGTTGCTGATCATCTTTCAAGACTAACGACAGAGACATTAATTGAAACTTCACCTATCAATGATTCTTTTCCTGATGAATTTTTATTTTCTGTTGCTACTGTACCTTGGTTTGCTAACATTGTAAATTTTCTTGCGACAGGGAAAATGCCACCTCATGGAATGCTCAAGACAAAAGAAAATTTTTAACCAAGGTGAAAAATTTTTACTGGGATGACCCATATCTGTTCAAATATTGTCCAGATCAAATAATGTGAAGATGCATACCCGACAATGAGGTAAGTAGTGTCATTAACTTTTGTCATTCTGAAGCATGTGGAGGACATTTTTCATCTAGAAAAAACAGCTGCTAAGACCTTACAATGTGGATTTTATTGGCCCACCTTATTTAAAGATGCACATGCATTTTGCAAAACGTGTGAAAATTGTCAAACATTGGGATCTATTTCAAAAAGAAACATGATGCCGTTGAATCCCATTCTTATCGTTGAAATCTTTGACTGTTGGGGTATTGATTTTATGGGACCCTTTCCACCGTCATTTAGTTTTGTGTACATCCTTGTTGCAGTAGACTATGTTTCAAAATGGGTCGAGGCAATTCCATGTCGAAACAATGACCACAAAACAGTTGTCAAATTCTTGAAGAGAATATCTTGAGTAGATTTGGAATTCCTCGAGCCATTATTAGTGATGGGGGTACACATTTTTGTAACAAACCATTTGAAACTTTAATGAAGAAATATGAAATAACCCATAAAATTTCTACACCTTATCACCACAAACAAGTGGACAAGTTGAATTAGCTAATAGGAAGATAAAACAGATCTTAGAAAAAACGGTTAACCCAAATCGTAAAGATTGGTCTTTAAGACTTAATGATGCACTTTGGGATTACCGAACTGCTTTCAAAACATCATTGGGAATGTCTCCTTATAGATTAGTTTATGGAAAACCTTGTCACTTGCCTGTGAAAATTGAGCATAAAGCTTATTGGGCCATTAAAACATTCAACACAAATTTGAATAATGCTTGCAAGTTACGTAAACTCCAACTGAGTGAACTTGAAGAAATCAGGAATGAGGCTTATGAAAATTCTAAAATCTACAAAGAAAAAATGAAGGTTTTTCATGACAAATTCATTGTTAGAAAATCTTTTGAACCTTCACAAAAAGTTCTTTTGTATGATTCAAGATTGCACTTGTTTCTTGATAAACTTTGGTCTCGTTAGACTGGGCCTTTCATTGTTAAAAATGTTTTTCCTCATGGAGTAGTTGAAATTGAGAACCCAAAGAATGGTAATGTGTTTAAAGTTAATGGACCAACGTTTTTAAAAACCATTCTTTGAAAATTTTGACCAAAATGAAGAGTCCATTGCTTTAATCGATCCTTTTTAAAGATTGATTTTTCCCGGTCAAGTGGCGGATACGGTACTCCGTGACATTTAAAGTCGGTTTTTCAGTTCCTTAAAAACTGTTGCTCACCTTGCATCCATTTTCTTTTCTTCTCTCTCATTTCTTCACATGGATACCATTCTCTCAAAATTGCACAAACATTTTCCCTCTCTTCCTCAAAATGATTTGCTTAAAATTTATAAAGCTCGCGCAGAAAGACTAAGGTTGTTGATGCGTAAGGGTATTCCTGCTGATTTAAGATGGTTAATTGAAGCCAAGGTTCGATTCTCTTGGGAGTTTTCAGATAATCTTGTTTCCCATATGCCAGGTTTGGGAAAAAGCTCTTATGCCAAAAAGCGAAGAGCGAAAAGGTTACAAGTTTGTCCAAGATGTGCAAGATGGACTTGTAACCAGCATTGCCACTCCTTGGGATATTTGTCTAACAATCGAGAGGATAAACTACAGTTCATCAAGAATGGACTGAGTAAGGAGTCTTTGGATGATATCCGAACGACTCTTGAGACGCATTCTTGTGGACTTGTGCAGCGTGAAATTTTTAATTTGTGAACACAATTCCGAGATGAGCAGGAACGCTATAGTCTTGGGAATCTGACTCAAAACGACCCTGTTTGCCAGTTTATAAGAAAACTGGATGGGCAGCATATCCCCAACTCATAGAAGGTGTTTAAGCCGTTTCTGGACGTAAAACCAGAGGAAGATGTAAGCCACAGTCACAACTACCTGTACATATGCATGCGTGCCATCATTTTTGAATTTTAATACCTCATAGCTGTCATTTTTGAATTTGTATCTTTTGTTTGACTTATGGTGTCTTATTTCATCATCTTTTGAATTTTTGTGCATTATTGTCAACTTTTCAACAAACAATCGAGCTACCTAGATAGATATCATCATTAGCATACCTTTTGGCACTCCATAAATATCACATGTCTTGTTCTCTTCTTCACACATAGTTAGAGAGTTACATAGACATGGAGGGAACTTCAAAACGTCGAATCCAAAGGATATGTGTATTCTGTGGATCTCGACCAGGTAAAAGTGAAGAGTTCGTAGAAGTAGCGAATTATCTTGGTAGGCTACTGGATGAAAGAAAGATTCATGTGGTTTATGGGGGAGGTAGCCTCGGGTTAATGGGTTGTGTGTCAACAGCTGCACATGTAGGAGGTACTCAGGTTTTAGGAGTTATTCCTAAAGCTTTGGCTGTAGAAAGTATTGTTGGAAAAACGGTTGGGAAGGAGTTACAGGTCTCCTCTATGGATGAACGCATGGCACATATGCTCATCAATTCAGATGCCTTTATTGCTTTACCAGGTGGCTTTGGCACTCTTGAAGAAATTTTTCAAATTGCTTCTTGGGCCCAACTGAATCTCCATCAAAAACCCATAGGTTTGTTGAATGTCAAAAATTTCTTTGATCCTTTGATAAGTTTTGTTGATACAGCTGTGGAACAGAATTTTATCCCTCATTCAGCGAGAAAGATCCTTATTTCTGCCACTTCTGCTGGTGAGCTACTTGACAAATTACAAAAAGTTGAGTATGAACCTAACCCAGCTAGTACTCAAATTAATTGGGCAGGAAGGCAAAACAAAAAGTGCAAATTGGATTTGAATCTCCGTTTGTAATTTTTTCTTCTTGTCCTTTATTTTATTTTATTTTATTTTTAGCATGTTATTTTATGAGTCTTTCAGGTCATCTCTCTTGAATAAAATAAGCTTCAGGTAATGTCTCCTATACTTTATCTCTCTACATTTAAACATTGAGGACAATGTTTCATTTGGTTGGGGGGGAAGGATAGTAGACATAAGTGTGTCTTGAAATTTTATATTTTCTTGCAAAAAAAAAAAAAAAGCGAGTTAGTAATTAAATTCAGAGTGCGGTGTAAGAAATTCAAATCCTCTTGAGACGCATTCTGGGTCAGGAATGGCAGAGTAGGGAGGACCAGTTTGAACTCTTGAAACCCATTCTAACCAATTTGTCATTTTATTTTGATCTTATGAACTCATTTCAGCTAACTTGATATATTAGACTGATTTTTGAATTTTTTAACAAGGAGGTCTTATTCATTTCACTTTGAATTATTCAAATCTATGAACTCTCACAACCTTATCATTTTAAAAAATTGTGTGCTTATGTACTCATTAAGCAAGTATTCATGAACCTTTCTTCACACACATACACATACCTTGATGCATGATTGTGGGTGGCAAAATGAAATGTTGTAATATTTGAGTTCTTTTGTTTTGTTTAGGATAACAACACAAAGGAAAGGGAAAGTTTAAAAAAAAAAAAGAAAAAAAAAGTGAAAAAAAAAGAAAAAAAAAGAGAAAGCAATTGTGGATAAGTTTGGTCTCGTAGCTTCCTTAATTCGAGCAATTAAGCCCGAGGGGTGCCTCAACACCTAATACCCTAAGGCCAACTGGTTTGGGAGCTATTGCCCAAAGCTCGCTACACATGGATTAAGGAGAAAGCTTAATGGGATTGAACATTGCACTATCCACAAGTTTCTAAGCAAAAATAAAGCATCGGCAACCCGAGTCGTTAAGCTCGAAGAGTGTCTTAACACCTAATGCCCTAAGGCCAACTGGTCTGGGAGTCATTAGCCTAAGGCTCGCTACATGGGTTAAAGATGCATTCCTTGAAAAAAAAAAAAGAACAGAAAAAAAATATATATATAATGAATAAATGCCCCTTACCTAAGGTTGTTAGCCTTAACAAATATTAGAACCGATATGGCTTCTTTCTAATAAGCCCCATAGTCATGTGTTGACTAAGCACAAAAAGAAGGTTTATAGATATCTTGACCGAAGGGTACATGAGTCATAAAAAAAAATAATAATA
Organism: Boswellia sacra; assembly: GCA_013180625.2. Taxonomy (NCBI): domain Eukaryota; kingdom Viridiplantae; phylum Streptophyta; class Magnoliopsida; order Sapindales; family Burseraceae; genus Boswellia; species Boswellia sacra. The sequence goes on along the minus strand of SNVD02001148.1, from coordinate 3,853 downwards.
ATAACTGGTTGAGAGTTTGTTTATTTGGATAAAATCAAGGAGAGTGCAATAATGACCACCTTGGATGTAAAATTCTATAAATCACTTCAAAATAATAACGCTTTAATTGCTAGGGACTAGCAATAAGCTAGTTGGGGGGTGTGATGAACACTTAAATATGCATGTTTACTAAGAGTTTAGTTCATTCATATTGCATTAATAGTGTCATTAAATTCCTCAACTTAAGCATATTTGTAGTCTTTGCATCTTTGGAATTAACTTCCTCTTAATTTTGGTTTTGTTACAGGTTCGGTAAAATGGGCATACCTCTCTATTTATAGATCAGAATGGTGCAATTCTTAATGTTTTGGAAAGCTGATTCAATTATCTACAAGATTGCATTTCACAAGTATCATCAAATTCGGGCTCTTAGTGGATCAAAATTGGGCTTGAGTGAACCCATCTACAGTCTCGGCCCAGTCTGAACAGGCCTCAATATTTGGACCGTATCTCTCAAAATACGTATCCAAATTATGCAAATCAATATGTTCTAGAAAGCTGAGAGAAATATCTACAACTTTCATGAAGACATGTGATTAAAATTCACAACATTTTGATGTCAAAATTGATGGTCAAAGTCAGTGCCTAATGATCCCAATTGTCAAAGATATTTACAACTAATATTTGACAATTATGCCCTTGAAATTTGACAAGTTTTCCCCTGGATGTATCTATAAATAGAGGTGCCTTGTGACCCATTAGGGCATCTTGGCCTTGGCTGGAACATTTGGCTTTGGCTAGGATCTTGTATTGTGTTTTGTGTGTTTATGTTATTAATGAATTTCCTTTTTCTTGCATTTTATTTTCTTTCTATTATAATGTTCTTCTAATTTCTCTTTTGCTAAGGTGAAAGGTGAAACCCTTGATATGAGAATAAGGATTCTCTAACCCTTAATATGTGCTTAATAATCTTAATCTTATAATGTTTATTCAATATGATTTATATTTAATTTCTTAATCAATCTTGACACCACTCGTAAAGTTGAGGTCTTGATCCATTGTCGATAATCCTTGGCACATCAATTGCTTGGATCTTTTCTAGATGATGTATGGTTCTTCCTTACCGACACGAATCTAGTTAGGAACCTTGATTTGTTATAGACATATGATGAATGGCACATTGGATGCTTGAACCCATTTACAAGAAGTGGTATAAATATTGGTAATGAAACAAATATAATTCATATACTAAAATGGGTTAATTATCCTTATTTGAAATATCAAGGGCGGATCCCCTAACCTTAGCCTTCATTGTTATTGTGTTAATTCCTCTTGTATTTTAATTATTCTATTGTTTATGAACTTTTTATTTTATTACTATGGTAGGTTCTACCACCTTATGAAATTGTTCTTTAATTTACTATGGTTGGTTATACCACCTATTTCCATGGATGGTTTTACCTCCTCTTGCTTTTTTTTTTATATTTGAATGGTCGATAATACCACCTACCATCTTACATATTTATTGATATTATCTTGTTATTTCTTGAATTATTCATATCATATTTGCTTATCTTATAATTTGTAATGCTAAAATCCTCTTCCTCGTGGATCGACCTCGGCTCACCAGGGTTTTATGACTTCGACACTCCCTATTCTTGGGAGACAATCCTTTTTCGGATGTGTCCCAGTTTTTGGGGGGACGCCCGGTTGCCGGGGAAGGTAAAAATTGGCGTGCAAAATTGTAAGTATTTTCTTTTCCCATTTCTATTTTTATTTTTCTTGCATACGTTCGTTTCTTCTCTCCCCATTTCTATTTTTTATTTTTTTTTCTTGCATGTGCTCATCTTTTCTTTCTCTTTGCATTAGTTGGTAGAATTGTTTGTAGCCACTCATCTTCTTTGGAAAACGTGCTCATACCCAACCAAGGACATTAATGGATTACATAAGAACTCATGCACAATCATGCATAGTCTTTCCTCATGATGTAAAATATTTCAACCATGAATCGGATTTCATTCAATTCTTACCCCACTTTCATGGCCTAGATGTTGAAAACCCATTTTTGCATTTGAGAGAATTTAAAGATTTTTGCAATATCTATTGTGACCTAAATTGCAGCATAAACATCTTTAGATTAAAGCTTTTTCCTTTTTCTTTAAAAGATAAAGCTAAAACATGGCTACAAAATCTTAGGTCAAGATCCATTAGTTCGTGGGATGAAATGCAACAACAATTTTTGAAAAAATTCTTTCCTCCCTATAGAACAAATTCTCTCAAAGGGCAAATCATCAATTTCACTCAAAAACAAAGAGAGACCTTTTACCAATGTTGGGATAGGTATAAAGCATTGCTCAATACTTGTCCTCACCATGGTTTGGAAACATGGAGACTAGTTTTAATATTCTATGAAGGTCTAACACATCAAGCTAGGCACATGGTAGATTTAATGTGTAATGGACAATTTGAAAACAAAAACCCTGATGAAGCTATGGATTACCTAGACTTACTAGCGAAAAATGCTCAAAATTGGAACAATGTTGGCACCTATGAGGTACCAAGAACATCTAGTAGAGGCATTTATAACATTAAGGAGAATCATGATCATCATGCTAAATTTGCATCCCTAGCTAGAAAAGTCGAGATTTAGAAATGTGGTCTATGCAAGAAATTGTCTGTCACACTTGTAATTCTAGTGATCATCCTACGAATGATTGCCCAATTATGCCTATCTTTAGGAAAAGTCTCCATGAACAAACCAATGCTTTCAATACTTTTCAAAGGTCAAATCCTAATCTTTACTCACAAAATTTTGGATGGAAAAATCACTTGAATTTTGATTGGAGGAATGATAATCATGCACAATCTTATCAACCTCCCTTTCAGTCATTTCAAAATTTTCAAAAATCTCATGATCATGCATGTTATGAGGATCTCGAAGAAACATTGAATTCATTCATTGCAAAGCAAGAAGATTTTAATAGTCAAGTTGCTCAAATTATGGCAAACTTGAATGATGCTCTTGAAATACTTGCAATTGCATTTACTACTCATGAGAAAGGTGTGTTTCCATCTCAACTCAAGCCAAACCTCATCAATCTACATGTGAGTAATCCAAGTAGCCAACATCTAGATGAAGATTTGGTAAGTGCTCTTCTCGAAGATTCGGTAAGTGCTCTTCATGATGGTAAGGTTGATCAAGAACATATTCCTAACCCTTATGAGAAAGATGATGAATCAATCCTAAAGGGTAAGGAAGAGGTTAATCAACTTACACCTAATAAAGAAAAGACCGAATCCTCACTTATGCATCATGCAAAGGACTTTAACCAAAATTTTGATATTAATGAATTTTTCGAGCATGATGAAAATGAGGAATCTAATAGGACAAAAACTAACGTGGAAGACAATATTCAAAATGAGAATTTTTCAAGTCCTTCAGAAATTGGGTTAACCATTTCATTTGAACCAAGTATGCAACTAGTGCCCATTGCTTCTAAAGAATTCTCATTACTTGATTTTATACAGGTGAAAGAGATTAAGAGTTGGGAGCCATGGTTCGAAAAAAGGGAGGAACAAACATCCACACTCAATAATGCATGCTTTAAGGACAAACAAACTCAGATAGTGGTAATCTCTTTCATTCTCACAAATAAAGGAAAAAGAAATGTACCACCTCAATGGCATATTTTTGACCGTGGTAAATCACTTTCGAAGAGATTCCTCTTTTTGCATTTCTTTATAGTGATTGATCAAAGTTTATCCATCTATGCCATATTTTCATTTTTATTTTTATTCTTGATTTTTGCTATCATTTATAGTTTGTTTTTATTTTATTTTGTGTGCGTTTATTTTAGTTGTGTGTTTTTATTTT
>SNVD02001146.1:0-14437 GCA_013180625.2 Boswellia sacra | reverse complement strand
AAAACTTAGCAAATTTGATGAAATCTCTTAGGATTTATAGTTTTTCCTCTTTCCAAGCCTTCAATCTCCTTCAAGAACTCCAAGAGATGAGAGAAATCCAAAGATGCAGCCTCCTCCACGTTCTCCACTCTTCAAGTTATGAAAATAAACCCTAAAATGTGTTTAAATACTCTACTACAGTAACCTGCTACAGTGTCCCGTATTATACATGCTACAGTGATTTGTGGAATTACATTTCTATACTTCTCACACTGTTTTGATTACAACGTTTGGTACACTGAATGGATTTATAAACCGTAAATTTCTCCAGAAAATAGACTTCGAGAGCTTTCCAACGGTATATAACATGTCATCGGGTTCATTGCTGTCTCTTATACACATCTAGATGTGTATAAGAGACAGGACTAGCAGAGGTGAAAATGAAGGGTTTTACTCCATTTTTTTGTGCAAGTTGCTCCAAAACTCCTACAAACATCAAAACTACACAAAAACATAAAAATACCAAGGAATATAGCAAAGAAACATGGACGAATTGATATGAAAATGATATATAAATAGACACTTATCACAATTCTACGATTAATTCGCAAATCCATATCTTGTGGTAGAGAAGGATCCCTTAACCAGCTTTCTCTCATTGATTTTTCATTCGAATTAACTTTCTGTTTTGTTATTCTTCGTTTGCATTATTATTTCACTTAGTTAATCATTCAACAAAACCCCCCATATTTAGTTTATTGTTGCTGAAAAATAACAAATTTAATTAGAATCAATCCTTGTGGGAACAATATCTCACTCATCACTTTATTACTTGTGCGACTAGTATACTTGCTAGTTTCGAACGCATCACTGTAGGACAGATGCAGCAATCTTATGCATGTGGGGTATGTTCTGCCATGGACCATCCAACCGACATGTGTCCAACTTTGCAAGAAGGAGATACAGAACAAGCCCATGCCATGGGTGGATTTCCAGGACAACCAAGGCAAAGGTATGACCCTTTCTCCAATACTTACAATGCTGGATGGAGAGATCACCCTAATGTAAGATATGGGAATCATCAACCAATTGCCCCAAATGCCATACCAAATCGACCACCAGGTTTCAATCAACCAAGGGTGCAGTAACCATTTCAAGCACAACCACAACCAGCTCCACCAAATTTAGGTATGTCTCTCCAGGATATTGTTAAAGCACTTGCCACTAACACAATGCAATTTCAGCAGGAAACTAGGGCAAGTATCCAAAACCGGGAAAATCAAATGCGGTTTTTTTTTTTTTTTTTTTTTTATTTTTTTTTTTTTTTTCGGACAATTGGCCACTAACATGCAGCAAATTTGAGAGTCCAAAGCTCAGAAAATTAACCTTCCAGACAGGGTCATCCAAGAGAAAATGTCAGTGCTGGAACTTTGAGAAGTGGGAAGCAATTAGAGATTCCACCAAAAAAATCACAAACTGATGAAGGGGATGACACCACTCCCACCATGAATAAAACATCATCTTATAAGGTAAATCCTAAAACCCATATTCCTTCATATGTTACTCCTCCACCTTTTCCTAGCAGATTTGCAACATCAAGGAAGGAGGAACAAGAACAAGAAATCCTGGAAACTTTTCGCAAGATCGAGGTAAACATACCACTTCTGGATGCTATCAAGCAAGTGCCTCGTTATGCAAAATTTCTTAAAGAGTTATGCACCAACAAGAGGAAGTTGAAAGGAAATGAGAAGATAAGTGTGGGGGAAAATGTTTCAGCTGTATTGCAAAGAAAAATTCTTCCGAAATGCAAAGATCCAGGTACGTTCACCATTCCATGCACCATTGGTAATAACAAGTTTGAAAGAGCTATGTTAGATTTAGGAGCATCTATTAATGTCATGCCATATTCTATTTATGCTTCTTTGAATATTGGACCTATTGCGGAAACTGGTATTGTAATTCAACTTGCTGATCGTTCTAATGCATATCCCAAGGGAGTTGTGGAAGTTGTGCTTGTACAGGTAAATCAATTGGTTTTTCCAGCAGACTTTATGTTCTGGAAATGGAGGATGAGACATCTCCCAATCCGACACCGATTCTTTTAGGGAGGCCATTCTTGAAAACTGCCCGAACCAAGATTGATGTTCATGATGACACTCTCACCATGGAGTTTGATGGCGAGGTGATTCGTTTCAATATTTTTGAGGCAATGAGGTACCCTAGTGACTTGCATTCTGTTTTGCAGTTGATGTTATTGATTCTTTGGCACAACAACTTTTTGAGTTAACTCGCAAGGATGCATTGGAAGTAGCCATTAGTGAGCCCATTGGGGCAGAAAATTCCAGAGAATCGAGGAAGTTGATACAAGTGTCTAAAGAAGTGGAGGAGAGCTGTAGGCAAGCTTAGATGAGATTATAGCTATAACCACAAACAGGTATGATGTTTCGTACATTGAATTGCCTTTATCTAATGAGAAACTTCTTCCTTCTGTGATGAAAGCACCTGCCTTGGAGCTTAAGCCTCTTTCAGATCATTTGAAGCATGTATTCCTGGGTGAGAAAGACACTTTACCAGTCATAATAGCAAAGGGCCTTGCACCGTTACAAGAAGAGAAACTCATCCGAGTGCTTCGAGATCACAAAACAGCCATTGGGGTGGACAATCGCTGACATCAAAGGTATTAGCCCAGCCATATGCATGCACCGTATCTTATTAGAAGAAGGATCCAAGCCCACTCGAGAAGCACAGCGAGGTTGAATCCTCCAATGATGGAAGTTGTCAAGAAAGAAATCCTGAAATTGCTAGATGTGGGTGTGATTTATCCAATTTCGGACAGCAAGTGGGTGAAGTCCAGTCCAAAGCTTGTTCCAAGAAATCTGGTGTTACGGTGGTAAGAATGACAATAATGAGTACGATTCCCAGATGACATTCGAAACTAGCAAGTATACTAGTCGCACAAGTATAAAGTGATGAGTAAAGATATCGTTCCACGAGGATTGATTCTAATTAAATTTGTTATTCGAAAGCAAAAAACAGAGTTAAATGGGGGTTTTGTTGATTGATTAACTAAGTGAAATAATAATGCAAAACGAAGAATAACAAAACAGAAAGTTAATTCGAATGAAAAATCAATGAGAGAAAAGCTGGTTAAGGATCCTCTTCTACCACAAGATATGGATTTGCGAATTAATCGTAGAATTGTCATCCAATTACAGTAATGAAGTTATCAACCGTAGATAACAACAAGAACTCCTTTATCCCCAATTTTCCTACTCTTGTGTATTAATAAAATAGGCTCTTTACTTAATCTCTATCCATTAAACAACCTAGAACAAGCTCTCTAAATTTAATTCAATGGATGCATTATGAAAGAAAGACAGGTTGATCTAAGCAATAAACACACAAGCTCGGATTATTTAACTTAGGTTATATTCTCCAATTGCAATCTCTGATCACAATTTTGCTACTAATGATTAGAAATTCAAGACAATTACGGATCAAGATTTCTAGTCTAGCAATAGACACTATCCAGATTATATTCAGTTGGCCACCCAAATACAATCCAGCAAGCAATCATAAGCATTAAACATGGGAAAATACAAGCAACTTCAATAGAGAATTGGAGGATAACAATTCCTTGCCACAATCAATTCACAAATAACTATATCAAGGGCTTTGAAATCACCCTCAAACAATTCAGATTCAGCTACACATGTTTAAGAACATGGTAAATACAATACAACATGGAGACATTCCAGAAAATGAAAGGGAAAGGGAAACTTAGCAAATTTGATGAAATATATTAGAATTTGTAGTTCTTCCTCTTTCCAAGCCTTCAATCTCCTTCAAGAACTCCAAGAGATGAGAGAAATCCAAAGATGCAGCCTCCTCCACGTTCCCCCCCCCTTCAAGTTATCAAAATAAAACCCTAAAATGTGTTTAAATACTCTGCTACAGTGAATTGCTACAGTGCCCCGTATTATACATGCTACAGTGACTTGTGGAATTATATTTCTATACATCTCACACTGTTGTGATTAGAACTTTTGGTACACTGAATGGATTTATAAACCGTAAATTTCTCCAGAAAATAGACTTCGAGAGCTTTCCAACGGTATATAATATGTCGTCGGGTTCATTGTAAATCAATACAATTAAATCCGAGAAGATCACTGACTAGCAGAGGTGAAAATGAAGGGTTTTACTCCATTTTTGTGCAAGTTGCTCCAAAACTCCTACAAACATCAAAAACACACAAAAATATAAAAATACCAAGGAATATAGCAAAGAAACATGGACGAATTGATATGAAAATGATATATAAATAGACACTTATCAAATTCCCCCACACTTGACTTTGCTAGTCCTCGAGCAACTACGACAATATGAAATAAAACTAAACCGAAACAGAATCAACAAAAAATTAAAACACACAAATGCTTCATCTTGCAAATAGGCCTCAAAGATTGTACTTAATTATAACCCAAGGAAAAATTCAAAATAATGCACTTGATCAAGAATTTTATCTTAAAGATTAGTTTCGCTTCATTTCAATTCCTCAAGTGTGTGTGTGTAGAGACATTCTCACCTAATCACTTGTAACCCGGATGAGTTTATGCATAAAAATGAATCATATTTAATATTGAAGATGTGTGTATAAATGAACTCCATAGGTCTGCTTTTCAAGTCACTCTCCACTAATGTAGACATGTACAACACCAAGGATCAAGTAGGACTTTATTAAGCTTTTAACGTTTGGCTTGGGTGAAGGTATGATCAAGGATAATAATTTGGCTCAAATCACCCACAACCACATAAATCATTCAAGATTATGTAGAGCTCACCCCTATAACATAACTTTATTTTAATTCACCAGGTTACTCCCCCAAACTTATTTAGAACACTCAATCTTCTTTTTTTTTTTTTCTCTTCTCTTCTTCTTCTTTTTTTTATTGTAGAAACCAAAAGAAACTACACCCCCACACTTTGTTGTTTCATTCTTTTTAAGAACACCCAAGGGTATAGATCTCTTATTCTTCTTCTTTTGTTCTTCTTTTTTTTTTTCTTTCTTTGTTTTTTCTTTTTTTTTTTTTATTACACTTCCCCTCCCCCACACTTAAACAACACATTGTCCTCAATGTGTAAGTACGTGGACGATAAGTACAGATTAGCTTTTTTTTTTCTTTTTTTTTTTTCAAACACAATAGAACTCACTTGCATTGCTCATGACACATCCCAACCTCCTCTAACTTCCAAAACCAGAACATAGCTCAAAATTTAATTGTGAATGATCTACATGCTCATAGGTAAGGGATAAACTGTTTGGAACAAATTCATTTGAGGTTAGGAAATCGTTTAGTGAGTTAACAAAGAAAAAGTTACAGAGGCTCAAGGGGTAACTAGGGATCAATTTTAGTCAAGGTTGGCTCTTAAGGCTAAAACGAATCCAAGATGGCCTAAATCATTTCCCTAATGTTGCACAGTCTAGGATTTTGCCTCGAGTGACCATCAAACAAGTTCTAAAATTCTTTGAAATCTGAAGAAACACTTAAATTGCATAAAACTTCTCTAAGTGAACAAATATCTCAGTGATAATGGCTCAATGCTCAATGTTGCGCAAGGAATCAAAGGCAAAGCGAAAACCAATAAACATTTCAAGCACACAGATCTATGCATCATTTATCATTTTTCAAGAGTTATTCTTAATTCAATCATTATCTTATTAATCGACCACAAAAATGCAAGAAAGAGTACGTGGCGTTGTTACACCTGAGGTCAAGATTGTATATTTCAACAACCTTAGGACCAGTAGCCAGCCCCGGACTTAGATTTCTAGCATGAGATACCTCATTATGAAGAACAAAACAAGAAAAAATGACACTGCAAACAACATAAAATAAAACAAACTAAAGATTTATTGAGAGAGAATGCGTGGCAAGAGTTAAGAAAAAACCCCCCATTTTATTTTTTTTTTCTTTTTGGGGACCATTCTCAGGTTTTTCCACAATGTTTTTTTTTCGAATCGAAACTAATAAATACAAAAACACACAACAACTCGAAATTACATAAAACTAAACTTACTCAGAAAATAATAAAGTCCAACAAATCAGCAAACACAAACAAGTCAGAATGGGTCTAAAAAGTTTATAAGTTAGCCTCCTTATTCAGCCATTATGGATTAAAGAAATCCAGAATGCGTTTCAAGAGAACTTGAACTTTTTAAGCCACCATTCTAAAAGCCAAGATTAGAAAATATTTCCTGGGGTGAAAGAAACAACCTGAAAAAAAAAATCAACTCAAATAAACACAATAAAGAGAAAGCAAACGAAAATGAAGCAAACAGCAGATAGAGATTACAGATGGAGTGTTAAATCCAGTTTACACCTCTTATTGCCTTCTCCAAACCAATCAATCCGAGCTGTTGTTGGATCAGGCGAATAGACGAATTCTTGTAGTTTGTCAATTAACTCCCATGCAGTTGAAGCTGTAACCAGGATTTGCCTCGCCGACGGCGAGATAAAATTTTTTTCTACAGCTTGATCAAGAAAAGACAACAAACCATCAAAAAAATTATTGACATTTAACAAACCAATGGGTTTCCGATGGATGTTTAGCTGTGCCCAAGAAGTGATTTGAAATATCTCCTCTAATGTACCATAACCACCAGGCAAAGCTATAAATGCATCGGACTTAACAACCATATGCGCAATACGCTCATGCATGCTAGAGACCTGTAACTCTTCCCCAATTGTGTTGCCTACGATATCTCGTACAGCTAATGGTTTAGGGATAATGCCGAGAAATTTACTCCCTCCTAGGGATGCAGCTGTCGACACACACCCCATTAACCCAAGACTACCCCCTCCGTAAATCAAATGAATACCCCTCGCAGCTAATGTCCTACCAAGATCAAGAGCTGTTGTGGTAAACTCTCCATCTTTACCAAATTGCGATCCGCAAAATACGCATATATTGCGGAATCGCTGAATTGGTGTTTTCTCCATTTCTACAAGTGCTCTAATCTTGTGTAAGACAGTTAGATATTATGCTTTTCAATTGCAAGACAGGTTATGGAATGACATATGAAAATATGCAGAATGTATATATACACCCATTAAACTCTCAATTTTTGACACATGGGGACATACTTTCGGCTTCTTGTTTTGTTTTTTTCTTTGGTGGGGGTTTGCTCGAGGAAGATTATCGCCCAAGATTGAAAAAATGAGATATGCTTTCGGCGAGGTTGACAAAAACTACACACCTGTCATCCCAAGTGAAGCATGGAAAATGGAGGATAAACTTCTCGGCGGGGGTTGACAAAACCCACACACTTGTCTCCCACGTGAAGCATGGAAAATGGAGATACACTTTCGGCGGGGGTTGACAAAACCCCCACACTTGTTTCCCACGTGAAGCATTAAAAATGGAGATACACTTTCGGAGGAGGTTGACAAAACCTCCACAATTGTCTCCCACGTGTACTTATGCCATAGGGTAGTCATATGGTTTGTCAAAAAGAAAACTTGAAATTAAAACAAACAAAATCAACAAACAACAGCAACACAAAAACAACATTGATAATCAGATCAAACGAAACAAGAAAAAAATAAAATTCGACAACAACAACACACATTCAAATATACAAGTAGTTGTGATGGTGTCTCACATCTTCCTCTGGTTTTACGTCCAGTAACGGCTGAAACGCCTTCTATGAGTCGGGGATTTGATTCACATCCAGTTTTCTTATAAACTGGCAAACAGGGTCGTTTTTAGTCAGATTCCCTAGACTATAACACTGCAATTCATCACGAAAATGTGTCCATAGATTAAGCAATTCACGCTGAACAAGTCCACAAGAATGTGACTCGAGAGTTAACAAAACATTATACAGCGACTCATTACTCAAACCATTCTTAATAAATGAAAGTTTATCTTCTCTATTCCTGGACGCAAAACCTAATGAACGACAAGTCTGGTTACAATTACATCTAGCAAATTTATAACATACTTGTAACCTTTTCGCTCTTCGCCTCTTGGCGTAGTAGCTCTTTCCTAGACCAGGCATGTATTTTGCGAGAGTAATGTCCGGCTCACCGGACAATCTCACCTTGGCTTCGATAAGCCATCGGATATCAGCAGGCACATTTAAGAGCATCAACGCCCAAAGTCTAGTCATACGTACTTTATAAATTTTGAACACAGCATTTTGAGGAAGTGAAGGAAAATATTTACGAAGGTTCGACAGAAAGATACGGCATCCATTGAAGAGAAGAAAAGGAGAGATATTACTGATAATGCGATTGAGTTTGTTCTTCTCCCAGATATGCACGTTTCAAACCTTCGAACAATGGCTTCAGCTTCTGTTTAGATGTTTCCACAAGCTGCTGCACAAATGAGCTCAAAGCACAGAGTAATCAAATTGAACAAAAGAAAGGAAAAGAAAAGAGCAGAAACGAAACTAAAGACACATAAAAGAGATAACAACGCAATAGCAAACAAATAAAAAAACAAATAAAAAAATATAAAAACAAATAAGACAGATGGCAAAGAGAGATAAAACCTGATCAATTTGATGGCCTACGAAAGGAATCTCCTCGAGACACAAAAATCGATCATTATTACCTTATTTTATTTTTCTTTTCTTTTTTAATTTATTTTGCAAAAACATTGGGTTGCCTCCCAATAAGCGCTTGGTTTAACGTCCTCAGCCCGACGTTGGTTCCATCATGGTAGGATCCAATCTTCGCTGTGCTTCTCTAGTGGGCTTGGATCCTTCTTCGAACAAGAAATGGTGCCAGCATATGCTGGGCCTTGGATGTTCAATCGTCCACTTAATAGCTGTTTTGTGAATCTAAGTACTCGGACGGCGTTTCTCTTCTTGTAGTGGTGCAAGGCTCATTTCTATTGTAACTAGCAAAGGATCTTTGTCACCCAAAAACACATGCCTCAAATAATCTGGAAGTAGCTTAAGCTTCAAGGTATTGGCTTTCATCACAGAAGGAAGAAGTTTCTCATTAGATAAAGGCAATTCAATGTACGAAACATCATACATGTTTGTGATTATAGCTATAGTCTCATCTAAGCATGTCATAGCTTCCTCCATTTCTTTGGACACTTGTATCAACCTTCTTGGTTCTTTGGAATTTTCTGTCCCTATGTGCTCACTAATAGCCATTTCAAATCCATCCTTGCGAGTTAACTCAAAACATTGTTGTGGCAAGAATCAATAATGTCAACTGCAAAAACCGAATGCAAGTCACTAGGTACCTCATTGCCTCAAAAATATTGAAACGGATCCACTTTGCCATCAAACTCCATGTTGACAGTGTCATCGAACATCAATCTTGATTCTAGCAGTTTTCAAGAATGGTCTCCCTACAGATCGGTGTTGGATTATGAGATGTCTCATCCTCTATTTCAAGAACATAAAAGTCTACTGGGAAAAGCAATTGATTCATCTGCACAAGCACATCTTCCACAACTCTTTTGGTATATGCATTAAAACGATCATCAATTTGAATGGTAATACCAATTTCCGCAAAAGGTCCAAGATTTAAAGAAGCATAAATAGAATATGGCATGATGTTAATAGATGCTTCTAAATCGAACATAACTCTTTCAAACTTGGTTTTACCAATGGTGCATGGCATGGTGAACGTACCTAGATCTTTGCACTTTGGAGGAATTTTCCTTTGCAATACAGCTTAAACATTTTTCTCCCAAACTTACTTTCTCATATCCCTTTTAACTTCTCTTGCTGGTGCATAAACTCTTTGAACATGTTGTGATAACAAGGTACTTGCTCGTAGCTCAAAAGTGGTATACTCACACTCTTTTGCGAAACGTTTCCAGGATTTCTGTTCTTGTTCCTCCTTCTTCGATTTTACAAATCTCTAGGAAAAGGGGAGGAGTAACATATGAAGGCCTGGTATTATATGATTTAACCTGAGGAAGTCAATGTTTTGTTCATGGTGGATGTGGTGTCCATCCCTTCCTCAGTTTTGTGATTTTCCCGCAAGGACTCTAATTGCTCTTCCATTTTGCAAAAGGAGGGTTGTTTTTTTACGCACTAGCAGTCTCGCTTGGATTGATCACCGTTTGACAAGATAATTTTTCTGAGTCTTGGCCCTCGAATGTGCTCATGCTAGTAGACAATTGTCCCATTTGATTTGCCAGGTTTTGGATACTTGCCCCAGTTTCCTGCTGGAATTGCATTGTGTTATTGGCAAGTGCATTAACAATATCTTCGAGAGACATACCTGAGTTTTGCGAAGCTGGTTGCGGTGCTGGATGTGGCATTGGTGGTGGTTGCATTTGAAATGGTTGCTGCACTCTAGGTTGATTGAAACTTTGTGGCCGATTTGGTATCACATTTGGATTGATTGGTTGATGATTCCAGTAACTGAAATTATGTTGATCTTCCCATCCAGCATTGTAAGTGCTAGAGAACGGATCATACCATTGGCTCGTTTGTCCTGGAAATCCACCCATGGCATTGGCTTGTTCCATATATTCTTCTTGTAAAGTTGGATACATGTCGATTGGTTGCTCCATCGTAGAATATATCCCACATTCATAAGATTTTTGCATATCTCCTACAGCCATGTTTTCCACAAGAGAGGTTAGCTCATAAAGTTGTTGTTCAGTGTTCGGAGTGCTTACCTCATTTACTCTCCATGGTACTTGTGGCTCAAATCCGCTACTGAATTGATAGAAGTTTACTGCCATGTTGTTTAAACACAAACAATCAGAAAAGAAAAACAAAGAAAATATGAATCAACAATGAAAACAAAATAACAAATCGATTAGAAAATCAATCCCCGGCAACGGCGCAAAAAACTTGTTGCGTTCGAAACTAGCAAGTATACTAGTCGCACAAGTAATAAAGTGATAAGTAAGATATCGTTCCCACGAGGATTGATTCTAATTGAATTTTTTATTTCCAGCAACAATAAACTAAACAGGGGGGATTTTTGTTGAATGATTTACTAAATGAAATAAGAATGCAAATAAAGAATAACAAAACAGAAAGTAAATTTTGAATGAAAAATCAATGGGAGAAAGCTGGTTAAGGGATCCTTCTCTACCACAAGATATGGATTTGCGAATTAATTGTAGAATTGTCATCCAATTACACCATTGAAATTATCAACCGTAGATAACAACAAGCTCTGTTATCCCAATCTTTCCTTACTTGTTGTTAAATAAAACAGGCTCTTTATTTAATCTCTATCCATTAAACAACCTAGAACAAGCTCTCTAAATTTAATTCAATGGATGCATTATGAAAAGAAAGACAGGTTGATCTAAGCATAAACACACAAGCTCGGATTATTTAACTTAGGTTATATTCTCCAATTGCAATCTCTGATCACAATTTTGCTACGAATGATTAGAAATTCAAGACAATTACGGATCAAGATTTCTAGTCTAGCAATAAATCACAACCAGATTATATTCAGTTGGCCACTCAAATACAATCAGCAAGCAATCATAAGCATTAAATATGGGAGAATACAAGCAACTTCAATTAGATAATTGGATAACAATTCCTTACACAATCAACTTACAAAAACCATATTAGGGGCTTTGAAATCACCCTCAACCAATTCAGATTCAGTTACACATGTTTAAGAACGTGGTAAATACAATACAACATGGAGACATTCCAGAAAATGAAAGGGAAGGGAAAAACTTAGCAAATTTGATGTAATTCCCTTTGGATTGTAGTTCTTCCTCTTTCCAAGCTTCCTTTCTCCTTCAAGAACTCCAAGAGATGAAAGAATTCCAGAGCTTAAGCCTCCACCACGTTCTCCCCTCTTCAAGTTATGAAAATAAAACCCTAAAATGTGTTTAAATACTCTGCTACAGTAACGTGCTACAGCTGTCTCTTATACACATCTTGTCCCGTATTATACATGCTACAGTGATGTGTGGAATTACATTTCTACACTTCTCACACTGTTTTGATTACAACTTTCGGTACACTGGATGGATTCATAAACCGTAAATTTCTCCAAAAAGTAGACTTCGAGAGCTTTTCAACGGTATATGATATGTCATCGGGTTCATTGTATATCAATACAATTAAATCCGAGAAGATGGTTGACTAGCAGAGTTGAAAATGAAGGGTTTTACTCCATTTTTGTGCAAGTTGCTCCAAAACTCCTACAAACATCAAAACCACACAAAAGCATAAAAATACCAAGGAATATAGCAAAGAAACATGGACGAATTGATATGAAAATGATATATAAATAGACACTTATCAGAAGTGTCTTAAGGTTGATGAGAAATTCTCCTCTTTTTCTCTGCTCTCTCTCTCTCTCTTTTCCTTCTCTTCTCTATTCTTTTCCTCTTTTCCTCTTTTTCTCTTTTTCTCTCTCTTCTCTTTTTTCTTTCTTTCTTCTCATTTTCTCTCTTTCTTGCTTGACCCCTTATTTGGGAGATGGATGGCCGGCTGTCTGATAGTCGCCCAACTATCTGACTATCGCCCGATAATTAGTCAACAGCCGCCCGACTATCTGATCATTGGCCGGCAGTTGGGGGCTTCTATAAAGCCCTTTCTTCCATTCCCGTCTTCATTCGTGCATACTTTCTTCGTTTTTTATCCGATTCACTTTCGGTTTTTTCCTACGTACTTGTCTTAACTTCTCCTTTCAGATGGCGAGACATCCAATCCACCCTGGCAAGTCTGATCTGGCCTGAAAATTGACATTAAGGGGTCTTCCAAAAGATCAGGAGGTGTCGGTTGTCTACGACGTGGCTTCTCATATAATCAACCTAGTATTCCACCTATTCATATCTTGCCTTTTCTATTTTCATTCAATGTATTTAGGCTTGCATTCATGTAGAAACTTCAATTTCTTGCTTTAGGACTATCATGAGAACAGGATGTGTGGGGCGTTTTCTTAAGCCCATAGTTGGTTCTTAGAGATAGAGAATGATGCGAATCATTGATATCGATTTCGATGAGTTCATCACTTGTCTTTCACGTGCCCAGCGATGCACTGATCGTCGAGCATTAGCCATTTGTGTGAGAGGTGGATGGATACGAGCCATGCATTCCATCTTCCATTTGGTGAGATGACTATTATACCTTTGGATATTACAGTCTTGAAAGGTCTTCCACACGGCAACGATCCAATTCTTATTAATGCTTGCATTACGGGCTCAACGGATCAGTATGATGATCCAAGATCTTCTTAGGTGTGAGATGAAAGTCAAGAACAATGTTTCCATTCGATATGCTCTCTTACAGGAATATTGGAAACAAAGATCCAATTTGACTCCTATAGAGGTGCATCAATAAGCTTGCAGCTTCATAGTTTAGCTACTGGGTACGATGATCTTCTCCAGCACGTTGAACACCACTGCTTTGACTTTACTTGTTGCCCTCTAGGACCTAGATCGAGTGAAATATTTTGATTGGGGTCATGCTGCTCTCTGTCAACTGTGTTTTGGTTTGGATCAGGCTTATCGAGGCATTGTCAGGGTTCCTGGATTCGCAACACTTATTAAGGTAACTTCTTTCTTTTTTACACGTTCTTGTTTTATCTTCATGACTCATATTTCTGATTCTATATCACCCATGATAGATGTGCGCGTACGAGTTAGGAGTTCTACCATCTCCTTTTCCTGCTAGTGGAGATTCTTCTTTCCCTCAGATGAAGAGGTGGGCTACATATCGTGCGGAGCTCAAGAGATCTCACGAGCTTGACTTCTTTCGTGATTACATTCAAACGTTGACCTGGGACAAGGTAACAAAGAAATTATAGCCAAAATTTCATTTATACCACATTCTTACCATGCCTTTTTTTTATTCTTTTGCAGATTCATTCTTAGTGGTGGAGTCCTGAGGAGAACTAGTCCGCAACTATAAGAATTTCTACCCCTTTCAACTTATAACACATCCTCATTCCTTGTGTGAATAGTATGATGTGGTATATGGGTGACCATGCGTGGGATTGGTTTGAGGGCCCGACATGTCGTTTGGTTCCTCCTCCGTCATCGATTCTGATGATTGATTCAGCCAATTTGGCTATAGAGCCAGAGGTATCGGTCTACACGATTGGGTTTCACTTGAGTATTATCGAGTTCCCATTGACATCGACTCATTATGTCAAATGGGCTCAAGCTACCTCGTTGTTATACTAGGCCTGGCCGATTTGCTGCTGTGATTCCTCATCCTTTGACTGTGTCTAGTTGCTCGGGTAGTTCTTCTTTTTATCATGGGAAGAGATCGAGAGCTTTCTGTTCTGGTACAGGCACTTGGGCTTCTTTTTCTATAGCGACTCAGTAGCCGCCTCCTCTTACAGCTACTCTGACTGATCCAATTGGTCATGTGATCGGTGATTTTTAGGATTACCCTAGTAATGTTGTTCCACAGTCACGTGATCACCGAGGATCCGAATATGCCTGTCCCTTTTGTTCTATAGGACACTACTTTGGTAGGTTT
>SNVD02001139.1:0-14345 GCA_013180625.2 Boswellia sacra | reverse complement strand
TATCGTAGGCAACACAATCGAGGAAGAGTTACAGGTCTCTAGTATGCATGACGTATTGCACATATGTTTGTTAAGTCCGATGCATTTATAGCTTTACCGGGTGGTTATGGTACATTAGAGGAGATATTTCAAATCACCTCTTGGGCACAGCTAAACATCCATCGAAAACCCATTGGTTTGTTAAATGTCAATAATTTTTTTGATTGTTTGTTGTCTTTTCTTGATCAAGCAGTAGAAAAAAACTTCATCTCACCATCGGCGAGGCAAATCCTGGTTACAGCTTCAACTGCAGGGGAGATAATTGATAAACTCCAAGAATTCGTCTATTCGCCTGATCCAACAACGGCTCGGATAGATTGGTTTGGAGAAGGCAATAAAAGGCGTAGACTGGATTTAGCGCTCCATCTGTAATCTCTATCTATTGGTTTGCTTCGTTTTTGTTTACTTTCTTTTTAGTGTGTTTATTTGAGATTTTTCATGTCATTTCTTTTGAGTTTTTTTAGGTTATTTCTTTCGCCCCAGGTAATATTTTCTAATCATGGCTTTTAGAGTGGTGGCTTAAAAAGTTCAATTCCTCTTGAAACGCATTCTGGATCTCTTCAATCCATAATGGCTGAATAAGGAGGCTAACTTCTAAACTTTTTAGACCCATTCTAACTGACTTATTTTTGCTTGCTGGCTTGTTGGACTTTGTTATTTTATGAGTAAGTTTAGTTTTGTGTAATTTAGAGTTGTTGTGTGTTTTTGTCTTTATCAGTTTCGATTTGAAAAAAAAAACATTGTGGAAAAACCTGAGAATGGCAGAATATGGAGTTTCCTTAAATCTTGAAATGCATTCTCTCTAAATAAATATGTAGTTTGTTTATTTCATGTTGTTTGAAGTGTCTTGTTTCTTGTTTTGTTCTTTCATAATAAAGGTATATAGGCTGGAAACCTTAAGTCTGCGGGCTACTGGTCCTAATGATTGTTGAAATATACAATCTTGACTCAGGTGTAACAACGCCACGTACCTCTTTTCTTGCATTTTGTGGGTCGATGATAAAGCAATGATTGAATTGAGAATAACTCTTGGAAAATGATAAATGATGCATGGATCTGTGTGCTTGAAATGTATATTAGTTTTTGCTTTCCCTTTGATTCCTTGCACAACATTGAGCACCGAGCCATTATCACTGAGTTATTTGTTTACTTATAGAAGGTTTATGCAATTTAAGTGTTTCTTCAGATTTCAATGAATTCTAGAACCTGTTTGATGGTCACTTGAGGCGAAATCCTAGACTGTGCAATATTGGGGAAATGATTTAGGCCATCTTTGGACTGTTTGAGCCTTAATAGCCAACCTTGATTGAAATTGATCCCTAGTTACCCTTTTGAGCCTTTGTAAGCCTTTTTTTTTTGTTAACTCACTAAAAAGATTTCCTAACCTCAAATGAATTTTTTTCCAAACAGTTTGTCCCTTACCTATGAGCATGTAGATCATTCACGATGACATTTTGAATTATGTTCTGGTTTTGGGAAGTTAGAGGAGGTTGGATTGTGCCATGAGCAATGCAAGTGAGTTTTATTATCTTTGCAGAAAAAAAAAGAGAAAAAAAAATCTGTACTTATCTTCCACGTGCTTAAACATTGAGGACAATGTGTTGTTTAAGTGTGGGGGAGGGGAATTGCAGTTAAAGAAAAAAAAAAGAAAAAAAGAAAAAAAAAGAAGAAAAAGAGATCTATACCCTTGGCTGTTCTTAAAAAGAATGAAACAACAAAGTGTGGGGGTGTAGTTTCTTTTGTTTTCTACAAAAAAAAAAAAAAAGGAAGATTGAGTATTCTAAATAAGTTTGGGGGAGTAACCTGGTGAATTGAAATAAAGTTCTGTTATAGGGTTGAGCTCTACTTTGCCTTGAATGATTTATGTGTTTGTGGGTGATTTGAGCCAAATTATTATCCTTTATCATACCTTTACCCAAGCTAAACGTTACAAGCTTAATAAAGTCCTACTTGATCCTTGGTGTTGTGCATGTCTACATTAGTAGAGAGTGACTTAAAAAGCAGGCTTATGGAGTTCATTTATACCCACATCTTCACTATTAAATATGATTCATTTTTATGCATAAACTCATCCGGGTTACAAGTGATTAGGTGAGAATGGCTCTACACACACACACTTGAGGAATTGAAATGAAGCGAAACTAATCTTTAAGATAAAATTCTTGATCGAGTGCATTATTTTGAAGTTTTCCTTGGGTTATAATTAAGTACAATCTTTGAGGCCTATTTGCAAGTTGAAGCATTGGTGTGTTTTAATTTTTCTATGATTCTGTTTCGGTTTAGTTTTGTTTCGTATCATTTTAGTTGCTCGAGGACTAGCAAAGTCTAAGTGTGGGGGACTTTGATAGGTGTCTCTTTATGTATTACTTTTATATCAATTCGTCCATGTTTCTTTGCTATATTCCGTGGTATTTTTATGTTTTTGTGTGTTTTGATGTTTGTAGGAGTTTTTGAGCAACTTGCACAAAAATGGAGTAAAACCCTTCATTTTCACCTCTGCTAGTCAACCATCTTCTCGGATTTAATTGTATTGATATACAATGAATCCGATGACATGTTATATACCGTTGGAAAGCTCTCAAAGTCTATTTTTTAGAGAAATTTACGGTTCATGAATCCATTCAGTGTACCGAAAGTTATAATCAAGACAGTGTGAGAAGTGTAGAAATGTAATTCCACAAATCACTGCAGCATATATAATACGGGGCACTGTAGCAGGTTACTGTAGCAGAGTATATAAACATATTTTAGGGTTTTATTTTGATAACTTGAAGAGTGGAGAACGTGGAGAAGGCTACATCTTTGGATTTCTCTCATCTCTTGGAGTTCTTGAAGGAGATTGAAGGCTTGGAAAGAGAAAGAACTACAAATCCTAAAAGATTTCATCAGATTTGCTAAGTTTATCATTTCCCTTTCATCTTCTAGAATTTTTATGTATTGTATTGTATTTATGACGTTTTTGAACATGTGTAACTGAATCTGAATTGGTTGAGGGTGATTTCAAAGCCCTTGATATGGTTTTTGTGAGTTGATTGTGTAAGAAATTGTTATCCAATTCTCTAATTGAAGTTGCTTGCATTTTCCCATATCTAGTGCTTATGATTGCTGGCCAACTGAAGATAATCTGGTTGTTATCTATTGCTAGACTAGAAATCTTGATCCGTAATTGTCTTGAATTTCTAATCATTAGTAGCAAAATTGTGATCAGAGATTGCAATTGGAAAATACAACCTAAGTTAAATAATCCGAGCTTGTGTGTTTATTGCTTAGATCAACCTATCTTTCTTATCGTAATGCACCCATTGAATTAAATTTAGAGAGCTTGTTCTAGGTTGTTTAATGGATAGAGATTAAAAAAAGAGCTTGTTTTATTTAACAACAAAGTAAGGAAAGATTGGGATAACAGAGCTTGTTGTTTTCTACGGTTGATAATTTCAATGGTGTAATTGGATGACAATTCTATGATTAATTCACAAATCCATATCTTATGGCAGAGAAGGATCCCTTAACCAGGTTACTCTCATTGATTTTTCACTCAAATTAACTTTCTGTTTTGTTATTCTTCATTTGTATTCTTAGTTCATTTAGTTAATCATTCAACAAAACCCCCCTTATTTAGTTTATTGTTGCTGGAAAATGACAAATTCAATTAGAATCAATCCTCGTGGGAACGATATCTTACTCATCACTTTATTACTTGTGCGACTAGTCTACTTGCTAGTTTCGAATGCATCAGTTTCTCTCACTCATCTTTGTTTTGTAGATGATCTGATGGTTTTTTGCAGGGCAGATATAGGCTCTGTTAGTGTGGTTAGTGCTACTTCGCAGAGCTCTCTAGTTTAGTTACGAATTCGGCCAAGGGTCATGTTTTCTTTTCTGGAGTCAATGATGAGGACCGAACTGTGTTGCAAGCCATCTTGGGTTTTTAGGTGGGGAGTCTGCCGGTCAGATATTTGGGGGTGCCTCGATAAGTACGAGATTGCACCTTTCAGATTGTGCTCCATTGACAAAACGGATTCAGTCGAGGGTAAGATTATGGACATCTGCTATGCTAACTTATGCTAGCCGTTTTCAGTTGATCAAGTCAGTATTATTTTCCATCCAGGTCTATTGGTCCTCCATGTTCATATTACCAGCAACTGTGGTGCAGAAGATTGAGGGTATTCTGGCTGCTTTCCTCTGGAAATTGACCTCTTTGTCTCGTTTTGGGGCAAATTAGCTAAGGATTCGATTTGTTATCTGTTGAAGGAAGGGGGATTGGGAATTAAGCGAGTCAAGGAGCAGAATCGTGCTGCTATTCTTAAGCATGTTTGGAGACTTCTTTTTGACAAATCCTCCACATGGTCTTCTTGGGTTCATAAGGTGTTACTTCGGGGCCGCTTGTTTTGGCAGATTCGGGTTACTTCTGGAGCCTCCTGGTCTTGGAGGAAGATTTTGCATAGTCTGGCTTGGTGTAGGGGTAAATTTGTCTCTTGTATTGAGATGGATGTGATACCTCACTTTGGCAGGATTACTGGTTACCGCAGGGGCATCTTTGTAATTTGTTTTCTTTCAAGACTCTTTCATCCACAGGTCTTCCCTAAGATGCTAAGGTCTCAGATGTTATTCAGGATGGGGATTGGGCTTTTCCTGATGGTGGACCGGCCCTTGGACAGATTTGAGACTCTGTCAGCATCCGGCCTACAATAGAGGCTCCTGACCATATTGTTTGGAAGGGCCACACCTCTGGTGTTTTCTCTATTGACTCAGCATGGAAATTATTACGAAGTAGGCGATCGGTGAATTCACTTCATCATCTTCTCTGGTTCCCTGGCCAAGTTCCAAGACACTCATTTATTCTTTGCTTGCCTCGTTGGGTCGTCTTCGTACTATAGATCGACTACAGCGTCATGGCATGTTATCCTCTTCGGGTTGTGTTCTTTATGCTTCAGCAAATGAGACTCACAATAATCTATTCTTTAGTTGTCCTTTCTCGTCTTCTGTGTAGGGGGAGATTTCAGCTAAGACTCTCCTTGTTTGGCCATCTTTTTGTTGGAACTCTCTCCTTCAATGGGCCTCTCTTCATTTTCAGGGTAGGAAGAACTTTGGGCATATCCTTGCGCGTTTGGTCTTTTCTGCTATAGTTTACTTTCTCTGATATGAGCGAAATGATTATGTGTATCAACAACGTCGTCGGACTCATCCTGCGGTGATTGATGAGATTTTTGCCTTGGTTCATTCCTGGCTTCTAGCCTTGGAGACCAAGTATGTGATCAATCCTCAGCTTCGTGCCATATGGGGCTTACATCGTTAGTTATGTTCTTCGGCTTTGTTTGTTTGGGCCAACATGCCCTTTTGTTTTGTTGTTTTGGTGTTGTTAGCTTTGTTGCGGTTGGCTTTGGACCTATGTCCCTTTTTACTATTTGTTTGGGCC
This sequence comes from Boswellia sacra, assembly GCA_013180625.2. NCBI lineage: Eukaryota > Viridiplantae > Streptophyta > Magnoliopsida > Sapindales > Burseraceae > Boswellia > Boswellia sacra. The sequence goes on along the minus strand of SNVD02001139.1, from coordinate 8,893 downwards.
TTTGGCTCTTTGTTTTGTTTGTTTTGTTTGGGGCCTTTGGGCGTTGTTTTTTTCTTTTGGACTTGTGAGTACTAGGTACTCTTCTTGGGGTATGCCCCTCGTATCTTGTACTTTCATTTTTCTTTTTATGTGAATAGTAATTTTTAGGGAAAAAAAACTTGAGGCGAGAATGAAATAAAAGGACTTCCTGTCCTACTTCAAAATTCTTCCAAGAGATTATCTTATCATGAAATGCCTTAGTTCTCTCCTTGTAAATTTTTCAATTCTCATAGGCATCATTTCTAAGTTCTTCCAATTCTTGCAGTTGGAGCTTCCTTTGTTCACCAGTAGCATCCATCTCCATTTTACAAAGCTTTACTGGCCACCATGCTTTGTGTTTAAACTCTACTGGAAGGTGGCATGGCTTACCATAGACTAACTTACATGGAGACATACCAATAGGTGTCTTATAAGTAGTCCGATATGCCTATAGTGCATCATCAAGTCTTAGGCTCCAATCTTTTCTGTTCGGATTCACTGTCTTCTCAAGGATGGACTTGACTTCTCGATTTGAAACTTCAACTTGACCACTAGTTTGTGGATGATAAGCAGTAGACACCCTGTTAGTGATATTGTACTTTTTGAGCAAGGCTTCAACTGATCTGTTGTAGAAGTGTGTTCCTCTATCGCTAATTATGGCTTTTGGTGTTCCAAATCTTGCAAAAATGTTAGATTTCACAAATTCTACAACAACTTTAGAATCATTAGTTCTCGTTGTTTTTGCTTCCACCGATTTCGAAACATAATCCACAGCAAGTATAATGTAAACATTACCAAAAGATGAAGGAAAATGATCCATGAAATCAATACCCCACACATCAAAAATTTCAACAATAAATATAGAGATTTGTGGCATTTGATTTTTGGCACTTAAATTACCTATCCTTTGACAACGGTCACAAGCTTTGTAAAATTAGATACGCATCTTTGAACAATGATGGCCAAGAGAATCCACAATCAAGAACTTTGAGGGCTGTTTTTTTCATCCAAAGTGACCTCCACATGCATAAGAATGATAGAAGGTTAAAATTGAATTAAATTCATATTCAGAAACGCACCTTCTTATCACTTGGTCAGAACAATGCTTCCGTAAGCATGGATCATCCCATATGTAGTGCTTGGCAATGTTTTTGATCTTGTCTCTTTAAGCTCGAGTCAAGTCATATTGTAGATTCTTGGTAACTAAGTAGTTGATAGTATCTACATACCAAGGGGCTACTGCACTTACAGACAATAATTGTTCATCTAGAAAACTTTCTTATAATGGTAGTGCATCCTCACCATGGACAAGGCGACTAAGATGGTCTATAACTAAGTTTTCACTTCGTCTCTTATCTTTGATCTCCAAGTGAAATTCTTGTCAAAAGAGTATCCACCTAAGAAGCCTTGGTTTAGCATCTTTCTTTGTGAGCAAGTACCTCAAGGCTGCATGGTTAGAATAAACGGTTACTTTAGTGCCAATCAAATAAGAACGAAACTTTTCTAAAGCAAAAATAATCGCTAACAGCTCTTTCTCAGTGGTGGGATAGTTAAGCTAAGCATCATTTAATGTCTGAGATGTATAGTAAATGGCATGTGGAGTTTTGCCAATTCGTTTACCCAAGACGGCACCTGCAGCATAGTTACTTGCATGGCACATGATCTTGAATGGATTATCCCAATTTGGAGATTGGATCACTGGAGTCGAAGTCAAGAGTTCCTTCAGTTTCTCAAATGCCTCATTGTATTTCTCATCAAATTCAAAGGTCACATCATTTTGTAGCAGTCTGCATAGGGGCAATGTTATCTTTGAAAAATCTTTTATGAACCTACGATAGAAATCTGCATGACCAAGAAAAGAACGAATATCTCGCACACTTGTGAAGGGTGGTAAGGAACATATAAGGTCTATCTTAGATTTATCAACTTCTATACCCTTAGCAGAAATAACATGTCCCAAAACTATACCCTGATCTACCATAAAATGACATTTTTCCCAATTCAAAACAAGTTTAGTTTTTATACATCTTGAAGTATAAGTGTAAGGTTGTCGAGGTATTTATCAAAAGAATCACAAAAAACACTAAAGTCATCCATAAATACTTCAATGATGTTCTCAACATAATCAGAGAAAATACTTACCATACACCTTCGAAAAGTAGCAGGGGCATTGCAAAGAACAAATGGCATGCATCGATAGGTAAATGTACCAAATGGGCATGTGAATGTAGTTTTCTCTTGGTCCTCGAGGGCAATGCCAATCTAATTATATCCTGAGTAACCATCAAGAAAAAAATAGTGAGAATGACCTGCTAAAATCTCAAGCATTTGATCAATGAATGGCAAGGGAAAGTGATCTTTGCGAGCTACTGAATTAAACTTCCGATAAGCAATGCAAACTCGACACCTGGTTTGGATACGAGTGGGAACTAGCTCATTACTATCATTCTTAACCACTGTAACACCAAATTTGTTGGGAACAACTTGGACTAGGCTCACCCACTTGCCATCTGAAATTAGATAAATCACAACCCACATCTAACAATTTGAGGGTCTCTTTCTTGACAACTTCCATCATGGGAGGATTCAACCTCTACTGTGCTTCTCTAGTAGGCTTGGATCTTCCTTCTAACAAGATACGGTGCATGCATATGGCTGGACTAATGCCTTTGATCTCAGTAATTGTCCACGTAATAGCTGTTTTGTGATCTCTAAGTACTCGAATGAGTTTCTCTTCTTGTAGTGGTGTAAGGCCCTTTGCTATTATGACCAGCAAAGTATCTTTCTCACCCAAGAATACATGCTTCAAATGATCTGGAAGAGACTTAAGCTCCAAGGTAGGGGCTTTCATCACAGAAGGAAGAAGTTTCTCATTAGATAAAGGCAATTCAATGTAAGAAACATCATACTTGTTTGTGGTTATAGCTATAGTCTCATCTAAGCTTGCCACAGCTTCCTCCACTTCTTCGCACATTTGTATCAACCTTCTTGGTTCTTTGGAATATCCTATCCCTATGTGCTCACTAATAGCTACTTCGTATCCATCCTTGCGAGTTAACTCAAAAAGTTGTTATGTCAAAGAATCAATAACATCAACTGCAAAAACAAAATCCAAGTCACTAGGGTACCTCATTGCCTCAAAAATATTGAAACAAGTCACCTCGCCATCAAACTCCATGTTGAGAGTGCCATCATGAACATCAATCTTGGTTCGGGCAGTTTTCAAGAATGGTCTCCCTAAAAGAATCGGTGTTGGACCTCCGTTTCAAGAACATAGAAATCGACTAGGAAAACCAATTGATTCACCTGCACAAGAACATATTCCACAACTCCCTTGTGATATGCATTAGACCGATCAGCAAGTTGAATGATAATACCAGTTTTCGCAAGGGGTCCAAGATTCAAAGAAGCATAAATAGAATATGGCATGACATTAATAGATGCTCCTAAATCTAACATAGTTCTTTCAAACTTGGTATTACCAATAGTGCATGAAATGGTAAATGTACCTAGATCTTTGGACTTTGGAGGAATTTTTCTTTGTAATACAGTTGAAACATTTTTCCCCACACTCACTTTCTCATTTCCTTTAACTTTCTGTTGTTGGTGCATAACTCCTTGAGAAATTTTGCATAACGAGGTACTTGCTTGATAACATCCAAAAGTAGTATATTTACCTCGATCTTGCAAAAAGTCTCCAAGATTTCCTGCTCTTGTTCCTCCTTCTTTGATTTTGCAAATCTGCTAGGAAAAGGTGGAGGAGTAACATAAGAGGGAATAGGAGTTTAAGATTTACCTTAGAAGATGATGGTTTGCTCATGGTGGAAGTGGTGTGATAAGTGTCTATTTATATATCATTTTCATATTAATTCGTCCATGTTTCTTTACTATATTCCTTGGTATTTTTATGTTTTTGTGTGGTTTTGATGTTTGTAGGAGTTTTGGAGCAACTTGCACAAAAATGGAGTAAAACCCTTCATTTTCACCTCTGCTAGTCAACCATCTTCTCGGATTTAATTGTATTGATATACAATGAACCCGATGACATATCATATACCGTTGAAAAGCTCTCGAAGTCTACTTTTTGGAGAAATTTACGGTTTATGAATCCATTCAGTGTACCGAAAGTTGTAATCAAAACAGTGTAAGAAGTGTAGAAATGTAATTCCACACATCACTGTAGCATGTATAATACGGGACACTGTAGCACGTTACTGTAGCAGAGTATTTAAACACATTTTAGGGTTTTATTTTCATAACTTGAAGAGGGGAGAATGTGGAGGAGGCTGCAGCTCTGGAATTCTTTCATCTCCTGGAGTTCTTGATGGAGAAAGGAAGCTTGGAAAGAGGAAGAACTACAATCCAAAGAGAATTACATCAAATTTGCTAAGTTTTTCCCTTCCCTTTCATTTTCTGGAATGTCTCCATGTTGTATTGTATTTACCACGTTCTTAAACATGTGTAACTGAATCTGAATTGGTTGAGGGTGATTTCAAAGCCCTTGATATGGTTTTTGTGAATTGATTGTGCAAGGAATTGTTATCCAATTCTCTAATTGAAGTTGCTTGTATTTTCCCATATTTAATGCTTATGATTGCTTGCTGGATTGTATTTGGGTGGCCAACTGAATATAATCTGGATATTGTCTATTGCTAGACTAGAAATCTTGATCCGTAATTGTCTTGAATTTCTAATCATTAGTAGCAAAATTGTGATCAGAGATTGCAATTGGAGAATACAACCTAAGTTAAATAATCCGAGCTTGTGTGTTTATTGCTTAGATCAACCTGTCTTTCTTTTAATAATGCATCCATTGAATTAAATTTAGAGAGCTTGTTCTAGGTTGTTTAATGGATAGAGATTAAATAAAGAGCCTGTTTTATTTAACAACAAAGTAAGGAAAGATTGGGATAACAGAGCTTGTTGTTATCTACGGTTGATAACTTCAAATGCTGTAATTGGATGACAATTCTACGATTAATTCGCAAATCCATATCTTGTGGTAGAGAATGATCCCTTAACCAGATTTCTCTCATTGATTTTTCACTCAATTAACTTTCTGTTTTGTTATTCTTTACTTGCATTAATATTTCATCAAGTTAATCAATCAACAAAATCCCCCTCATTTAGTTTATTGTTGCTTTCGAATAACAAATTCAATTAGAATCAATCCTCGTGGGAACGATATCTTACTTATCACCTTATTACTTGTGCGACTAGTATACTTGCTAGTTTCGAACGCATCAAGTTTTTGGCGTCGTTGCCAGGGATTGATTTTCTAATCAATTTGTTATTCTGTTTTTACTACTGATTCTTGATTGTTATTTCCTGATTGTTTGTGTTTAGACTTTTATGTCCGAGGGAGAAGCGGATCAACGACTTAAGAGAATTAAGGAGTTTCTCCAATCCTCAAATTTAAGGCTAAATCGGTCAATTTCAACTCCACCTCCAGAATTTGACCTTGCACGACATACTTCCCTCCCATCTTCTTGCAGTTCAATCAAATCTGAATCGGAAGCAATGGCGATGGAAAACGATCAAACTCTTAAGGAGTTAGCGGCTCCAATTATTGATCAATAACCGCTATGCATAAGCACCAATTTTGAGATAGATTTTGAACTTAAATCTGGACTGATTCATCTCTTGCCTACATTTCATGGTTTTGCAGGAGAGGATCCGAACAAACACCTCAAAGAATTTCATGTGGTATGCTCAAGTATGAATCCAACCGGCGTTTCTAAAGAGCAAATTAAATTGAGAGCTTTCCCATTCTCATTAGCAGATTCGACAAAAGATTGGTTATACTACCTACCACCAGGTACCATTACCACTTGGAATGAGATGAGTAAACTCTTTTTGGAGAAATACTTTCCAGCCTCAAAAGTTACAAATATTAGAAAAAATATTAGTGGCATTCGACAACACAATGGAGAATCACTTCATGAATATTGGGAGAGATTTAAAAGGTTATGTGCTAGCTGTCTAAACCACCAAATTAGTGATGGACTTCTAATTCAATATTTCTATGAGGGTCTCTTACCAATGAAAAGGAGTATCATTGATGCTGCTAGTGGTGGAGCACTAGTTAATAAAACACCGAACGTTGCAAGACGTTTGATTAGTGACATGGCAGCGAACTCCAAACAATTCAGCAATCAATTTGAGCCACAACTACCAAAAAGAGTAAATGAGGTAAGAACTTCAAATATTGAACATCAACTTTGTGAACTTACCTCTCTTGTAAAAAAAATGGCTGTAGGACATATGCAGCAATCTTATGCATGTGGAGTATGTTCTGCCATGGACCATCCAACCGACATGTGTCCAACTTTGCAAGAAGGAGATCCAGAACAAGCCAATGCCATGGGTGGATTTCCAGGACAACCAAGGCAAAGGTATGACCCTTTCTCCAATACTTACAATGCTGGATGGAGAGATCACCCTAATTTAAGATATGAGAATCATCAACCAATTGCCCAAATGCCATTCCAAATCGACCACCAGGTTTCAATCAACCAAGGGTGCAGCAACCATTTCAAGCACAACCACAACCAGCACCACAACCAGCTCCACAAAATTCAGGTATGTCTCTCCAGGATATTGTTAAAGCACTTGCCACTAACACAATACAATGTCAGCAGGAAACTAGGGCAAGTATCCAAAACCTGGAAAATCAAATGGGACAATTGGCCACTAACATGAGCAAATTTGAGAGTCAAAGCTCAGGAAAATTACCTTCTCAGCCGGTGATCATCCAAGAGAGAATGCTAGTGCTGTAACTTTGAGAAGTGGGAAACAATTAGAGATTCCACCAAAGAAATCACAAACTGATGAAGGGGATGACCACTCCCACCATGATAAACTCATCTTCAGAGGTAAATCCTAAACGCCATATTCCTTGTCATATGTTTACTCCTCCACCTTTTCCTAGCATATTTGCAAAATCAAAGAAGGAGGAACAAGAGCAGGAAATCCTGGAAACTTTTTGCAAGATCGAGGTAAATATACCACTTCTGGATGCTATTAAGCAAGTGCCTCGTTATGCAAAATTTCTCAAAGAGTTATGCACCAACAAGAGGAAGTTGAAAGGAAATGAGAAGGTAAGTGTGGGGAAAATGTTTCAGCTGTATTGCAAAGAAAAATTCCTCCGAAATGCAAAGATCCAGGTACGTTCACCATTCCATACACCATTGGTAATACCAAGTTTGAAAGAGCTCTGTTAGATTTAGGAGCATCTATTAATGTCATGCCATATTCTATAATGCCTTCTTATTATGCTTCTTTGACTCTTGGAACCCCTTGCAAAACTGGTATTTAATTCACTTGCTGAATCGTTCTACATGCATATCCCCCAAAGGAGTTTGTGGAAGATAGTGGCTATGTGCAGAGTAAATCAATGTTTTTTTTTTCTCCGCAGACTTCTATGTTCTAGAATGGAGGAGATACATCTCCAATTCTAACACCGATTCTTTGGGGGAGACCATTCTTGAAAACTGCCCGAACTAAGATTGATGTTCATGATGGCACTCTCACCATGGAATTTGATGGCGAGGTGATCCGTTTCAATATTTTTGCGGCAATGAGGTACCCTAGTGACTTGCATTCTGTTTTTGCAGTTGATTTTATTGATTCTTTGGCACAACAACTTTTTGAGTTACTCACAAGGGATGCATTGGAAGTAGCCGTAGTGAGCACATTGGGCAGAAAATTCCAAGAATCGAGAAGTTGAATCAAGTGTCTAAAGAAGTGGAGGAAGCTGTGACAAGCTTGGATGAGACTATAGCTATCATCACAAACAGGTATGATGTTTCGTACATTGAATTGCCTTTATCTAATGAGAAACTTCTACCTTCCGTGATGAAAGCACCTGCCTTGGAGCTTAAGCCTGTTCCAGATCATTTGAAGCATGTATTCCTAGGTGAGAAAGATACTTTGCCAGTCATAATAGCAAAGGGTCTTCCACCATTACAAGAAGAGAAACTCATCCGAGTGCTCCGAGTCACAAACGGCCATTGGTTGGACAGTCGCTGACATCAAAGGTATTAGTCCAGCCGTAGCAATGCACCGCATCTTATTAGAAGAAGGATCCAAGCCCACTCGAAAAGCACAGCGGAGGTTGAATCCTCTAATGATGGAAGTTGTCAAGAAAGAAATCCTGAAATTGTTAGATGTTGGTGTGATTTATCCAATTTCGGATAGCAAGTGGGTAAGTCCAGTCCAAGTCGTTCCAAAGAAATCTGGTGTTACGGTGGTTAAGAATGACAATAATGAGCTAGTTCCCACTCGTATCCAAACCGGGTGGCGAGTTTGTATTGATTATCGAAAGCTCAATTCTGCAACTCGCAAGGATCACTTTTCTTTGCCATTCATTGATCAAATGCTGGAGAGATTAGCAGGTCATTCTCATTATTGTTTTCTTGATGGCTATTCAGGATATAATCAGATTGTCATTGCCCTGAGGATCAAGAGAAAACTACATTCACATGCCCATTCGGTACATTTGCCTATCGACGCATGCCATTCGGTCTTTGCAATGCCCTGCCACTTTCCAAAGGTGTATGGTAAGTATTTTCTCTGATTATGTTGAGAACATCATTGAGGTATTTATGGATGACTTTAGTGTTTTTGGTGATTCTTTTGATAAATGCCTTGACAACCTTACCCTTATACTTCAAAGATGTATAGAAACTAACCTCGTTCTGAATTGGGAGAAATGTCATTTTATGGTAGATCAGGGTATAGTTCTGGGACATGTTATTTCTGCTAAGGGTATAGAGGTGGATAAATCCAAGATAGATCTTATATGTTCCTTACCACCTCCCACAAGTGTGTGGGATATTCGTTCGTTTCTTGGCCATGCAGGTTTTTATCGTAG
>SNVD02001136.1:0-14533 GCA_013180625.2 Boswellia sacra | reverse complement strand
CACTTCCCCTCCCCCACACTTAAACAACACATTGTCCTCAATGTGTAAGTACGTAGACGATAAGTACAGATTGGTTTTTTTTCTTTTTTTCTTTTTTTTTTTACAAACATAATAGAACTCACTTGCATTGCTCATGTGATAAGTGTCTATTTATATATCATTTTCATATCAATTCGTCCATGTTTCTTTGCTATATTCCTTGGTATTTTTATGTTTTTGTGTGGTTTTTGATGTTTATAGGAGTTTTGGAGGAACTTACACAAAATTGGAGTAAAACCCTTCATTTTCACCTCTGCTAGTCCACCAATTTCTTGGAGTTGATTGTATCGATATACAATTAACCGGATAACATGCTATATACCATTGAAAAGCTCTCGAAATCTATTTTCTGGAGAAATTTACGGTTCACGAATTTATGTAGTGTACCAAAAGTTGTGATAAAAATGGTATCAGAAGTGTATATTTGTAATTCCATATATCACTGTAGCATGTTATTAAATACGGGGCACTGTAGCAAGTTACTGTAGCAGATTATTTAAACACATTTTAGGGTTTTATTTTCATAATTTGAAGAGGGGAGAACGTGGTGGAGGCTGAAGCTCTGGAATTCTTTCATCTCTTGGAGTTCTTGAAGGAGAAAGGAAGCTTGGAAAGAGGAAGAACTACAATCCAAAGAGAATTACATCAAATTTGCTAAGTTTTTCCCTTCCCGTTCATTTTCTGGAATGTCTCCATGTTGTATTGTATTTACCACGTTCTTAAACATGTGTAACTGAATCTGAATTGGTTGAGGGTGATTTCAAAGCCCCTGATATGGTTTTGTAAGTTGATTGTGTAAGGAATTGTTATCCAATTCTCTAATTGAAGTTGCTTGTATTCTCCCATATTTAATGCTTATGATTTCTTGCTTATTGTATTTGAGTGGCCAACTGAATATAATCTGGTTGTGATTTATTGCTAGACTAGAAATCTTGATCCGTAATTGTCTTGAATTTCTAATCATTAGTATCAAAATTGTGATCAGAGATTACAATTGGAGAATATAACCTAAGTTAAATAATCCGAGCTTGTGTGTTTATTGCTTAGATCAACCTATCTTTCTTACCGTAATGCATCCATTGAATTAAATTTAGAGAGCTTGTTCTAGGTTGTTTAATGGATAGAGATTAAATAAAGAGCCTGTTTTATTTAACACCAAAGTAAGGAAAGATTGGGATAACAGAGCTTGTTGTTATCTACGGTTGATAACTTCATTACTGTAATTGGATGACAATTCTACGATTAATTCGCAAATTCATATCTTGTGGCAGAGAATGAACCCTTAACCAGGTTTCCCTCATTGATCTTTTATTCACATTAACTTCTGTTTTGTTATTCTTAATTTGCATCCTTATTTCACTTAGTTTATCATTCAAAACCCATATTCTGGCCATTATCCGGTTTTTTCCACAATTTTTTCGAATCGAAACTGATAAAGACAAAAACACAGAACAACTCTAAATTACACAAAACTAAACTTACTCATAAAATAACAAAGTCCAACAAGCCAGCAAACAAAAACAAGTCAGTTAGAATGGGTCTAAAAAGTTTAGAAGTTAGCCTCCTTATTCAGCCATATGGATTGAAGAGATCCAGAATGCGTTTCAAGAGAACTTGAATTTTTTAAGCCACCACTCTAAAAACCGAGATTAGAAAATATTACCTGGGACGAAAGAAATAACCTGAAAAAGCTCAAAAGAAATAACATGAAAACTCTCAAAAAAACACAATAAAAAGAAAGCAAACAAAAACAAAGCAAACCAGCAGATAGAGATTACAGATGGAGCGTTAAATCTAGTTTACGCCTCTTTATTGCCTTCTCCAAACCAATCTATCCGAGCCATTGTTGAATCAGGCGAATAGATGAATTCTTGTAATTTGTCAATTAACTCCCCTGCAGTTGAAGCTGTAACCAGGATTTGCCTCGCCGACGGTGAGATGAAATTTTTTTCTACAGCTTGATCAGAAAAGACAACAAAACAGCAAAAAGTTATTGACATTTAACAAACCAATGGGTTTTTTAATGGATGTTTAGCTGTGCCTAAGAGGTGATTTGAAATATCTCCTCTAATGTGCCATAACCACCGGGTAAAGCTATAAATGCATCGGACTTAACAATCATATGTGCAATAACGCTCATGCATGCTAGAGACTTTGTAACTCTCCCGTTGTGTTGCCTACGATATCTCGCACAGCTAATGGTTTAGGGGAAATGCCGAGAACTTTGCTCCCTCCTAGGGATGCAGCTCTCGACACACACCCCATTAACCCAAGACTACCCCCTCCATAAATCAAATTAATACCCCTCGCATCTAGTGTCCTACCAAGATCAAGAGCTGCTGTGGTAAACTCTCCATCTTTACCAAATTGCGATCCGAAAAATACGCATATATTGCAGAATCGCCGAATTGGTGTTTTCTCCATTTCTACAAGTGCTCTAATCTTGTGTAAGACACGTTAGATATTATGCTTTTCAATTGCAAGACAGGTTATGGAATGAAATATGAAAATATGCAGAATGTATATATACACCCATAAAACTCTCAAATTTTGACACATGGGGACATACTTTCGGTGGGGGTTGCTCGATGCAGAATTATCGCCCCAAGATTTGAAAAAATGAGATATGCTTTCGGCGAGGTTTGACAAAACCTACACACTTGTCTCCCACGTGAAGCATGGAAAATGGAGATACACTTTCGGCGGGGGTTGACAAAACCCCCACACTTGTCTCCCACGTGAAGCATTAAAAATGGAGATACACTTTCGGTGGAGGTTGACAAAACCTCCACACTTGTCTCCCACGTGTACTTATGCCATAGGGTAGTCATATGGTTTGTCAAAAAGAAAACTTGAAATTAAAACAAACAAAATCAACAAACAACAACAACACCAAAACAACATTGATAATCAGATCAAACGAAACAAGAAAGAAATAAAATTCGACAACAACAACACACATTCAAATATACAAGTAGTTGTGATTGTGGCTCACGTCTTCCTCTGGTTTTACGTCCAGTAACGGCTAAAACGCCTTCTATGAGTCGGGGATTTGCTTCCCATCCAGTTTTCTTATAAACTGGCAAACAAGGTCGTTTTTAGTCAGATTCCCTAGACTATAACATTGCAATTCATCACGAAATTGTGTCCATAGATTAAGCAATTCACGCTGAACAAGTCCACAAGAATGGGACTCGAGAGTTAACAAAACATTATCCAGCGACTCATTACTCAAACCATTCTTAATAAATGAAAGTTTTTTTTTTTTTTTTTTTTTTTTTTTTTTTAAAAAAATTCCCCCCCCTTTGTTTTTTTTTTTTTCCCGTCCTTTTAAAAAAAATTTCCTGGACGCAAAACCTAATGAATGACAAGTCTGGTTACAATTCCATCTAGCACATTTATAACATACTTGTAACTTTTCGCTCTTCGCCTCTTGGCGTAGTAGCTCTTTCCTAGACCAGGCATGTATTTTGCCAGATTAATGTCTGGCTCACCGGACAATCTCACCTTGGCTTCGATAAGCCATCGGATATCAGCAGGCACATTTAATAGCATCAATGCCCAAAGTCTAGTCATCCGTACTTTATAAATTTTAAACACAGCATTTTGAGGAAGTGAAGGAAATATTTACAAAGGTTCGATAGAAAGATATCAGCATCCATTGAAGAGAAGAAAAGGAGAGATATTACCGATAATGCGATTGAGTCTGTTCTTCTCCAAGATATGCACGTTTCAAACCTTCGGGCAATGGTTTCAACTCCCCTTCGAATGTTTCCCCAAGCTGTTGCACAAATGAATTCGAAGTACGAAATAATCAAATTAAACAAAGGAAGGAAAAGAAAAGAGTAGAGACAAAACTAAAGACACATAAAAGAGATAAAAACACAATAACAAATAGAAGTCAAAAACAAGTAAAAACAAATAAAAACAAATGAGACAGATGTCAAAGAGAGATAAAACCTGATCAATTTGATGGCCTACGAATGGAATCTCCTCGAGACACAAAATTGATCATTATTACCTTATTTTATTTTTCTTTTCTTTTCTTTTTATTTATTTTTCAAAAACATTGGGTTGCCTCCCAATAAGCGCTTGGTTTTACGTCCTCAGCCCGACGTTGGTTTCATCATGGCAGGGTCCAATCTTCGCTGTGCTTCTCTAGTGGGCTTGGATCCTTTTTCCAACAAGATACGGTCCATGCATATGGCTGGGCCTTGGATGTCCACAATCGTCCACCCAATAGCTGTTTTGTGATCTCTAAGTACTCGGACGAGTTTCTCTTCTTGTAGTGGTGCAATGCCCATTTCTATTGTAACTGGCAAAGGATCATTCTTATCCAAGAATCCATGCTTCATATGATCTGGAAGAGGCTTAAGCTCCAAGGTAGGGGCTTTCATCATAGAAGGCAGAAGTTTCACATTAGATAAAGGAAACTGAATGCACGAAACATCATACCTATTTGTGGTTATAGCTATGGTCTCATCTAAGCTTGCCACAGCTTCCTCCGTTTCTTTGGACGCTTGTATCAACCTTCTTGATTCCTTGTAATTTTCTGTCCCTATGTGCTCACTAAATACCACTTCTAATCCATCCTTGTGAGTTAACTCAAAATGTTGTTGTGGCAAAGAATCGATAACATCAACTGCACAAACAGAATGCAAGTCACTAGGATACCTCATTGTCTCAAAAATATTGAAACGAATCACCTCGCCATCGAATTCCATGGTGAGAGTGCCATCATGAACATCAATCTTAGTTCGAGTAGTTTTCAAGAATGGTCTCCCCAAAAGAATTGGTGTTGGATTAGGAGATGTCTCATCCTCCATTTCAAGAACATAGAAGTCTGCTGGGAAAACCAATTCATTTACCTGCACAAGCACATCTTCCACAACTCCCTTGGGATATGCCTTAGAACGATCAGCAAGTTGAATTGTAATACCAGTTTCCGCAAGAGGTCCAAGATTTAAAGAAGCATAAATAGAATATGGCATGATATTAATAGATGCTCCTAAATCTAACATCGCTCTTTCAAACTTGGTTCTACCAATGGTGCATGGAATGGTGAACGTACCTGGATCTTTGCATTTCGGAGGAATTTTTCTTTGTAATACAGCTGAAACATTTTCCCCCACACTTACTTTCTCATTTCCTTTCAACTTTCTCTTGTTGGTGCATAACTCCTTGAGAAATTTTGCATAACGAGGTACTTGCTTAATAGCATCCAGAAGTGGTATATTTACCTCGATCTTGCGAAAAGTTTCCACGATTTCCTGTTCTTGTTCCTCCTTCTTTGATTTTGCAAATCTGCTAGGAAAAGGTGGAGGAGTAACATATGAAGGAATTTGAGTTTTAAGGTCTACCTTAGAAGATGATGTTTTGTTCATGGTGGAAGTGGTGTCATCCCCTTCATTAGTTTGTGACCTTTTTTGTGGAACTTGTAATTGCTTTCCACTTCTCAAAGTGATTGCACTAGCATTCTCTCTTGGATTGATCACTGTCTGAGACGGTAATTTTTCTAAGCTCTTGCTCTCGAATTTGCTCATGTTAGTAGCCAATTGTCCCATTTGATTTTCCAGGTTTTGGATACTTGCCCTAGTTTCTGTGCTGAAATTGCATTGTGTTAGTAGCAAGTATTTTAACAATGTCCTGGAGATCCATACCTGAGTTTTGTGGAGCTAGTTGTGGTGCTGGTTGTGGTTCCACTTGAAATGATTGCTGCACTCTTGATTGATTGAAACTTGGTGGCTGATTTGGTATGGCATTTGGAGTGATTGGTTGATGATTATTGTAACTTTGGCTTGTTTGTCCTAGAAATCCACCCATGGCATTGGCTTGTTCCGTATCTCCTTCTTGCAAAGTTGGACACATGTCGGTTGGATGCTCCGTGGTAGAATATACTCCACATAGATAAGATTGATGCATATGTCCTACAGCCATTTTTTTTACAAGAGAGGTAAGCTCAGAAAGTTGTTGTTCAATGTTCGGGGTAATTACCTCATTTACTCTCCTTGGTAGTTGTGGCTCAAATTGGCCGCTGAATTGTTGGGAGTTTGCTGCCATGTCGCTAATCAAACGTCTTGCAACGTTCGGTGTTTTATTAACCAGTACTCCACCACTAGCAGCATCAATGATACTCTTTTCCATTGGTAGGAGACCCTCATAGAAATATTGAATTAGGAGTCCATCACTAATTTGATGGTTTGGACAGCTAGCACATAACATTCTAAATCTCTCCCAATATTCATGAAGTGATTCTCCATTGTGTTGTCGAATGCCACTAATATCTTTTTTAATGTTTATAACTTTCGAAGTGGGAAAGTATTTCTCTAAAAAGAGTTTACTTATCTCATTCCACGTGGTAATGGTACCCGATGGTAGATAGAATAGCCAATCTTTCGCCGAATCTGCTAATGAGAATGGAAAAGCTCTCAATTTTATTTGCTCCTCAGGCACGCCAGTGGGCTTCATACTTGAGCATACCACATGAAATTCTCTGAGGTATTTGATAGGATCCTCTCCTGCAAAACCATGAAATGTAGGCAAGAGACGAATGAGTCCAGATTTAAGCTCAAATTCTACCTCAAAATTGGTGCTTATGCATAGCGGTTGTTGATCAATAATTGGAGCCGCTAACTCCTTAAGAGTCTGATCGTTTTCCATCGCCACTGCTTCTGATTCAGATTTAATTGAACTACAAGAAGATGGGAGGGAAGTATGTCATGCAAGGTCAAATTCTGGAGGTGGAGTTGAAATGGACCGATTTAGCCTTAAATTCGAGGATTGAAGAAACTCCTTAATTCTCTTAAGCGTTGATCCGCTTCTCCCTCAGACATAAAAGCCTAAACACAAACAATCAGAAAATAACAATTAAGAATCAGTACTAAAAACAGAATAACAAATTGATTAGAAAATCAATCCCCGGCAACGGCGCCAAAAACTTGATGCGTTCGAAACTAGCAAGTGTACTAGTCGCACAAGTAATAAAGTGATGAGTAAGATATCGTTCCCACGAGGATTGATTCTAATTGAATTTGTTATTCGAAAGCAACAATAAACTAAATGAGGGGGGTTTTGTTGATTGATTAACTAGATAAAATATTAATGCAAGTAAAGAATAACACAATGAAAATTTAAACAGATTGAAAAATCAATGAGAGAAACCTGGTTAAGGGATCCTTCTCTACCACAAGATATGGATTTGCGAATTAATCATAGAATTGTCATCCAATTACACCTTTGAAATTATCAACCGTAGATAACAACAAGCTCTGTTATCCCAATCTTTCCTTACTTTGTTGTTAAATAAAACAGGCTCTTTATTTAATCTCTATCCATCAAACAACCTAGAACAAGCTTCTAAATTTAATTCAATGGATGCATTATGAAAAGAAAGACAGGTTGATCTAAGCAATAAACACACAAGTCGGATTATTTAACTTAGGTTGAGCGTTCGAAACTAGCAAGTATATAGTCGCACAAGTAATAAAGTGAGTGATGAGTAAGAATATCGTTCCCACGAGGATGATTTCTAATTGAATTTGTTATTCAGAAAGCGACAACAGAATAAATGGGGGGTTTTGTTGATTGATTAAACTAAACTCAAATCGAAAGCAAAGAAGAATAATACAATGCAAAGTAAAATCATTGAGAGATACACCAATGAAGACATCTGGTTAAGGGATCCTTCTCTACCACAAGATAGGGATTTGCGAATTAATCATAGAATTGTCATCCAATTACACCATTGAAATTATCAACCGTAGATAACAACAAGCTCTGTTATCCCAATCTTTCCTTACTTTGTTGTTAAATAAAAAAGGCTCTTTATTTAATCTCTATCCATTAAACAACCTAGAACAAGCTCTCTAAATTTAATTCAATGGATGCATTACGATAAGAAAGATAGGTTGATCTAAGCAAAAAACACACAAGCTCGGATAATTTAACTTAGGTTGTATTCTCCAATTGCAATCTCTGATCACAATTTTGATACTAAGGATTAGAAAATCAAGACAATTACGGATCAAGATTTCTAGTCTAGCAATAAATCACAACCAGATTATATTCAATTGGCCATTCCAAATACAATCAGCAAGTAAATCATAGCATTCAGATATGGGAAAAATACAAGGCAACTTCAATTAGGAGAATTGGATAACAACTTCTTGCACAATCAACTTACAAAAACCATATAGGAGGCTTGAAATCACCCTCAAACCAATTCAAGATTCGTTACCATGTTTAAGAACGTGGTAAAATACAATACAAACATGGAGACATTCCAGGTAAATTGAAAGGGAAGGGAAAAATTAGCCAACTTTGATGTAATTCTCTTTGGATTGTAGTTCTTCCTCTTCCAAGCTTCCTTTCTCCTTCAAGAACTCCAAGAGATGAAAAAATTCCAGAGCTGAAGCCTCCACCACGTTCTCCCATCTTCAAGTTATCAAAATAAAACCCTAAAATGTGTTTAAATACTCTGCTACAGTGAATTGCTACAGTGCCCCGTATTATACATGTTACAATGACTTGTGAAATTATATTTCTATACATCTCACACTGTTTTGATTAGAACTTTTGGTACACTGAATGGATTTATAAACCGTAAATTTCTCCAGAAAATATACTTCGAGAGCTTTCCAACGGTATATAACATGTCATCGGGTTCATTGTATATCAATACAATTAAATCCGAGAAGATCATGACTAGCAGAGGTGAAAATGAAGGGTTTTACTCCATTTTTGTGCAAGTTGCTCCAAAACTCCTACAAACATCAAAACCACACAAAAAACATAAAAATACCAAGGAATTTAGACAAAGAAACATGGACGAACTGATATAAAAGTAATACATAAATAGACACCTATCAAATTCCCCACCACTTAGACTTCGCTAGCCTCGAGCAAAATAAACATGATACGAAACAAAACTAAAACCGAAACAAAATCAAAGAAAACTTAAAAAAAAAAAAAAAAATACACAAATGCTTCAACTTGCAAAAAAAAAAAACAAATTTTTTTTTTTTTTTTTAGGCTTCAAAGATTGTACTTAATTATAACCCAAGGAAAACTTCAAAATAATGCACTTGATCAAGAATTTTATCTCAAAGATTAGTTTCGCTTCACTTCAATTCCTCAAGTGTGTGTGTGTAGAGCCATTCTCACCTAATCACTTGTAACCGGATGAGTTTATGCATAAAAATGAATCATATTTAATATTGAAGATGTGTGTATAAATGAACTCCATAGGCCTGCTTTTCAAGTCAATCTCCACTAATGTAGACATGCACAACACCAAGGATCAAGTAGGACTTTATTAAGCTTGTAACGTTTGGCTTGGGTGAAGGTATGATAAAGGATAATAATTTGGCTCAAATCACCCAAAAACACATAAATCATTCAAGACTATGTAGAGCTCAACCCTATAACACAACTTCATTTCAATTCACCAGGTTACTCCCCAAACTTATTTAGAACACTCAATCTTTTTCTTTTTTTTTTTTGCAGAAAACAAAAGAAAACTACACCCCCACACTTTGTTGTTTCATTCTTTTTAAGAACATTAAGGGTATAGATCTCTTATTCTTCTTCTTTTGTTATTTTTTTTTTTTCTTTTTTTCTTTTTTTTTCTTTTTTTTTATTACACTTCCCCTCCCCCACACTTAAACAACACATTGTCCTCAATGTGTAAGTACGTGGACGATAGGTAGAGATTGGCTTTTTTTCTGTTTTTCTTTTTTTTTCCAAACACAATGGAACTCACTTGTATTGCTCATGATACATCCCAACCTCCTCTAACTTCCCAAAACCAGAACATAGCTCAGAATTTAATTGTGAATGATCTACATGCTCATAGGTAAGGGATTAACTGTTTGGATCAAAATCGTTTTAGGTTAGGAAATCTTTTAGTGAGTTAACAAAGAAAAAGGATTACAAAGGCTCAAAGGGGTAACTAGGGATCAATTTCAGTCAAGGTTGGCTATTAAGGCTCAAACGGTCCAAAGATGGCATAAATCATTTCCCCAATGTTGCACAGTCTAGGATTTCGCCTCGAGTGACCATCAAACAAGTTCTAGAATTCATTGAAATCTGAAGAAATATTTAAAATACATAAACTTTCTCTAAGTGAACAAATAACTCAGTGATAATAGCTCAGTGCTCAATGTTGCGCAAGGAATCAAAAGCAAAGCGAAAAACAATAAACATTTCAAGCACACAGATCCATGCATCATTTATCATTTTCCAAGAGTTATTCTTAATTCAATCATTATCTTATCATCGACCCACAAAATGCAAGAAAAGCGGTACGTGGCGTTGTTACACCTGAGTCAAGATTGTATATTTCAACAATCCTTAGGACCAGTAGCCCGCAGACTTAAGGTTTCCAGCCTATATACCTTTATTATGAACGAACAAAACAAGAAACAAGACACTTCAAACAACATGAAATAAACAAACTACAGATTTATTGAGAGAGAATGCGTTTCAAGAGTTAAAAAAACCCCATATTCTGCCATTCTCAGGTTTTTCCACAATGTTTTTTTTTTTGAATCGAAACTGATAAAGACAAAAACACACAACAACTCGAAATTACATAAAACTCAACTTACTCAGAAAATAATAAAGTCCAACAAATCAACAAACACAAACAAGTCAGTTAGAATGGGTCTAAAAAATTTAGAAGTTAGCCTCCTTATTCAGCCATTATGGATTAAAGAAATCCAGAATGCGTTTCAAGAGAACTTGAACTTTTTAAGCCACCACTCTAAAAGCCAATATTAGAAAATATTACCTGGGGTGAAAAAAATAACCTGAAAAAAAAAACTCAAAAGAAATGACATGAAAAATCTCAAATAAACACATTAAAAAGAAAGCAAACAAAAACGAAGCAAACCAGCAAATAGAGATTACAGATGGAGGGTTAAATCCAGTTGACGCTTTTTGTTGCCTTCTCCAAACCAATTTACCCGAGCCGTTGTTGGATCAGGCGAATAGACGAATTCTTGGAGTTTATCAATTAACTCCCCTGGAGTTGAAGCTGTAACCAGGATTTGCCTCGCTGACGGTGAGATGAAGTTTTTTTCTACAGCTTGATCAAGAAAGGATAACAAACCATCGAAAAAGTTATTAACATTTAACAAACCAATGGGTTTCCAATGGATGTTTAGCTGTGCCCAAGAGGTGATTTGAAATATCTCCTCTAATGTACCATAACCACCAGGCAAAGCTATAAATGCATCAGACTTAACAACCATATGTGCAATACGCCATGCATGCTAGAGACCTGTAACTCTTCCCCCATGGTGTTGCCTACGATATCTCGTACAGCTAATGGTTTAGGGATAATGCCGAGAACTTTGCTTCCTCCTAAGGATGCAGCTGTCGACACACACACCATTAACCCAAGACTACCCCCTCCATAAATCAAATGAATACCCCTCGCAGCTAATGTCCTACCAAGATCAAGAGCTGCTGTGGTAAACCTGTCTCTTATACACATCTAGATGTGTATAAGAGACAGCGCATATATTGCGAAATCGCCGAATTGGTGTTTTCTCCATTTCTACAAGTGCTCTAATCTTGTGTAAGACACGTTAGATATTATGCTTTTCAATCGCAAGACAGGTTATGGAATGACATATGAAAATATGCAGAATGTATATATACACCCATAAAACTCTCAAATTTTGACACATGGGACATACTTTCGGTGGGGGTTGCTCGATGCAGATTTATCGCCCCAAGATTTGAAAAAATGAGATATGCTTTCGGCAAGGTTTGACAAAACCTACACACTTGTCTCCCACGTGAAGCATGGAAAATGGAGATACACTTTCGGCGGGGGTTGACAAAACCGCCACACTTGTTTCCCACGTGAAGCATGAAAAGTAGAGATATACTTTCGGCGGAGGTTGACAAAGCCTCCACACTCGTCTCCCACGTGTGCTTATGTCATGGGGTAGTCATATGGTTTGTCAAAAAGAAAACTTGAAATTAAAACAAACAAAATCAACAAACAACAACAACGCAAAAACAACATGATAATCAGATCAAATGAAACAAAAATAAAATTCGACAACAACAACACACATTCAAATATACAAGTAGTTGTGATTGTGGCTCACATCTTCCTCTGGTTTTACGTCCAGTAACGGCTGAAACGCCTTCTATGAGTCGGGGATTTGCTTCCCATCCAGTTTTCTTATAAACTGCAAACAGGGTCGTTTTTAGTCAGATTCCCTAGACTATAACACTGCAATTCATCACGAAATTGTGTCCATAGATTAAGCAATTCACGCTGAACAAGTCCACAAGAATGTGACTCGAGAGTTAACAAAACATTATCCAGCGACTCATTACTCAAAACCATTCTTAATAAATGAAAGTTTATCTTCTCTATTCCTGGACACAAAACCTAATGAACGACAAGTCTGGTTACAATTCAATCTAGCACATTTATAGCATACTTGTAACCTCTTCGCTCTTCGCCTCTTGGCGTAGTAGCTCGTTCCTAGACCAGGCATGTATTTTGCGAGATTAATGTCCGGCTCACCGGACAATCTCACCTTGGCTTCGATAAGCCATCGGATATCCGCAGGCACATTTAGAAGCATCAACGCCCACAGTCTAGTCATCCGTACTTTATAAATTTTAAACACAGCATTTTGAGGAAGTGAAGGGAAAAATTTACGAAGGTTCGACAGAAAGATATCGGCATCCATTGAAGAGGAGAAAAGAAGAGATATTACCGATAATGCGATCGGGTTTGTTTTTCTCCAAGATATGCACGTTTCAAAACTTTGGCGAATGACTTCAACTTCCGTTTGGATGTTTCCACAAGCTGCTGCACAAATGGGCTCAAAGCACAGAGTAATCAAATTAAACAAAAGAAAGGAAAAGAAAAGAGCAAAAACGAAACTAAAGACACATAAAAGAGATAACAACACAATAGCAAACAAAAGTCAAAAACAAGTAAAAATATAAAAACAAATGAGACAGATGGCAAAGAGAGATAAAACCTGATCAATTTGATGGCCTACGACAGGAATCTCCTCGAGACATAAAAATCGATCATTATTACCTTATTTTATTTTTCTTTTCTTTTTTTATTTATTTTTTTAAAGAAATTGGGTTGCCTCCAATAAGCGCTTGGTTAAACGTCCTCAGCCCGACGTTGGTTCCATCATGGCAGGGTCCAATCTTCGCTGTGCTTCTCTAGTGGGCTTGGATCCTTTTTCCAACAAGATACAGTCCATGCATATGGCTGGGCCTTGGATGTCAACAATCGTCCACCCAATAGCTGTTTTGTGATCTCTAAGTATTCGGACGAGTTTCTCTTCTTGTATTCGTGCAAGGCCCATTTCCATTGTAACTCGCGAAGTATCATTCTCACCCGAGAATCCATTATTCAAATGATCTGAAAGTGACTTAAGCTCCAAGGTATTGGCTTTCATCACAAAAGGAAGAAGTTTCTCATTAGATAAAGGCAATTCAACGTACGAAACATCATACCTATTTGTGGTGATAGCTCTAGTCTCATCCAAGCTTGTCACAACTTACTCCATTTCTTTGGACACTTGTATCAACCTTCTTGATTCCTTGGAATTTTCTGTCCCTATGTGCTCACTCATTGCCTCAAAAATATTGAAACGGATCACTTTGCCATCAAACTCTATGGTGAAAGTGCCATAATGAACATCAATCTCGATTCTAGCAGTTTTCGAGAATGGCCTCCCTAAAAGAATCGGTGTTGGATTAGGAGATGTCTCATCCTCTATTTTAAGGACATAGAAATCTGCTGAAAAAACCAATTGATTCACCTGCACAAGCACATCTTCCACAACTCTTTTGTGATATGCATTAAAATGATCAGCAAACTGAATGGTAATACCCGTTTTCGCAAAAGGTCCAAGATTTAAAGAAGCATAAATAGAATATGGCATGACATTAATAGATGCTCCTAAATCTAACATAGCTCTTTCAAACTTGGTGTTACCAATGGTGCATGGAATGATGAACGTACCTGGATCTTTACATTTTGGAGGAATTTTTCTTTGCACTACAGCTGAAACATTTTCCCCCACACTTACTTTCTCATTTCCCTTCAACTGTCTCTTGTTGGTGCATAACTCCTTGAGAAATTTTGTACAACGAGGTACTTGCTCAATAGCATCCAGAAGTGGTATATTTACCTCGAGTTTGTGAGAAATTTCCAGGATTTCTTGTTCTTGTTCCTCCTTCTTTGATTTTGCAAATCTGCTAGGAAATGATGGAGGAGTAACATAAGAAGGAATTTGAGTTTTAAGGTCTACCTTAGAAGATGATATTTTGTTCATAGTGGAAGTGGTGTCATCTCCTTCATCAGTTTGTGATTTCTTTGCCAGGTTTTGGATACTTGCCCCAGTTTCCAGTTGCTCTCCATTTCGAATTTGCTCTCCACTTCGCAAAGTTATCGCACAAGCATTCTCTCTTGGATTGATCACCGCTTGAGAAAGAT
>SNVD02001135.1:0-14394 GCA_013180625.2 Boswellia sacra | reverse complement strand
TATATATATATGTATATAGGACCCTCAACAATGAAGAAGCTGTTGGAAAAATAACTTGATTCATGAATGAATAATAAATTGATGAAATTTAAACCTATTACAAATTTAATTTTGTAACTTATAGATTAATGAGCCATTTCAATTTAAATTTTGTAACTTATAGATTAATAAGTCGTTATTCAACCATTACAAATTAAATTTTGAGTAGCCACAAATTTTATTACTCCATAAATAGAGGTTTTCTACTCTTTTAGATAAAAGAAAAAAGGAAAACAACTTTTCCTCTTTTTTTTTTCCACTATAGATTTATTAGGATTCCAATTGAAAGTGATAGAATTTTTGCACTTGTGTTTCTGTTCAAAGTGATATGCATTTATATATGTATTATCCTACGCAAAATTAGTTTAATACGATAGAGGCTACGATAAAAAGGGAAAGAGGCACGATGCTTTTATAGTGATGACCAATTATTGGGGTTTTTTTTCTATTTTAACACCTGCAAATTAAGAGATATGGCATTTTGCACGTACTCTAGACATGTGATTTGAGTGTTGGATAAATTGCTCTTCATGATTAAAATAAGATTATGTATTTACACTTTCCCATATTTTTTAGATTTAAAAAATATTTTTTTTTTTAATTATTCTAAGAATACATTTTACATTGATTTTAAGTACTTATAACCCATGTTTGACATTCCGATAACTTTGTAAGAGTCTTGAACTTTTCAAGGACAATAAAATCTAATTAAAGAATTCTTCTCTAAAAAAATTCCATTCACATGGACATTTGTGCATCACAATTGATACTTAAGAGTTTACTTAGATACATTAATCCTCATAACAGAATAAAATAAAAATAAAATTTAAATAACTTGGACATAGTTGTTTTAGTTTCAAATCAATAAGTCAGTAAATCATATAGTTATTGCACTTAGGGGATCCAGCATTTTAAGTAATGTTCGGAAACTTTGAAATCATAGAAGAAGAAATAGCTTCTAAAAAAGTACCAAAATATTTAAATTAGTAATTAATAAATAAAAGGGAAAACAAGACAATTGGGCAATAATTATGCTTGTTATTCGCAACTAACAATATTAAATCCATAACGAAATTGTACATTACAAACGACAGCTACAGTTTAATTGCAGTGGTATATGATTGATTGATAAAAAGGGTGATGAGAAAACATTTTATTATGAGAAACCTGGGACCTACTAGAAGGAATAAATAGATACCCTTTCTTCTTCCATTATTCTTTCAGGATTCCACACATTCTTTCAAATTGTTTGCATCTGCAAATATAATTGAAAATTGATGCATTTCAGTAACGGCAAATATAAACTGAATGTTCTAATTATCTCATTTTCATATAATAGAATGAGATATAATTAATCCAATTAATTTTCACATTAACATAATTATCCTATCTTGTTAAACTTAGCTACAAAAATATTTCATAAACTTTTATTTATTAAAAATGCAGAAACATGAAAACAGAAGTAAAAAATAATCATGATTTATTGCTTTATGATCACCTAATAATCAGTTCAGCTTAGAGTTTATTATTTTGTTCCCAACCACACCTTGAAACTTGAAAGAGATACAACGAACATAGGAGAACCAACGTGAAGATGTGAAAAATTGCTCATTTTTTTAAAAGGAAAAATTAACTAACTAATAAATAAACGTAAAATAATTTAAGATATTTTCATACCGAAGCAGGTGGAATTTGCAAAGCAGCGTCGGTTTTTAGATCTACACAGTACTTGTAACAACTATTTAAACAAGCTATCTCGCAACCTCCAGTTGGATCGGACGTGCATAATTTAAAGCAAGAACTTGGACAGTCTGAACAGTTGACACGTTGTTCGGCAGTGACTGCCATGCCCATAACCATGATGAGTAACATCACGGTTGCCATAAGAAGCTTCACGTTGCCATTTCTAGCCATATCAGAAACTTTTT
The DNA here is from genome assembly GCA_013180625.2 of Boswellia sacra. Taxonomy (NCBI): domain Eukaryota; kingdom Viridiplantae; phylum Streptophyta; class Magnoliopsida; order Sapindales; family Burseraceae; genus Boswellia; species Boswellia sacra. Next base: position 12,427 of record SNVD02001135.1, on the reverse strand, counting down.
CTCTTCCTCTTGCTCTACTTCTTTTGTCTAAACTCTATACAAGAATTGGATCTTGGAAGACAATTATAACATATCTGGCTATATATGTATATATATATATATATATATGATCCTCAATAGCCAAGAAGGTGTTGGAAAAATAACTTGATTCATGAATGAATAATAAATTAATGAAATTTAAATCGATTACAAATTTAATTTTGTAACTTATAGATTAATGAGCCAATTAAATTTCAATTTTGTAACTTATAGATTAATAAGTTGTTATTCAACTATTATAAATTAAATTTTGTGTAGCCACAAATTTTATTACTCCATAAATAGAGGTTTTCTACTCTTTTAGATAAAAGAAAAAAGGAAAACAAATTTTCCTCCTTTTTTTTCCACTCTAGATTTATTAGGATTCCAATTGAAAGTGATAGAATTTTTGCACTTGTGTTTCTGTTCAAAGTGATATGCATTTATATATGTATTATCCTACGTAAAATTAGTTTAATACGATAGAGGCTACGACAAAAAGAGAAAGAGGCACGATGCTTTTATAGTGATGACCAATTATTGGGGTTTTTTTTTTCTATTTTAACACCTGCAAATTAAGAGATATGGCATTTTGCACGTACTTTAGACATGTGATTTGAGTGTTGGATAATTTTTAAAGCTTGATTTGGACTCCAATGTTGGCTGGTTAGGCCGAATTGCTCTTCATGATTAAAATAAGATTATGTATTTACACTTTCCCATATTTTTTAGATTTAAAAAATATATATTTTTTAATTATTCTAAGAATACATTTTACATTGATTTTAAGTACTTATAACCCATGTTTGACATTCCGATAACTTTGTAAGAGTCTTGAACTTTTCAAGGACAATAAAATCTAATTAAAGTATTCTTCTCTAGAAAAATTCCATTCACATGGACATTTGTGCATCACAATTGATACTTAAGAGTTTACTTAGATACATTAATCCTCATAACAGAATAAAATAAAAATAAAGATTTATATAACTTGGACATAGTTGTTTTAGTTTCAAATCAATAAGTCAGTATATCATATAGTTATTGCACTTAGGGGATCTAGCATTTTAAGTAATGTTCGGAAACTTTGAAATCATACAAGAAGAAATAGCTAGCTTCTAAAAAAGTTCCAAAATATTTAAATTAGTAATTAATAAATAAAAGGGAAAACAAGACAATTGGGCAATAATTATGCTTGTTATTCGCAACTAACATTATTAAATCCATAACGAAATTGTACATTACAGACGACAACTACAGTTTAATTGCAGTGGTACATGATTGATTGATAAAAAGGGTGGTGAGAAAACATTTTATTATGAGAAACTTGTGACCTACTAGAAGCAATAAATAGATACCCTTTCTTCTTCCATTATTCTTTCAGGATTCCATACAATCTTTCAAATTATTTGCATCTGCAAATATAATTGAAAATTGATGCATTTCAGTAATGGCAAATGAAAACTGAATTAATGTTCTAATTATCTCATTTTCATATAATAGAGTGAGATATAATTCATCTAATTAATTTTCACATTAACACCATTATCCTATCTTGTTAAACTTAGCTACAAAAACATTTCATAAACTTTTATTTATTAAAAATGTAGAAACATGAAAACAGAAGTAAAAAATAATCATGATCTATTGCTTTATGATCACCTAATAATGAGTTCAGCTTAGAGTTTATTATTTTGTTCCCAACCACACCTTGAAACTTGAAAGAGATACAACGAACATAGGAGAACCAACGTGAAGATGTGAAAAATTGCTAATTTTTTTAAAAGGAAAAATTAACTAACTAATAAAGAAACTTAAAATTATTTAAGATATTTTCATACCGAAGCAGGTGGAATTTGCAAAGCAGCGTCGGTTTTTAGATCTACACAATACTTGTAACAACTATTTAAACAAGCTATCTCGCAACCTCCAGTTGGATCGGATGTGCATAATTTAGAGCAAGAACTTGGACAGTCTGAACAGTTGATACGTTGTTCGGCAGTGACCGCCATGCCCATAACCATGATGAGTAACATCACGGTTGCCATAAGAAGCTTCACGTTGCCATTTCTAGCCATATCAGAAACTTTTTCTCTTCTTCTTGCTCTACTTTTTTTGTCTCAACTCTATACAAGAATTGGATCTTGGAAGACAATTATAACATATCTGGCTATATATGTATATAAATAGGATCCTCAATAGTCAAGAAGGTGTTGGAAAAATTACTTGATTCATGAATGAATAATAAATTAATGAAATTTAAATCGATTACAAATTTAATTCTGTAACTTATAGATTGATGAGCCATTTAAATTTCAATTTTGTAACTCATAGATTAATAAGTCGTTTTTCAACTGTTATAAATTAAATTTCGTGTAGCCACAAATTTTATTATTCCATAAATAGAGGTTTTCTACTCTTCTAGATGAAAGAAAAAATGAAAACAAATTTTCCTCCTTTTTTTTCCACTCTAGATTTATTAGAATTCCAATTGAAAGTGATAGAATTTTTTGCACTTGTGTTTCTGTTCAAAGTGATATGCACTTATATATGTATTATCCTATGTCAAATTAGTTCAATATGATAGAGGCTACCATAAAAAGGGAAAGAGGCACGATGCTTTTATAGTGATGACGAATTATTGGGGTTTTTTTTCTATTTTAACACCTGAAAATTAAGAAATTTGGCATTTTGCACGTACTCTAGACATGTGATTTGAGTGTTGGATAATTTTTAAAGCTTGATTTGGACTCCAATGTTGGTTGGGCCGAATTGCTCTTCATGATTAAAATAAGATTATGTATTTACACTTTCCCATATTTTTTAGATTTAAGAAATATTTATTTTTTAATTATTTTAAGAATACTTTTTACATTGATTTTAAGTACTTATAACCCATGTTTGACATTCCGATAACTTTGTAAGAGTGTTGAACTTTTCAAGGACAATTAAATCTAATTAATGTATTCTTCTCTAAAAAAATTCCATTCACATGGACATTTGTGTATCACAATTGATACTTAAGAGTTTACTTAGATACATTAATCCTTATAACAGAATAAAATAAAAATAAAGATTTAAATAACTGGGTCATAGTTGTTTTAGTTTCAAATCAATAATTCAGTGTATCATATAGTTATTACACTTAGGGGATCTAGCATTTTAAGTAATGTTCGGAAACTTTGAAATCATACAAGAAGAAATAGCTTCTAAAAAAGTACCAAAATATTTAAATTAGTAATTAATAAATAAAAGGGAAAACAAGACAATTGGGCAATAATTATGCTTGTTATTCGCAACTAACATTATTAAATCCATAACGAAATTGTACATTACAAACGACAGCTACAGTTTAATTGCAGTGGTACATGATTGATTGATAAAAAGGGTGATGAGAAAACATTTTATTATGAGAAACTTGGGACCTACTAGAAGCAATAAATAGATACCCTTTCTTCTTCCATTATTCTTTCAGGATTCCACACAATCTTTCAAATTGTTTGCATCTGCAAATATAATTGAAAATTGATGCATTTCAGTAACGGCAAATATAAACTGAATGTTCTAATTATCTCATTTTCATATAATAGAATGAGATATAATTAATCCAATTAATTTTCACATTAACACAATTATCCTATCTTGTTAAACTTAGCTACAAAAATATTTCATAAACTTTTATTTATTAAAAATGCAGAAACATGAAAACAGAAGTAAAAAATAATCATGATTTATTGCTTTATGATCACCTAATAATCAGTTCAGCTTAGAGTTTATTATTTTGTTCCCAACCACACCTTGAAACTTGAAAGAGATACAACGAACATAGGAGAACCAACGTGAAGATGTGAAAAATTGCTCATTTTTTTAAAAGGAAAAATTAACTAACTAATAAATAAACTTAAAATAATTTAAGATATTTTCATACCGAAGCAGGTGGAATTTGCAAAGCAGCGTCGGTTTTTAGATCTACACAATACTTGTAACAACTATTTAAACAAGCTATCTCGCAACCTCCAGTTGGATCGGACGTGCATAATTTAGAGCAAGAACTTGGACAGTCTGAACAGTTGATACGTTGTTCGGCAGTGACTGCCATGCCCATAACCATGATGAGTAACATCACGGTTGCCGTAAGAAGCTTCACGTTGCCATTTCTAGCCATATCAGAAACTTTTTCTCTTCCTCTTGCTCTACTTCTTTTGTCTCAACTCTATACAAGAATTGGATCTTGGAAGACAATTATAACATATCTGGCTATATATGTATATATATATATATATGATCCTCAATAGTCAAGAAGGTGTTGGAAAAATAACTTGATTCATGAATGAATAATAAATTAATGAAATTTAAATCGATTACAAATTTAATTTTGTAACTTATAGATTAATGAGCCAATTAAATTTCAATTTTGTAACTTATAGATTAATAAGTTGTTATTCAACTGTTATAAATTAAATTTTGCGTAGCCACAAATTTTATTACTCCATAAATAGAGGTTTTCTACTCTTTTAGATAAAAGAAAAAAGGAAAACAAATTTTCCACCTTTTTTTTTCCACTCTAGATTTATTAGAATTCCAATTGAAAGTGATAGAATTTTTGCACTTGTGTTTCTGTTCAAAGTGATATGCATTTATATATGTATTATCCTATGTAAAATTAATTTAATATGATAGAGGCTACCATAAAAAGGGAAAGAGGCACGATGCGATTATAGTGATGACGAATTATTGGGGTTTTTTTTTCTATTTTAACACCTGCAAATTAAGAGATATGACATTTTGCACGTACTCTGGACATGTGATTTGAGTGTTGGATAATTTTTAAAGCTTGATTTGGACTCCAATGTTGGTTCGGCCGAATTGCTCTTCATGATTAAAATAAGATTATGTATTTACACTTTCCCATATTTTTTAGATTTAAGAAATATATATTTTTTTAATTATTTTAAGAATACTTTTTACATTGATTTTAAGCACTTATGACCCATGTTTGACATTCCGATAACTTTGTAAGAGTGTTGAACTTTTCAAGGACAATTAAATCCAATTAATGTATTCTTCTCTAAAAAAATTCCATTCACATGGACATTTGTGTATCACAATTGATACTTAAGAGTTTACTTAGATACATTGATCCTGATAACAGAATAAAATAAAAATAAAGATTTAAATAACTGGGTCATAGTTGTTTTAGTTTCAAATCAATAAGTCATTATATCATACAGTTATTACACTTAGGGGATCTAGCATTTTAAGTAATGTTCGGAAACTTTGAAATCATACAAGAAGAAATAGCTAGCTTCTAAAAAAGTACCAAAATATTTAAAATAGTAATTAATAAATAAAAGGGAAAACAAGACAATTGGGCAATAATTATGCTTGTTATTCGCAACTAAGATTATTAAATCCATAACGAAATTGTACATTACAAACGACAGCTATAGTTTAATTGCAGTGGTACATGATTGATTGATAAAAAGGGTGATGAGAAAACATTTTATTATGAGAAACTTGGGACCTACTAGAAGCAATAAATAGATACCCTTTCTTCTTCGATTATTCTTTCAGGATTCCACACATTCTTTCAAATTGTTTGCATCTGCAAATATAATTGAAAATTGATGCATTTCAGTAACGGCAAATATAAACTGAATGTTCTAATTATCTCATTTTCATATAATAGAATGAGATATAATTAATCCAATTAATTTTCACATTAACACCATTATCCTATCTTGTTAAAGTTAGCTACAAAAACATTTAATAAACTTTCATTTATTAAAAATGTAGAAACATGAAAACAGAAGTAAAAAATAATCATGATCTATTGCTTTATGATCACCTAATAATCAGTTCAGCTTAGAGTTTATTATTTTGTTCCCAACCACACCTTGAAACTTGAAAGAGATACAACGAACGTAGGAGAACCAACGTGAAGATGTGAAAAATTGCTCATTTTTTTAAAAGGAAAAATTAACTAACTAATAAATAAACTTAAAATAATTTAAGATATTTTCATACCGAAGCAGGTGGAATTTTCAAAGCAGCGTCGGTTTTTAGATCTACACAATACTTGTAACAACTATTTAAACAAGCTATCTCGCAACCTCCAGTTGGATCGGATGTGCATAATTTAGAGCAAGAACTTGGACAGTCTGAACAGTTGATACGTTGTTCGGCAGTGACTGCCATGCCCATAACCATGATGGGTAACATCACGGTTGCCATAAGAAGCTTCACGTTGCCATTTCTAGCTATATCAGAAACTTTTTCTCTTCTTCTTGCTCTACTTCTTTTGTCTCAACTCTATACAAGAATTGGATCTTGGAAGACAATTATAACATATCTGGCTATATATGTATATGTATATAGGATCCTCAATAGTCAAGAAGGTGTTGGAAAAATTACTTGATTCATGAATGAATAATAAATTAATGAAATTTAAATCGATTACAAATTTAATTCTGTAACTTATAGATTAATGAGCCATTTAAATTTCAATTTTGTAACTGATAGATTAATAAGTCGTTATTCAACTGTTATAAATTAAATTTGTAGCCACAAATTTTATTACTCCATAAATAGAGGTTTTCTACTCTTCTAGATGAAAGAAAAAAGGAAAACAAATTTTCCTCCTTTTTTTCCACTATAGATTTATTAGAATTCCAATTGAAAGTGATAGAATTTTTGCACTTGTGTTTCTGTTCAAAGTGATATGCACTTATATATGTATTATCCTATGTCAAATTAGTTCAATATGATAGAGGCTACCATAAAAAGGGAAAGTGGCACGATGCTTTTACAGTGATGACGAATTATTGGGGTTTTTTTTTCTATTTTAACACCTGCAAATTAAGAGATTTGGCATTTTGCACGTACTCTATACATGTGATTTGAGTGTGGGATAATTTTTAAAGCTTGATTTGGACTCCAATGTTGGTTGGGCCGAATTGCTCTTCATCATTAAAATAAGATTATGTATTTACACTTTCCAATATTTTTTAGATTTAAGAAATATATATTTTTTAATTATTTTAAGAATACTTTTTACATTGATTTTAAGTACTTATAACCCATGTTTGACATTCCGATAACTTTGTAAGAGTGTTGAACTTTTCAAGGACAATTAAATCTAATTAATGTATTCTTCCCTAAAAAAATTCCATTCACATGGACATTTGTGTATTACAATTGATACTTAAGAGTTTACTTAGATACATTAATCCTTATAACAGAATAAAATAAAAATAAAGATTTAAATAACTGGGTCATAGTTGTTTTAGTTTCAAATCAATAATTCAGTATATCATATAGTTATTACACTTCGGGGATGTAGCATTTTAAGTAATGTTCGGAAACTTTGAAATCATACAAGAAGAAATAGCTTCTAAAAAAGTACCAAAATATTTAAATTAGTAATTAATAAATAAAAGGGAAAACAAGACAATTGGGCAATAATTATGTTGTTATTCGCAACTAACATTATTAAATCCATAACGAAATTGTACATTACAAACGACAGCTACAGTTTAATTGCAGTGGTACATGATTGATTGATAAAAAAGGTGATGAGAAAACATTTTATTATGAGAAACTTGCGACCTACTAGAAGCAATAAATAGATACCCTTTCTTCTCCCATTATTCTTTCAGGATTCCATACAATCTTTCAAATTGTTTGCATCTGCAAATATAATTGAAAATTGATGCATTTCAGTAATGGCAAATGAAAACTGAATTAATGTTCTAATTATCTCATTTTCATATAATAGAGTGAGATATAATTCATCTAATTAATTTTCACATTAACACCATTATCCTATCTTGTTAAAGTTAGCTACAAAAACATTTAATAAACTTTCATTTATTAAAAATGTAGAAACATGAAAACAGAAGTAAAAAATAATCATGATCTATTGCTTTATGATCACCTAATAATGAGTTCAGCTTAGAGTTTATTATTTTGTTCCCAACCACACCTTGAAACTTGAAAGAGATACAACGAACATAGGAGAACCAACGTGAAGATGTGAAAAATTGCTCATTTTTTTAAAAGGAAAAATTAACTAACTAATAAAGAAACTTAAAATAATTTAAGATATTTTCATACCGAAGCAGGTGGAATTTGCAAAGCAGCGTCGGTTTTTAGATCTACATAATACTTGTAACAACTATTTAAACAAGCTATCTCGCAACCTCCAGTTGGATCGGATGTGCATAATTTAGAGCAAGAACTTGGACAGTCTGAACAGTTGATACGTTGTTCGGCAGTGACTGCCATGCCCATAACCATGATGAGTAACATCACGGTTGCCGTAAGAAGCTTCACGTTGCCATTTCTAGCCATATCAGAAACTTTTTCTCTTCTTCTTGCTCTACTTCTTTTGTCTCAACTCTATACAAGAATTGGATCTTGGAAGACAATTATAACATATCTGGCTATATATGTATATATATAGGATCCTCAATAGTCAAGAAGGTGTTGGAAAAATTACTTGATTCATGAATGAATAATAAATTAATGAAATTTAAATCGATTACAAATTTAATTCTGTAACTTATAGATTAATGAGCCATTTAAATTTCAATTTTGTAACTGATAGATTAATAAGTCGTTATTCAACTGTTATAAATTAAATTTCGTGTAGCCACAAATTTTATTACTCCATAAATAGAGGTTTTCTACTCTTCTAGATGAAAGAAAAAAGGAAAACAAATTTTCCTCCTTTTTTTTTCCACTCTAGATTTATTAGAATTCCAATTGAAAGTGATAGATTTTTTGCACTTGTGTTTCTGTTCAAAGTGATATGCACTTATATATGTATTATCCTATGTCAAATTAGTTCAATATGATAGCTGCCATAAAAAGGGAAAGAGGCACGATGCTTTTATAGTGATGACGAATTATTGGGGTTTTTTTTCTATTTTAACACCTGAAAATTAAGAAATTTGGCATTTTGCACGTACTCTAGACATGTGATTTGAGTGTTGGATAATTTTTAAAGCTTGATTTGGACTCCAATGTTGGTTGGGCCGAATTGCTCTTCATGATTAAAATAAGATTATGTATTTACACTTTCCCATATTTTTTAGATTTAAGAAATATTTATTTTTTAATTATTTTAAGAATACTTTTTACATTGATTTTAAGTACTTATAACCCATGTTTGACATTCCGATAACTTTGTAAGAGTGTTGAACTTTTCAAGGACAATTAAATCTAATTAATGTATTCTTCTCTAAAAAAATTCGATTCACATGGACATTTGTGTATCACAATTGATACTTAAGAGTTTACTTAGATACATTAATCCTTATAACAGAATAAAATAAAAATAAAGATTTAAATAACTGGGTCATAGTTGTTTTAGCTTCAAATCAATAATTCAGTATATCATATAGTTATTACACTTAGGGGATCTAGCATTTTAAGTAATGTTCGGAAACTTTGAAATCATACAAGAAGAAATAGCTTCTAAAAAAGTACCAAAATATTTAAATTAGTAATTAATAAATAAAAGGGAAAACAAGACAGTTGGGCAATAATTATGCTTGTTATTCGCAACTAACATTATTAAATCCATAACGAAATTGTACATTACAGACTGTTATGAACAAGCGGAAGCGATAACCAATAGAACAACCCAAATGCACAACACAAACTGTGCTAGATAATTGAATATAATAGTAACTAAAGAGGCAACCAATCAACCACAATGCAGAAATAAAAAACACACCAGGATTTAACGAGGTTCGGTATAAATACCTACGTCCTCGGGTGCCGCTGAAGAAACTTTTCACTATCTTCAAAGAGAATTACAAACTTTTGGGCCACAATACAAATTCCACAACTATTGGGTCAAACTGCAATTACCCAAATAGTTGGGTCAAACTGTAATTACCCAAACAATTGGACAATACTACAAATACCCAAAACAAAAGGGAAAAAGCAAATATTACAAACTTTAAGGTCCTTACTAAAAGGCCCTTAAACTATGAGGTCTTATTAGTGAGACCTTACAAATATAGGGGGTGGAATGATATTTCAAATGGGACACTAAAAATTTCCCATATAGCTTCCTTTTATAAGGGCCACATGACGCCCACATTTTGCTCTTAACCGATGTGGGATATGAGCCAACAAAACTAACAAATCTCCACCTTGGCGAATATATGAACCCACCACAAAACTCTTCTTTTTCCCATATTCTCTATCACAATTGCAACGCTTCCAAATGCGCCCTATGGCGCAGTTAAACAGGCACAATGTTGATCAAGTCCAAACAATGACTGAACTTGATCGCTATCACAACCTTAGTCAACATATCTGTAGGATTCTCGGCAGTCTCAATCTTCTGAAGTAAGATTCTTCGTTCATCAATGATCTCCCACACAAAATGATACCGAACATCAATATGCTTCGTACGAACATGGAACACTGGATTCTTCGCTAAGTGGATAGCACTCTGACTGTCAGAATAAAGAGTAATCTTCTTCTGCCCAATTCCCAATTCATCCAACAATCCCTGTAACCAAATAGCTTCCTTCACAGCCTCTGTCATAGCCATATACTCTGCCTCCGTAGTAGACAAAGCCACTGTAGACTGTAAAGTAGATTTCCAACTTACTGGTGCTCTTGCAAGAGTAAACACATACCGGTTGTCGACCGACGTTTATCCAAATCACCAGCATAATCTGAATCAACATAACCAATAGCATACTGACCACATGTATCATCCCTCTCAAAGACTAAGCCAACATCTACGGTTCTCAACAAATACCGTAGAATCCATTTCATTGCTTGTCAATGTCCTTACCAGGATCATGCAATGTAACTGCTCACAACTCCAAATGCATGTGAAATGTCCGGTCTCGTACACACCATAGCATACATCAGGCTACCAACTGCATTAGCATACGGAACTCGAGACATGTACTCTCGTTCCTCATATGTACTAGGAGATAACGATGCACTGAGTTTCATATGAGGAGCAAGTGGGGTACTTACAGGTTTAGACTGCTCTGTAATGCCAAACCGTTGTAATACCCTCTTCAGATACTGTTTCTGAGTCAAACAAATCTTGCTTCTCCCTCTATCTCTGCTAATCTCCATGCCAAGAATCTTCTTAGCTTCACCCAATTCTTTCATTTCAAACTCTCGATTCAATTGAGTCTTCAACTTTGCAATTTCTTCGACACTCATCGAAGCTATCAACATATCATCAACATACATGAGTAGATAAATGAAAGAACCATCACGTAGCCTCCGAAAATACACACAATTATCAAATTTGCTTCTTGTGTACCTCTAACCCATCATAAACCGATCAAATCGCTTGTACCACTGTCTCGGAGATTGCTTCAAACCATAAAGCGATACTTTCAGTTTGCACACCAAATTTTCCTTACCAGCAACTTTGAATCCCTCTGGCTGAGTCATATAGATTTCCTCTTCTAAGTCACCATGTAAAAATGCAGTTTTTACATCCAATTGAACTAGTTCCATATTCATCTGAGCTACCAAGGCCAAGAAAATTCTAATGGAAGAATGTTTCACAACTAGAGAAAATACCTCATTGTAGTCAATTCCTTCCCTCTGAGTGTAGCCTTTAGCCACCAACCTTGCCTTGTAGCGGATGTCATTCTTGTCAGGAAATCTATCTTTCTTTGCATATACCCGTTTGCACCCAATTGCCTTTTTACCCTGCGGTAGTTGAGCTAGCTCCCAAGTTTCATTCTTCTGAAGAGACTGCATCTCTTCACTCATAGCTGTCTTTCACTGATCAACTTCAGAACATCTGACTGCTTCTCTATAAGTGGAAGGAACATCAGCATCCATAATTGGAAGTGCATAGGCCACCATATCAGCAAATCGAGCAGGTCTGCGAATCTCACGTCTTGGCCTATTAACTGCAATAGATTCTTGTTGCTGTTGAGGTTCCTGAGTAGAACCCTCACCATCATCTCCCAAATCTCCCTCTGTCATAGGAGTATCAACATATGTCTCAACAGATCTAACTGGATTCAATGTCGTCGTTTCAAACTTCACCTGCTGCTGAGTATGCTCCACCTACTGCGGAGTACCATTCACCTTTACCTGGTTTTCTGATTTCTTCAACATTGAAGACTCATCAAATGTCACATCTCTACTGGATATAATCCTCCTCGAACTAGGACACCAAAGAGGATATCCTTTTACTCCATAAGCAAATCCCAAGAAAATTGCTTTCTTGGCTCTAGAATCCAGCTTAGATTCTTTCACATGATAATATGCAGTAGAACCAAAAACATGTAAAGAATCATAATCAGAAACAGGTTGTCCAGACCATACCTCCAATGGAGTTCTATCACCAATAGCAGCTGAAGATAGACGATTAATGAGATGACATACATAAGTCACAGCC
>SNVD02001134.1:0-145563 GCA_013180625.2 Boswellia sacra | reverse complement strand
AACATTTTCCCCCACACTTACTTTCTCATTTTCCTTCAACTTTCTCTTGTTGGTGCATAACTCCTTGAGAAATTTTGTACAACAAGGTACTTGCTCGATAGCATCCAGAAGTGGTATATTTACCTCGATTTTGTGGGAAGTTTCCAGGACTTCTTGTTCTTGTTCCTCCTTCTTTGATTTTGCAAATCTGCTAGGAAAGGTGGAGGATCATATGAAGGAGTTTGAGTTTTAAGGTCTACCTTGGAAGATGATGTTTTGTTCATGGTGGAAGTGGTGTCATCCCCTTCATTAGTTTGTGACCTTTTTTGTGGAACTTGTAATTGCTTTCCACTTCTCAAAGTGATTGCACTAGCATTCTCTCTTGGATTGATCACTGTCTGAGAAGGTAATTGTTCTAAGCTCTTGCTCTCGAATTTGCTCATGTTAGTAGCCAATTGTCCCATTTGATTTTCCAGGTTTTGGATACTTGCCCTAGGTTCCTGCTGAAATTGCATTGTGTTAGTAATCAATTACTTTAAACAGTGTCCTGGAGATCCATCCCTAGTTTTTTGGAGCTAGTGTGGTTCTGGTGTGTTTCCATTTGAATGATTGCTGCATCTCTTGATTGATTGAAACCTTGTGGCTGATTATTGGTATGGCATTTGAGTATTAGTTGATGTATTACTGTAACTTGTGTCTTGGTTGTCCTATGAATCACGCCAGCATTGGCTTGTTCCGTATCTGCTTCTTGCAAAGATTTGACACATGCGGTGGATGCTCCGTGGTAGAATATACTCCACATACATAAGATTGATGCATATTTCCTACAGCCATTTTTTTTACAAGAGAGTAGAGGCTCAGAAAGTTGTTGTTCAATGTTCGGGGTACTTACCTCATTTACTCTCCTTGGTAGTTGTGGCTCAAATTGGCCGCTGAATTGTTGGGAGTTTGTTGCTATGTCGCTAATCAAACGTCTTGCAACATTCGGTGTTTTATTAACTAGTCCTCCACCACTAGCAGCATCAATGATACTCCTTTCCATTGGTAGGAGACCCTCATAGAAATATTGAATTAGGAGTCCATCACTAATTTGATGGTTTGGACAGCTAGCACATAACCTTCTAAATCTCTCCCAATATTCATGAAGTGATTCTCCATTGTGTTGTCGAATGCCACTAATATCTTTTTTAATGTTTATAACTTTCGAAGTGGGAAAGTATTTCTCTAAAAAGAGTTTACTTATCTCATTCCACGTGGTAATGGTACCCGATGGTAGATAGTATAGCCAATCTTTCGCCGAAATCTGCTAATGAGAATGGAAAAGCTCTCAATTTTATTTGCTCCTCAGACACGCCAGTTGGCTTCATACTTGAGCATACCACATGAAATTCTCTGAGGTATTTGATAGGATCCTCTCCTGCAAAACCATGAAATGTAGGCAAGAGACGAATTAGTCCAGATTTAAGCTCAAATTCTACCTCAAAATTGGTGCTTATGCATAGCGGTTGTTGATCAATAATTGGAGCCGCTAACTCCTTAAGAGTCTGATCGTTTTCCATCGACATTGCTTCTGATTCAGATTTGATTGAACTACAAGAAGATGGGAGGGAAGTATGTCGTGCAAGGTCAAATTCTGGAGGTGGAGTTGAAATTGACCGATTTAGCCTTAAATTCGAGGATTGGAGAAACTCCTTAATTCTCTTAAATCGTTGATCCGCTTCTCCCTCGGACATAAAAGCCTAAACACAAACAATCAGGAAATAACAATCAAGAATCAGTAGTAAAAACAGAATAACAAATTGATTAGAAAATCAATCCCCGGCAACGGCGCCAAAAACTTGATGCGTTCGAAACTAGCAAGTATACTAGTCGCACAAGTAATAAAGTGATAAGTAAGATATCGTTCCCACGAGGATTGATTCTAATTGAATTTGTTATTTCCAGCAACAATAAACTAAACAGGGGGGATTTTTGTTGAATGCTTTACTAAATGAAATAAGAATGCAAGTAAAGAATAACAAAACAGAAAGTAAATTTGAATGAAAAATCAATGGGAGAAAGCTGGTTAAGGGATCCTTCTCTACCACAAGATATGGATTTGCGAATTAATTGTAGAATTGTCATCTAATTACAGCATTGAAGTTATCAACCGTAGATAATAACAAGCTCTATTACCCCAATCTTTCCTTACTTTGTTGTTAAATAAAACAAGCTCTTTATTTAATCTCTATCCATTAAACAACCTAGAACAAGCTCTCTGAGTTTAATTCAATGGATGCATTATGATAAGAAAGATAGGTTGATCTAAGCAATAAACACACAAGCTCGGATTATTTAACTTAGGTTATATTCTCCAATTGTAATCTCTGATCACAATTTTGCTACTAATGATTAGAAATTCAAGACAATTACGGATCAAGATTTCTAGTCTAGCAATAAATCACAACCAGATTATATTCAGTTGGCCACTCAAATACAATCAGCAAGCAATCATAAGCATTAAATATGGGAGAATACAAGCAACTTCAATTAGAGAATTGGATAACAATTCCTTACACAATCAACTTACAAAAACCATATCAGGGGCTTTGAAATCACCCTCAACCAATTCAGATTCAGTTACACATGTTTAAGAACGTGGTAAATACAATACAACATGGAGACATTCCAGAAAATGAAAGGGAAGGGAAAAACTTAGCAAATTTGATGTAATTCTCTTTGGATTGTAGTTCTTCCTCTTTCCAAGCTTCCTTTCTCCTTCAAGAACTCCAAGAGATGAAAGAATTCCAGAGCTTCAGCCTCCACCACGTTCTCCCCTCTTCAAGTTATGAAAATAAAACCCTAAAATGTGTTTAAATACTCTGCTACAGTGACTTGCTACAGTGCCCCGTATTATACATGCTACAGTGCTTGTGGAATTATATTTCTATACATCTCACACTGTTTTGATTACAACTTTTGGTACACTGAATGGATTTATAAACCGTAAATTTCTCCAGAAAATAGACTTCGAGAGCTTTCCAACGGTATATAATATGTCGTCGGGTTCATTGTATATCAATACAATTAAATCCGAGAAGATCACTGACTAGCAGAGGTGAAAATGAAGGGTTTTACTCCATTTTTGTGCAAGTTGCTCCAAAACTCCTACAAACATCAAAACACACAAAAACATAAAAATACCACGGAATATAGCAAAGAAACATGGACGAATTGATATAAAAGTAATACATAAATAGACACCTATCAGCATGAAGTGGTGGTGGACTCATATTAATGGTGAGGGACCATTACTTGTAAAATAATTGAATGTATTAATTTGTATGTAAGAGGCTTTATAGACATTGAATAAACTCACATATAGTGGTGAGGAATTCATTCTCCATCAAGTCTCGATTAGAATGTTTGTATCGAATGTGCAAGAATATGCTTTCATTATTGAATACTTAATTTATATGTTATATTTGGAGTGTTAAAAGTAGAATTTGCTTTATTTGTTGAAGAGCCATGTAATCCTCTCCCTTATCCCCCATGTTTCAAGGAAATGTAATCCTATTCTCCTCCCCCTTTCTTTGTATGAATATACAATTGTTATTGATTGAATATCACCTTACATGTCTTAATGAAGATAAAATTGAAATGTGTGTATAAAATGAATCACCTAAGCAGACTATATAACAATATGAGTTATTTTTATTTGTTATACCATAGTGGGGGCTAGATTTTGATCCGGGCAAGGCAAAAGGCTCATACCTAACTTTTCGAACCCATCTCTGATGGGATGAGGGTAGTTTAGATCCTGAAACGAGGGATCCAATTGCCCCTATTCATTTCCAATTGAAGAAATGGGTGGCAACTCTATTTCTTCAGATGTGTCCGTGGCTCGTTTGTATTTCCTTAAGTCTTGAAAGAGACTTTGATATAGTGTTTTGGTCACAAACACTCTAATGGGATGAAAGCCCTGTTCCCATTGCGGTGTCTGTAATATTTTGCCAAATAATAGAAGGTTTCATAGTTACCCATGAGATATAAAATGAAATATCAATACCTTAGCTAATTGAGATTGTAAGATCTATATGCTAAAGAACATTATTCCATAGATATATAGTTTATGACTCTAAAAGGTTTAAGGAATACCATCATAAAGGTTAAAAATGTTTTGAATGATGAATCTTGGCTAATTATTTAATGAAGTATTAAATCTTAAATCATTGAAATGGTTCAAAAGTAGTCTCAATGATAAAGATGAAACTAGAGGGTAAAATGGTAATTTGTTTAGCACTAATTATTGGTGGTCTATTAATATATTTATGTAAACTTGTTGCTAGGTAAATTAGTATGTAGAATAATTTAATTAGATTAATTTATTAAGATTGGTTGACAAAAAAATATTTAATTCAAGAGTGTAACTGTAAGCATATAGTGAAATAAGTTATAGTTAATAAATAAGGCCCACTAAAATTATGAGATAATAGAGTAGTGGACTTGGTTCATTAGAACTTGTAATTAAATATATCCATTAAGGCCCCTTAGATAGCTATTTAAAGAACCTAGACTTGGAGTAAATTGAGAGATATATTCTAAAGCTTAGTTGGGCTTGTTATTGTAGGCTTGATTACTTAGTTAAACATGTGATGAACTATTTATTATTTTGGGCTAAGAAATTAAATACAAGAGCTTTAATTAATTGAATGGGCTATTAATTAATTAAATTAATTCAAATATGTTAAATAAACTTTTTGTTCACTAAAAATCAAATTATCCCTTTGACTTGGTGTTAGAGCTTATTTTTTATAACTTATAGGTACCGGGTTTGAATTCTAACACTTGCAAAATCTCTAAAATTTTAAAAGATAAAATGGTAAACATGACATTTTACTTGAGAGATAAGGGCATAAATGGTATTACAATATTATCATTTATTTTAATGAAAAATAATTAACAGTTGGAGGTTTAGTGCATATTTTTGAAAAGTCGAGGGGTCTTCGGAGTTTCCTCAAACACTAGAGGTCTGGCCAATAAATCCCTTTCATTTTTCTTTCTTTTAATAAACCAATATGAAATAAAATAATTTGTGTATAAGGATTGAAATGATGACTTGCAAAGGTTGTAATGGAGAGAACTTTAAGTTAACTTACATGAGTTTGAGCCCCACTTTTACCTAGAATATTTTAAAAATTTCAAAACAACTCAGAACATTAAAAAAGTTATTTTAGTGTTCAAAATATGATATTAGAAAGGTGTTAAAGCCATTTCAAAGTTAGCAATCTAGATATTTTTAAAATTTTCAAAGCTACTCAAAAGGATGATAAAGTTATTTTAGTGTTCAAAATATGATGCCAAAAGGCTGTTAAAGTCATTTCAAAGTTAGCAATTTAAATTAATGGAGGTGAAAGACATTCAGGGTCATTTAAGGCTATTTTTAAACTTAGGGATTACTTTTTATTTCTACAAACCTAAGGGTTATTGATAAATTTTTCAAAAAAATAATAAAAGGGAAAGCACCTAGACACCCCTTAGATTTGGTCGAATTATAATACTCCTCCAATGCAATGAATAATAACATAAGCACCCTTGGTTTTGGTATGTTGTTTGAAAGCTACAAACAATGTAAGAGCAAACTAGTTATTACAGTAGTAAAATAATGAAAAAGAAAACTTAAATGAAATCGACAAAAAAACTACTACTCTCACTCCTTTCTATTTCTTTCCCATCATCTTCCTCTTCACCTCTCATCTAATAATCATCTCTTTCAAGTTTCAACTCTGATGTTGCTCAAGCAGCAACAATTAATTGTTCACCACCACCATCACTACAAGAAATGAAGCCTTAAGCTATGAAAACAATTCATAGACAAAAGCAAAAAGTCGTTGTCGAATGATTAGCAACGAAAAAAAGCTTCATCCCAAAATTGTTGTGGAAACCTTGTCACAGAAGATCATGGCAACCAATTTATCTTTTCGTCGCGAAAAATTGTCTTCCACAACGAAAATATTTCTTTGCAAAAGACAATTTTCTACAATGAACAACTTCATTGTAGAAAGGTGGTTTTAGCTACAAAAATTTTGTCACTGAAAGTACAATATGTCATCGCTAGATATCTGTAAGCATTAGAATCTTGCTTATGGTTTTAGAGGCCTAGTGATAATATCTAGAGGCAGTAATTAGGAGTCTTTTCTAAGACTAGCAAGGATACCAAGAATTAACACCAAGATGGGGTAGAAAACAGCCAAGTAGGCTTGGGACTGGAATGGCACTAGTAGGGAATAGTTCAGACCTTAGGAAGCGTGATTGATGAAAAACAGTGCAAGATCAATGCCAAATCGGTGCAAGATCAATGCAGAATTAGTGCAAAATAAGTTAGCGCCTGTTGACAAGGGCTAACGGCTCTAGGGTAAAGGTGCACACCTTTAGAAACAGGTGGCAAACGAGTGCCTTTGGATGCTACATGCGGTACACGAGTGCCTTTTATTGCTACATGTGGCGCATGAGCACCTTTGGCATCTAAGGCGCAAGGCTTTAGGACTCGCACCTTAGAAGCATCTAGAAACCCTATTGGCGCCTGTAGTTAAAGGCTTACACCTTTAATTATGGGCATATGCCTTTGTTCTACAGTCTTACATCGAGAATAAAGCTTATTTCTAGTGGGGTCGAGGCCCTAAATAAGGGAACCCGGCTCCTAGTCCTCGGCATTCGGTTTTAGGTTGAAGAATCATCTAAAAACACATTTTTTGATGGATTATGAATATTTGTAGAGACTCTCTTCGATAAAAATATTTTTTGATGTTTTCTTGGTGTTCTTGGCACCTTTTAAAGAATTTTGGGGTATTGACGCTAGTCAAAGATTCGGCTTCTGATTAAATTCGAAATTTGGTAAGTTTTATGGGCGCCTCCTCTTTCGTTTAAATATTTTGTTTTCTTTAGTTTTGTCATGTTTAGGTATAATTAGAAATGATTATTCGATGCTTGGTTTAGGATTAGTTTGGTTAATTAGTAGTTAATTGCCATGCTTAGTTTAGGATTAGTTTAGCTAATTAGTACTTAATTATCATGTTTAGTTTAGGATTAGTTTAGTTAATTAGTAATTAATTGCCATAATTAGTAGTTTAATTAAGCATGTTTAGTGTTTAATTACGTAGTTAATTAGTCAATAATTAGTTGTTAATTCGTAGTTAATTAGTGATTATTTATGCATGATAAGCAGATGATTAGTTGTTAATTGGTGGTTAATTATTTAATAATTATACAGGTCTTATATTAATGATTAATGGCAATATAAATTAGTATAGAAATTGTACATTTAGATTAATATTTATTTTTATGCCTGTTATTACTAATGGTCTTGTTGGATGATGGAGAACCAAGCCTGAAACTCCTTCAGTTTGTAATTGTTTAAATTACTTTATCACATATATTATGTAGAATGGTTGTAACCCTCAATCTCTTTTCCTATGTTTGATGGAAATGTAATCAATTCTCCTCACTCTTTACATGAATGTATATAAACTGTTATTACCTCGCATGTAATAAAAAGATAAAATGAGTTGTTCGCATAATAAAACGTAGGATCAAGATAGGAGAGCATTAGTGACTTAAAACTTAAACTCAATAGACCCTTAGTGGAGGTCGGATTAATGTCCGGAAGGATGTAACCTATACCTAACTTCCTGGACTCAACTATAAAAGGGTGATGGGTAGTTAGGTCTAGAGAAGCAAGGGATCGACTGTTGTCACTCAATATTTCCCGTGGTTAATTACCCAGGTGGCGACTCCAGTGTACTCCGGGTCTTGCCTATGTGACTTGACTTGTCTGGCTCTCTAAGTCATTTGAAAAGAGCTTAGAAAAGCGGTGTTGAGGTCATAATCACTATGAGCAGGATGGAAGCCCCGCTCACAATATCCTTTTTAGAGACAAAAATCTTCATTGCGAAATGACACTTATAACGACAAATTGTCATCGTAAAAGGTAGTTTCGTCACAAAATACTATTGCAATTACACACAAATTATTATTTTTAGTGACCATTCAAAATTTCAGCACAAAAAAATTTTGCCACTGAATATGCTTTTTAGCAACGAAAATTGTCTTGACCACGTGTTTTAAAGCTCACTTCTTAGGCAACCATCATTGTTTCATCATAGAATATGCATTTTAGCAACAAAATTTTTGTTGCTAGATGTCTTGACCATGTGTTTTAAAGCTCACTTCAGGTGACCATCGTTGTTCTGTCGTTGTAGCTATATACAACAACAACATTTTTGTTATTGAATGGGATAATTTTGTTGCCATTTTGCAATTGATTTTTTGTTTGAATTTTTCACATATAATTAACAACGAATAGTTTTATTCCTAAATGTGGTAATCATATAGCCAACATTCTAATTTTAATTTTAATTTTATATTTATAATTTATAATTTATAATTTTCTTTTCAAATATTCTATTATAATGCAAATAAATATATAATTAAATTATTTACTTCCATTATATTTATAAGATAAAATTATTTTATTAGTTACGTACATATAAGTAAATATTTACATAACAAAAGTACTAATATGATATTAAATATCCATAGAAATTTCACATAACAATGACCCTAAAATCCTAATATCATTGATGTGTTCGACACTAGCAAGTACACTAGTCGCACAGGTAATAAAGTGATAAGTAAGACATCGTTCCCACAATAATTGGATCTAATTAAATTTATTATTGGACAGTAACAATAAAATAAATGGGGGGTTTTGTTGAATGATTAACTAAATGAAATACGAATGCAAATGAAGACTAACACAACACAAAGTTAAATGAAGTGTGAAATAATCAATGAGAGAAACTTAGTTAAGGGATCATTCTCTACCACAAGATATGAATTTGCAGATTAACTATAGAATTTTCATCTAATTACAGCATTGAAATTATCAACCATAGAAAATAACAAGCTCTGTTACCCCAATCTTTCCTTACTTTTTCATTAAATAAAACAAGCTCTTTATTTAATCTCTATCCGTTAAACGACCTAGAACAAGCTCTCTAAATTTAATTCAATGGAAGCGTTATGATAAGAAAGATAGGTTGATCTAAGCAATAAACACACAAGTTCAGATTATTTAACTTAGATTATATTTTTCAATTGCAATCTTTGATCACAATTTTGATATTAACGATTAGAAATTCAAGACAATCACGGATCAAGATTTCTCCACTAGTAATAGACAACAACCAGATTTTATTTAGTTGGTCACCCAAATAAAATCAGCAAGCAATCATAAGCATTGAGTATGGGAAAATACAACCAACTTCAGTTAGAGAATTGGATAACAATTTCTTGAACAATCAACTCACAAAAACCATATCTAAGGCTTTGAAATCCCCCTCAACCAAATCGGATTTAGTTACACTTTTTCAATTACAACATAAATATAAAACAACATAGAGAAATTCCAAAAAATGAGAAGGAAAGGAAACACTTAGCAAATCCTTTCAATCTCCTCCGTAAATGAATCTCCTTAGGATTATAGCTCCTCATCTTTCCAAGCCTTCTTTCTCCTTCAAGAACTCCAAGAGATATGAGAAATCAAGAGAGGCAGCTTGCAACTCGTTCTTCCCATTCTTGTTATGAAAATAAAACAAAAAATATGTTTATGCACTTTACTACAGTAACCTACTATAGTGCCCCGAATAATAAAATGCTACAGTGATTTGTAAAATTACAATTCTGCACTACTCATGTCATTTTGATCATAACTTCTGATACACTATATGGATTCATGAACCGTAAATTTCTCTAGAAACTAGACTTCTAGAGCTTTTCAATGGTATATAGCACATCATCTGGTTCATTGTATATCAATACAACAAAATCTGAGAAGTTGGTTGATTAGAGGTGAAATTGAAAGGTTTTACTCTAATTTGGTGCAAGCTTCTCCAAAACTCCTACAAACATCAAACTACACAAAAACATAAAAGTACCAGGGAATATAGCAAATAAACATAGATGAATTGATATGAAAATAATATATAAATAGACACCTATCAATCATCATCACAAAAGAAGCTATACAAGCTTCACATAAAAGTGATCACCAAATCCTATATGATCGTTACAAAAAAACTATACAAGCTTCATATAAAACTGATCTCCAAATCCTAGTATCACTATCACAAAAAAAACTATACAAGCTTCACACAAAAATATCCTTAAATCCTATACAATATCATGAACAAAAGACCAAGATGTTGGTGGTAATGGCATCTTCTCAAATCCTACTACAATATTCAGAATGAAATACTAAGATGATGATAGTGGTGTTATCTTTTTAAATCCTAATACAATATCATAAATAAAAGACTAAGAAGATGGTGGTGGTGGTATCTATGATGATGATGATGATGGCTATAACTAAGATGATTATGGTGGTGGTTGTAACCACTGATGATAATGATGCACCACATCGACTAGGAAGCAATTGCTCCAACATACTTTTAAAGTGAATAAATTTAGCCTTCATGTCAACAATCTCATATTATTATGAGCTTATCAAAGCCCCTACTTCCTGAAGTGTAGAATGTTATGTCTCTATTTTGTTAAATAGGTTCTAATTATTTAATGAAGTTGTTAAGTGACCACTAGAACCCTTCATATGCACTCCCAATCCTTTAACATATCCAGACTTCTTTCTAGATGTTTTTTGAGACATCTTAACCCCACAAAATTGTTTGTCTCCCTAATAGTTTGACTCCTCCAATTGACATAACATTTCCTACAAAAGTCAAATCAAAACCGTAATCAATTTCAAATATAAAATATGAAAATAATAAAAGTAAACATAAATATAAATAAAACTATATGTGAGGCAAGCAACAAATATGAAAAAGAGGAAATTCTATATCTAGTTAAAATGTCAAGGTAGAAAGCTCATCATTAATATTAATTAAAGAAGGGAAAAAAAACTTAAAATCCATAATGACTTGTTTGTTATGGAAAGATATTTTGCTTGTTTTCTTGAACTTTTTGAAAAGCTAAAATCTCATTTTAACAAACATAGAATGCAAGACTCGAAGCATCTCCCATTTGTTTTGTCCTCACAAAGATTGAATTATAGCTTCAATTTGATACCAATATTTTCGTTAAAAGACTTACTTTAATTTATATTCTTAACCCAAGTGTAAACGCAATTTTATTGAAAATAAGGACCATTACTTAAATCCTATAACCCAGAATATTTTACTATATTTTCTCGGCAAAAACATGATCTAATTAATCTAAAAAGGAAATATTGAACAAGTATGATGTGTCCTTAATGACAGTAGTAACACTTATAAATTTGAAAGAAGCAAGAGACAATTCCAAGCACTAAAATTTATAGGAAGAACATGAAAAGAAGGGTGAAATTTATAAGAAAATATATCTATGAGGAAGTACCTTTCAAGGAACAATTGAAAGAATTATATCATAATGCCAACTCTTCTTCCAATTAACACCATAATAGAAAGATATGGCAAACATCAATTGGAAATGGAAGATGGAAAAATAACAAGCAAAAATGTTAAGGAAAAAAGAAAAAAGAAAAAGCATTGTGGATGGGGCTTCCATCCCTCCAGAGTCGTAGCAACCTCAGTGCTGCTTTTCCAAGTTCTAAGAGGAAACTTAGAGGGTCATTAGATCAAGCCACGGAGGAAAAATCCAGAGAATTGAAATGGAGTCACTACCTGGGTAATTAACTATGGAAAAATGTGAGTGACGGCAGCTGTAAGCATGAAATTTTGTGATTATGTTTGAGCCCAACGAGGTTTGGCCCAATGAAGAAAACCAAAAAAATACTGAGTAATGTGACTTGAAAATGGACTGAAAATACCCTAAATACCCAAAACACAAAACTCAACTACAAAAACAAAAGCCCAGTCACACAAAAAACCAAAAAAGGCACCAATCAAAGTGGGATCTTGATTATAAGTCATTGATTAAGCCTTTATGCCTAAAAACCCTTTGTTGATGCATATGCAGTGCCTTTGAAAGAAAAAATTTCCCACTTCTAAAAGAAAAAGGCCTTGTTGCACTGAAAAAGCCCAAAATGTATGAATTGGACCCAGAAAAACCCGAAAGCCCATGAAAGAAGCCCCAACTATGCTTGAAAGATTGAAAAATCAGACTACACATGAAGGGAGAACAAGCGCGTGCATAAGGAGGACCAGTGCCTGAAAGTTGCAAGTCGCACTTGAAAGAGGGAGGTGGCACCTGAAAGAAGGCTTGATGTGTGTGCCTTACACACGTGCACATTTAGGTAATGCGCATCTGTTGGTGTCTTACACACACGTGTGTGAAGACATGCGTGCACCTCCTCTCCTAGTTTCCTATAAATTTGGGCCTTTTCCCCTCATTTGCTGACAACTATTCACTTCATAACTTGCGCTAGCCTTGTAAAATTTCCTCCAGCCCCTCCTTTCAACACTTTTCAATCCATTTCCTTTTAGATTTCTGCATATACACTCCATTCTCAAACACTTTTGACCCCTTTTACTTTCAAACTTCACACAGCCACCCCATTTTCATCCGATTTTTGAACAACTAATCTAAATACTTAGTATTCAGTAAAGCTTGAGGGCAAAGCACCACATTGCCTCTCTTGTCTTACTGTTCTAATTGCACTTTTTTTATAATCTATGTCTAGCATAGAGACCATGTGAACACGGAAGAGTGGTGGCGGATTGGCAATGGTAGACGGGAAACCACCACTCTAATATGCCTCAACTTTGATATTCCCCATTTACTTTTTCGTTATTTACTTTATCGCACTTTTATTTTACTATATTTTACTTTTTGTGCTCATTTACTTTACTGTCTTTTACTTTTACTTTTACCGTAATTTACTTGATCGCACATTTACTTTATCACCTTTTACTTTATTGCGGTTTACATTATTGCACTTTGTATTTATTGTACTTTACTATTATTACCCTTTTATTGTCTTTCATTCTATTTTCATCACCATCTGAAGGATATTGTTCAAATCACGAACGGTCATCCAAATCACTCTCACAGATGCTGTTCGATCTATGAATAGTCGTCTATCTTGGTCCATCAAAACATATTGGACGCCGTTTAACCTATGAACTAATGTTGTAATCAAACAGACCGCATGATGAGTAGCGTTAGCAGACTCATGGGTAACGTGGCTTATTGTGTCACTTAAACATCTATCTTTTACTTTTCTGTTATTTTGAGAATTATGTTGGTTATCTGTCTTATTGAGACAACATGATACCAGTTGGGCTGAGTAGACTCACACTAATGGTAAGAAACCCGATCCTATGGAGATCAATGAGCATAAGGGTGATTAGACGATGGATGGAGCCATAATACATGGTGGCAGATCCATATTCCAATGGTAGGCCTATTGAGCTCGGCATAGGGAATAAAAGTGTTAATTTACTTTCTTACGCTCTATCTTTCTGCATTTTCTATTCTCACTATACTTATTTATGATTGAATGATTGTAATCCTTTTTCTTGCATATTCTTGTACTTTATCTTGATGGATGCTTATGAACTACCTCATATCACATGTAATAATTTAGATAAAACTGGTTGTGTGCATCAAAATGAATTTAGGATCAAGATAGATAGCAATTGACAGACTAAAACCTTAAACTCTACAAACCTTAGTGGAAGCTGGACTTTGTCTGGATGGATCAAAGGAGACTCATACCCCACTTCTTGAACCTAACTCTAAAGGGATGATGGGTAGTGAGGTCCCGAAACAAGGGATCAGTTATCATCATCCAACTATTGCTCGTGTCTAGTTACCTGGGTAGCGACTTCGACGATCTCCACAACCTATCTCTGTGACTCGTTATGTGGTACCCCCAGGTGCCGAAAGGCCTTGGAGAGTAGTGTTGTAGTCATAATAGTTTGCGACGAGATTGAAGCCCACTTAGAGTAGTCGATCCCTTACTTTTGGACCTAACTACCCATCACCCATTCAGAGCTGGGTTTAAAAAGATTTGTACAGACTTTCAGTCCGCCTAGACAATGTTTGGCCTCCACTAGGGTCTGCTAGGTTGATTATTTCTAAGTTATTAATTCTATCCATCTTGATCCTAGATTCATTTTTGTACAGAATTAAATTTTATCTTTTAATTACATGTAGGTGAGACAGTCTATATACATTTATTGAAAGAGATAAGAGAATGGAATTATAATTGCCCTGGAATGTATGATATTATTAATGAGGTGGCGGCAACTGCAGTAGATGGCACTGGTAGTACTGATGGTGCAGGTTATGCATCAGGGGGTGCTAGAGGGGGCAGAGGGGTGGTCCTCGAGTTACTGGTTTTGATGTCCCTGGATCTTCAATGCAAGGCCATAAGAGGGCTAAGATCGACTCCTCTAGTGGCGTGGCCCTTTCCTCTGCCTCCATAAGTCCTCATTGGAGACTATCACTTTATCTTGACAACTGTGTCTAGTTGTGTGAGGATGACGAGGTCGTTTAGAGGGGTGAGCTATAGCCCAATGAGTCCCTGACAACCTCTCTTTTCCTTGCGGGCACTACACATGTGGGTTTCTTTTCTTTGATTCTTTCGTGACTTTTTGTTTGCCTTGGAGTTATTAATGAAATGACTAACTTTGTTTTTCTTTGCAAGTACCCAGTAATACAATTGATTGTATTACATCATGAAGGAGCAGTTTTGCCAACTATCTCTACAACATCAAGTAAACAAAAAAAAATTTGGTTACACGTGTGCATGTTATGAATGCATGGGTTTTAACCTTTCCTTTTTGTTTACTTTGGGTTAGGCAGTTCTTTGGAACACCCATCTGACTATACAAGAGTTGGAGTATAATTTATAGGTAGACTAGGGAGAAGTTCCTAGAAGAGAGGATGAGGAGGCTGAGAAGCAGCAAGCAGAGCAGCCAGAGGCAGCTCAGAAAGGTGAGCAACCATAAACAGTTTAAGCTAAGGGGAAAGGTGATCAGGATATTGATGAGAGGATGATGACATTGAGGATGATGGTGAAGAGGTGGAGGAGGATGATGATAGAGAGATGAGTAGTAGTAGTAGTAAGTTTGAGAGCTCTTATGAGGAGGAGGAGACCGATGATGAGCGCGACGGCTGAGGCGATGAGCGATTTCATCGATTGGTTCTCTCTTTTGTTCTTCTTTTATTAACCTCTTGTATAACTGTGGGCTTTTGGACTTGGATTGGATGACTTACCCTATGTTTCACATTTTGTATTTATTTTAGATACTCATAATAAATGAATAAACTCTGTTTTTCTCTTTTCTTTGCATGAGAAAAATATTACATATAGGAAAATTCTATAAAATGAGTTTATTTCATTTACAATTGCACAAAACAACTCCAAATGAATATTTCAATTTTTTCATGGTACAAGCACTGCCTCATCATATAGGCGCCTACTTTCATAGATCCTATATCAAATTTTGATGAAAACTTAAGCCTTGTTTACTCTTATAAATCATCACCGCTCCTTTCTTTCTTCCTTCATTATTCCATCATGATTGAAGCAAGTTTAAAGAACCTATAAGCTCAATTAAAGCTGGTGAAAGACACAGAATGTCATTTGTTAAAGCCCAGCGGTCTCTTTGGATTGAAGTATCTTAGAAAGCTTAGATTGGATATCCCTTTTCTCAAAGCTACCATTAATTTCTAGGATGTTTCTGATTATTTTTTTAGATTCATTGGCCAAGAGTTATGTCCATTATATGAGGAGTTTAGTGCCATCATGGGTGTTTTTTCATCTAGTACTAAGGACATCATACTGCTACCTTTGAATTGGCCCTACTGTATGATTTGATTGACTTGTTTCACATTCACATGACATGATGGGCATACACACTATAGATCGTAAGGTCATGCTGCATTCTCTAGTGCCTTTGATTGGGTCCATAGGCTTCACAAATTTCAATGCTGTCTACTTGCCAATATTTATTGGTTTTTGATTATGTCTTTAAAGATCCATTGTTAATGGCCCTTATTCCTTAGATGGGGCCTAAAAAGGTGCTTATGCCCTTAATCTTGGCTCAGACATTGAATGGTTTGGATTGTTTGAAATCTAAAGGAAGCATGAAGTTTTTTGGTAGTCTTCTTCTTTTTCAAGTGGACCCTACCCTTTTTTTTGCCTTTTTTCTTTTCAGATATTATTGCAAGAGAAATTGGCCATACTTGCTTGGCCTACGGTTGATCCATTCCGTTATGGACTTCAAGATCGTTCTCGTAGAAAACTTCAGAGACCTAATTCTTGGACGAAATGGCTTCGCGCCATGCTAGATAGGCCACTGGTACTATCCGTGGTAGAGATTGTAGCATGTGACCCTCAAGACCTATACCACATGTGTACCACTGGCTGGTCTTTTATGCTCCCTCTAGACTGTGCTAGTAGTATGAAGAGAAGCACTATATCATGACTGTTCTTCCCACCTTTGAGCCCAGGTGACTCATAGCACGCTTTCTTAATCGTGTCTGAGAGACTTGGCCACACCATCTCACTCAGAGAAACCTATTTCATTAGCCTAACTTCAATATTGACGACCAATACAAAGCATGGGTCGATTGGCATGCCAATAAACACGCAAAATTAGACTCCCACAATCATGAATTGAGAAGGAAGATCGATGCATTTATTTTAACTCTCCTTGTTAGATGATTTCCTTTTAAGTAGCTTTGGACTTGATGAAAATCAATTGCACAACATATGTGTTTCCAGTCCATGATAATTTTATTAATGATGGCAAATTTGTTTTAATAAAAACATGTGTACATGGGGTGACTCCTGTCATTAATAAGCCCTTTCAAGTATTCTAATTAATTATTTTTCTACTCACCTCTCTCTTTGTTCTCTCTTTACTTCTCTTTCTTAGACAAAATATTTCTCCAATCTGTCAATGTTGACCGAATCTGTGAATTCATTCCTATCCACATTTGATAACGTTACTAATCTTTTAGTCAATGTCTTCTTGATCAGGTATGACCCTTCCCAATTTGGACAAAACTTCCTCTATAGGTCGACCTCGAGCTCATGCTTTTTTAAGGACTAAGTATCCCTCTTTAAGCTTATTCTTAATCTTCTTATTAAAACCACGTGTCGCTCTCTGTTGATACAACTGTATATGATACAGGGCTTTCATCCTCTTTTCATCAACCAATGCTAATTGCTCGCATTTATTTTTGACCCACTGTTCTTCTAGAATATTGGTCCCTACCAAAACTTGTGATGATTGCACTTTGACTTCTATTGGGAGGACTGTTTAACTGATTCACTAAGAATGTGGTCCCTAGTTGAACTCCTCATATCCACACAACATGTACGGTAACTTATCAGCCCAGTCTTTATAAGTTTGTACTACCTTTGCCAATATTTTCTTGACATTCTTGTTGGTAGCATCTACTGCGTCATTTTCTTATGGTTGATAGGGAGAAGATTTATGTTGTTCAATCCTATATTTTTGTTAGGGGCGACAATTTATGTTCGCAGGTCATATTCGTGTCGTGTCGAGCTATGACACGATAAAGATTGACCCAACACGAACGTGACTCATTTATTATTTGTGTCATGAAGGGTCAACATAAACACGACATGATTATTAAACGAGTAACACGACACGGCAAGTAAACACGAATAATAAACACGAATATGACCCGTGATTACGACACGTTTATATGATTGATATGACCCGTTTACAGTTATGATACAATTATAATACGATTATAATTACTACACGATTATGAAACAATTATAATTGCAATATGATTATTACATGATTATATATTAAAACCTATTTTTAAATGAAAAAGCTATAACATAATACACAAAATTAAACAAAACTAAGAACTAAGAAACCATGGAAACTTCAATATTTATTTAGGAATTAAGTGTGATGTGTCTAGTGTCCTTATAGCTATATTACTATAATAAAATATTATAATTTCTAATTTTTACTATTTAATAAATGTACAAATATAAAATATTATTCAGATCAATAATCATGTTAATCATGTTTTAATTTATACTCGTTTCAATCGTGTCAACCATGTTTAATATATATGCGTGCCATAAACGGATTTGTGTCATAAATATGTCGTGTCATAATCATGTTCACAAATCTTAACATGTATTTTTTCCATGATCAGCTATACTTCCCTTTGATCAACACATCTTAACTATATTCTATCAAGCATTCCCTTATACATGACTCCTTGTTGACTTGCTAGGCCAGTCTTTGTAAAATTCTACAATCCTTTTCTTCAGCAGTCTTAGGAAAGGTTCTCTTCTCCAAATACATTTTCAAGTCTTGAAATCAAGGACTTTCTTTTTCATCTGCTTTCATCACATACTTCTCTTGATAACAAGGGATTTATGTAAACATAATCACCAATGGCTTGAGTGATAGGTGTCAGGGTGACGTGCGCCGGGGCTCATCCCATAAAGAAGGTAAACTTGCTAATGCACTAGCCATCTAGTTTGCCTCTCTCGACACATGGTTGAAAACACACTTTCTAAATCTTATCATCAGTTTTTGCACATGCTCGAGATATGGCGTAAGTTTTTCTTCCTTCACATCCCATTCTTCCTTAGCTTTGGGAGCAACCAACTGCGAATCACCTATGACTTCCACCTCCTTAACTCCCATTACTATCAATGCCTCCAACCCAAAGGCACATGCCTCATACTCATCCATGTTGTTAGTGACTTTAAACCCTAACTTCTTAACGATCGACATCTTTACCCTTTACTCCAGTACCATTTTTTGTTAGCTGCCCCATCAAAATTCATCTATCAACCCATCACATCGATTGCCCCTATATGTTCATCTAGGAATTCTAGTTCCCACAGCTCATCATCTTTAATAGGATTAGTTGCCAAAACTTCTACCACTATTCTCCCTTTCACGACCTTCTTAGTGACATATTTGACGTCGAATTCAAATAGCTGAACTAGCTATTTTGCCAACTTTTCCACTAATGATGAGGCTACGTACATGTATTTAATAGGATCTATGCTTGTACCTTGTATGATTGGAAGTAATGCCTTAGCTTCTTTGAGGCCTAAACTATTGCCAAACATGTTTTCTCAACATATGTGTACTTGATTTTGTATGGCAACAGGTTCTTACTCAAGTAGTACATAGCATGCTCTATTCCATTTTCATCAGCTTATGCTGGTATCACTCCTATTGCTTCTTCCTCAATGGCTAAATATAAGATCATAGGCCTTCCTCAAGACTGGTGGATTTCTCAAATAAGTCTTGATCTGGTCGAACAAGATTTTTGACACTAATTGCTCTATTTGACCCGTTAATCCTTCCTTAAAGCTCAAAGATATGTGCACACACAATGGTCAACTTGGCAATAAACCTGTTGATATATTGAATCTTGCCTAAAAACTCTCGTACTTCTTTTTCAATTTTTGGCATCAACATCTCCTCGATAGCCTTTATCTTATCTGGATCCATTTCAATCCCTTTTTCTCCTAGATGAATCCTAATAACTATGAATGAGGCTTTCATCCTGCCAGCATGTTTGCGACCATAACACTATGTCAAAGCCTCTTCTGAGACTTAAAGGAAAACAAACAAGCTATGGGTATGTCTAGAGAATGGAGTCGCCACCTAATTTTCTATTGGGATGGATGATGGCAATCAAATCCCTCATTTCGGGGCCTAAACTACATTATTCATTCAAGGATGGGTTTGAAAAGTTAGGTACGAGTCATTCGGCCTGCCCAGATATAAATCCAGCCTCCATTACGGTACGCCAAATAGACATATCTTTATTTTATATATATATTCCACTTATATTGTTTGATTTATGCATAAATTGTTCATTTTATCTTCTTCAAGGCATATAAGGTGATTTCAATCAAAACAGTTGTATATTCATACAAAGAAAGAGATGCAGAGAATAGAGTTACAATTCTTTTTAAATATAGGGGAATGGGAACAGAATTACATCATGTGTTATTCAACAAATAAAATAAATAACTTCTAGAACTCCAAATATAGCATCCATTCATACAATTTAAACATTCAAAAGCATAATCATGCATATCAAATAATTAATCTAAGTAATTAATTTGAGATTTGATAAACAATGAATTTCACACCATCATATATGAGTCTATTCAATGCTTATCAAGCCTCCTTAAGCATATATTCATCATGCAATCATAATTATTCAATCATATTGCTAATCATGGTAGTTATTCATATGTATGTTATACATTCTAAGTGATGGTCTCTCACCATCAATGTGAATTTACCACCACTTCATGACATCATATAGGCATAATTATTCATTCATATCTCTAATCATGGCAACTATTTAAAACAAATAAATCAAAATCATAAACAAAGCTATAAACTAAAGTTATGACAATTCTACCTAGATTTGATAATTCTATCATGGTATTCAAGCCTATTCATAGCTATTCTAGCATAATTTGATTGATCATGACATGGCATTTCTAGCCTAATTATATCAATAATGACAAAATATGGCTATTCTAGTCCAATCTTATCAATCAAGACAAAACATGGCAATTCTTGCATAATTCTATGCTATTTCCTAGCATTATTCAAAAACAATCATAAGTTTAATTCCTAAATGATTCTAACCATGTACTTCGAGCATGATTCTATGCATTAAACAAGAAATAAAATCCCTATTCATATTTCTAAATAAGGAAAGGATCGATGTCTACCTTGACAAGCATTTCCACCTTGCAAAACAAATAAAGGGTTAAACAATTCTATACAACCCTAATCATTCTTCTAAGCATTAAAATAAATCCAAAGTATGCTTATTTTGAGCAGAAAAAAACCCAAACATGCTAATTCTAAAGAAAGAAAATTAAACAAGAAAAGAGAAGGGAGAATAGAGAACTACTCTCATGATGTATCCTTTTTGGGTTTAAAGCAATAAAAATGCCTGAAAATATTAAACTTAGAAAAGACTCCTTGAATTCTCAGCTGTGTCTTAGAGAGGGAGACAAGATATTTCTAGATGCCTTGAAAAGTGAGGAAGAGGGTTGTTTATAAAGGAGAGGGTGAAACTGAAAAAGGAAAGAAATCAATATTCTTTCCATAATTTTGCAAAAGAGTGTCGATAGACTATGGGAGGATCGTCGACCATGGTAGGACAGCCGATTGATTGCGGGAAGACCGCCAACCAGTGGTGGCCCACCGAGCCCTCATTCTTTCATTATTTTTCAATGTACTCCCCTTCCAACCTTCGTTTGCTCAATCATGCGTAACTCTTTGAGTTTCATTTCCATTACTCAACATTAATCTTTGTTTCATCATCGAGCCTTAAAAATCAAGTGTTTGTAATAACTTTCCTGATGTGACTCCAAAAATGCACTTCTTTGCATTCAATCTTATTTTAAATTTCTCTACCCTCTTCAGAAATCTATGTAAGGCTTCCACATGGTTCTCTCTATTAACAGAATTTACCATCATGTCATCTATCTACACCTCTATCTCCTTATGCATCGTGTCATGAAACAAGATGGTCGCCATCCTTTGATACGTTGCTCCTGCATTCTTTAACCTAAATGGCATGACCTTGTAGCAGTTTGTTCCCTATTCCATGATGAAAATTGTTTTAATTTTGTCCTCATTTGCCATCACAATCTAATTGTATCCTGAAAATCCATCCACAAATAAAAACATTTTACTAGAAGTTATACTATCCACTTGAATATCCATATGAGGTAGTGAAAAATCGTCTTTAGGAGAGGCCTTATTGTTGTCACTATAGTCTACACACATTCTGACTCTCCACCTTTCTTAGGCATCGGTACGATATTGGCTTACCATTGTGAATAATTTACTACATCTAAAAACTAGGCCTTTATCTATGTAGTGACCTCCTCTTTAATCTTTTGTGCCTACTCTGGCCTCATTCTTCTCGACTTTTATTTTATTAGCCTCACGTGTAGGTGATAGGTGTCTATTTATGTATCATTTTCATATCAATTTGTCTATGTTTCTTTGCTATAATCCTTGGTATTTTTATGTTTTGTGTGATTTTGATGTTTGTAGGAGTTTTGGAGCAACTTGCACAAAAATGGAGTAAAACCCTTCATTTTCACCTCTGCTAGTCAACTATGTTCTCAAATTTAATTGTATTGATATACAATGAACCAGATGACATGTTATATTCCGTTGGAAAGCTCTTGAAGTCTATTTTCTAGAGAAATTTACGGTTCATGAATCCATTCAGTGTACCGAAAGTTATAATCAAAACAGTGTGAGAAGTGTAGAAATGTAATTCCACAAATCACTATAGCATGTATAATACGGGGCACTGTAGCATAGTATATAAACACATTTTAGGGTTTTATTTTAATAACTTGAAGAGGGGAGAATGTGGTTGGAGGCAGCATTTCTGAATTTCTCTCATCCCTTGAAGTTCTTGAAGGAGAAAGAAGGCTTAGAAAGAGGAAGAACTACAATCCTAAGGAGATTCATCTACAAAGGAGATTTTAAAAGGATTTGCTAAGTTTTTCTTTTTCTTTTCAATTCTGGAATTTCTCTGTATTGTATTTATATTGTGTTTAAATATGTGTAACTGAATCTGAATTGGTTGAGGGTGATTTCAAAGCCCTTGATATGGTTTTTGTGAGTTGATTGTGCAAGATATTGTTATCCAATTCTCTAATTGAAGTTGCTTGTATTCTCCCATATTTAATGCTTATGATTGCTTGCTGATTATATTTGGGTGGCCAACTGAATATAATCTGGATATTGTCTATTGCTAGACTAGAAATCTTGATCCGTAATTGTCTTGATTTCTAATCATTAGTAGCAAAATTGTGATCAGAGATTGCAATTGGAGAATACAACCTAAGTTAAATAATCCGAGCTTGTGTGTTGATTGCTTAGATCAACCTATCTTTCTTATCGTAATGCATCCATTGAATTAAATTTAGAGAGCTTGTTCTAGGTTGTTTAATTGATAGAGATTAAATAAAGAGCTTGTTTTATTTAACAACAAAGTAAGGAAAGATTGGGATAACAGAGCTTGTTGTTATCTACGGTTGATAACTTCAATGCTGTAATTGGATGACAATTCTATGTTAATTCACAAATTCATATCTTGTGGCAGAGAATGAACCCTTAACCAGGTGTCTCTCATTGATTTTTCAATTCATTTAATCTTGTGTTGTGTTATTCTTTATTTGCCTTCGTATTTAGTTTAATTAATCATTCAACAAAACCCTCCTTTATTTAGTTTATTGTTGCTGGAAAATAGCAAATTCAATTAGAATCAATCCTCGTGGGAACGATATCTTACTTATCACTTTATTACTTGTGCGATTAGTATACTTGCTAGTTTCAAACGCATCAAGTTTTTGGCGCCGTTGCCGGGGATTGATTTTCTAATCGATTTGTTATTTTGTTTTCATTGTTGATTCGTATTTTTTTTTGTTTTTCTTTTCTGATTGTTTGTGTTTAGGCGACATGGCAGTAAACATCCAACAATTCAGTAGCCGATTTGAGCCACAACTACATTGGAGAGTAAATGAGTTAAGCACTCCGAATATTGAACAACAACTTTTTGAGCTAACCTCTCTTGTGGAAAACATGGCTGTAGGACATGTGCAGAAATCTTATGCATGTGGGGTATATTCTACCATTGAGTATCCAATGGACATGTATCCAACTTTACAAGAAGAAGATATGGAACAAGCCAATGCCATGGGTGGATTTTCAGGACAATCAAGGCAATGGTATGATCCCTTCTCTAATACTCACAATGCCGGATGGATAGATCATCCTAATTTTAGTTACGGGAATCATCAACCGATCGCCCCAAATGGCATACCAAATTGGCCGCAAGGTTTCAATCAACCTAGAGTGCAGCAACCATTTCAAATGCAACCACCACCAATGCCACATCCAACACCACAACCAGCTTCACAAAACTCAAATATGTCTCTCCAGGATATTGTTAATGCACTTGCCACTAACACTATGCAATTCCAGCAGGAAACTGGGGCAAGTATCCAAAACCTGGCAAATCAAATGGGACAATTGGCTACTAGCATGAGCAAATTCGAGGGCCAATGCTCAGAAAAATTATCTTCTCAAACGGTGACCAATCTAAGAGAGAATGCTTGTGCGACAACTTTACGAAGTGGAGAGCAAATTCGAAGTAGAGAGCAAATGGAAACTAGGGCAAGTATCCAAAATCTGGCAAAGAAATCACAAACTAATGAAGGAGCTGACACCACTTCCATCATGAACAAGACATCATCTTCTAAGGTAAATCTTAAGACTTCTATTCCTTCTTATGTTACTCCTCCAACTTTTCCTAGCAGATTTGCAAAATCGAAGAAGAAGGAACAAGAACATGAAATCCTGGAGACTTTCTGCAAGATCAAGGTAAATACACCACTTCTGGATGCCATCGAGCAAGTACCTCGCTATGCAAAATGTCTCAAGGAGTTATGCGTTGACAAAAGAAAGTTAAAAGGAAATGAGAAAGTAAGTGTGGGGGAAAATGTTTTAGTTGTCCTATAAAGAAAAATTCCTCCGAAATGCAAAGATCCAGGTACGTTCACCATGCTATGCACAATTGGTAAAACCAAGTTTGAAAGAGCTATGTTAGATTTAGAAGCATCTATTAACATCATGCCATATTCTATTTATGCCTCTTTAAATCTTGGACCTTTTACGAAAACTGGTATTACCATTCAAATTACTGATCGTTTTAATGCATATCCCAAGGGAGTTATGGAAGATGTGCTTATGTAGGTGAATCAATTGATTTTTCCAGTAGACTTCTATGTTCTTCAAATGGAGGATGAGACATCTCCTAATCCAACTCTGATTCTTTTAGGGAGACCATCCTTGAAAAATGTTAGAACTAAAATTGATGTTCATGATGGCACTCTCACCATGGAGTTTGATGGCGAGGTGATTCGTTTCAATATTTTTGAGGCAATGAGGTATCCTAGTGACTTGCATTCTGTTTTTGCAGTTGATGTTATTGATTCTTTGGCACAACAACTTTTGAGTTAACTCGCAAGGATGGATTGGAAGTAGCCATTAGTGAACACATAAGGACAAAAAACTTCGGAGAACCGAGAAAGTTGATATATGTATCCAAAGAAATGGAGGAAGCTATGGCATGCTTAGATGAGACTATAGCTATAATCACAAACAGGTATGATGTTTCGTACATTGAATTGCCTTTATCTAATGAGAAACTTCTTCCTTCTTTGATGAAAGCCAATATCTTGGAGCTTAAGCCACTTCCAGATTATTTGAAGCACGAGTTTTTGGGTGACAAAGATCCTTTGCCAGTTACAATAGAAATGGGCCTTACACCACTACAAGAAGAGAAACGCGTCTGAGTACTTAGAGATCACAAAATAGCTATTGGGTGGATGATTGCTGACATCCAAGGCCCAGCCATATGCATGGACCATATCTTGTTAGAAGAAGGATCCAAGCCCATTAGTGAAGCACAATAGAGATTGGATCCTCCTATGATGGAACCAACGTCGGGTTGAGGACGTTTAACCAAGCGCTTATTGGGAGGCAACCCAATGTTTTTGAAAAATAAATTAAAAAAAAAAGAAAATAAGGTAGTAATGATCAATTTTTTTTGTCTCAAAGAGATTCCTTTCGTAGGCCATCAAATTGATCAGGTTTTATCTCTCTTTACCATCTGTCTTATTTGTTTTTTTTACTTGTTTTTGACGTTTGTTTGCTATTGTGTTGTTTTCTCTTTTATGTGTCTTTAGTTTCGTTTCTGCTCTTTTCTTTTCCTTCCTTTTGTTTAATTTGATTATTCTGTACTTCGAACTCATTTATGCAACAGCTTGAGGAAACATTCAAACGGGAGCTGAAGCCATTGCCTGAAGGTTTGAAACGTGCATATCTTGGAGAAGAACAGACTCAATCGCATTATCGGTAATATCTCTCCCTTTCTCCTCTTCAATGGATGCCGATATCTTTCTGTCGAACCTTCGTAAATATTTCCCTTCACTTCCTCAAAATGCTGTGTTTAAAATTTATAAAGTACGGATGACTAGACTTTGGGCATTGATGCTCCTAAATGTGCCTGCTGATATCCGATGGCTTATCGAAGCCAAGGTGAGATTGTCCGGTGAGCCGGACATTAATCTCGCAAAATACATGCCTGGTCTAGGAAAGAGCTACTACGCCAAGAGGCGAAGAGCGAAAAGGTTACAAGTATGTTATAAATGTGCTAGATGGAATTGTAACCAGACTTGTCGTTCATTAGGTTTTGCGTCCAGGAATAGAGAAGATAAACTTTCATTTATTAAGAATGGTTTGAGTAATGAGTCGCTGGATAATGTTTTGTTAACTCTCGAGTCACATTCTTGTGGACTTGTTCAGCGTGAATTGCTTAATCTATGGACACAATTTCGTGATGAATTGCAGTGTTATAGTCTAGGGAATCTGACTAAAAACGACCCTGTTTGCCAGTTTATAAGAAAACTGGATGGGAAGCAAATCCCCGACTCATAGAAGGCGTTTCAGCCGTTACTGGACGTAAAACCAGAGGAAGATGTGAGCCACAATCACAACTACTTGTATATTTGAATGTGTGTTGTTGTTGTCGAATTTTATTTTTTCTTGTTTCGTTTGATCTGATTATCAATGTTGTTTTTGTGTTGTTGTTGTTGTTGTTGTTTGTTGATTTTGTTTGTTTTAATTTCAAGTTTTCTTTTTGACAAACCATATGACTACCCTATGGCATAAGTACACGTGGGAGACAAGTGTGGAGGTTTTGTCAACCTCCACCGAAAGTATATCTCTACTTTTCATGCTTCATGTGGGAGACAAGTGTGGCGGTTTTGTCAAACCCCGCCGAAAGTACATTTTCATTTTTCATGCTTCACGTGGGAGACAAGTGTGTAGGTTTTGTCAAACCTCGCCGAAAGCATATCTCATTTTTTCAAATCTTGGGGCGATAAATCTGCATCGAGCAACCCCCACCGAAATTATGTCCCCATGTGTCAAATTTGAGAGATTTACGTGTGTATATATCCATTCTGCATATTTTCAAATGTCATTTTATAACCTGTCTTGCACTTGAATCGCATAATACTTAACGTGCATCATTGTCTTACACAAGTTTAAAGCACTTGTAGAAATGGAGAAAACACCAATTTGATGATTCCAAAGTATATGCGTATTTTGTGGATCGCAATTTGGTAAAGATGGAGAGTTTATAACAGCAGCTCTTGATCTTGGTAGGACATTAGCTGCGAGGGGTATTCATTTGATTTATGGAGGGGGTAGTCTTGGGTTAATGGGGTTTGTGTCAACAGCTGCATCCCTAGGAAGGAGAAAAGTTCTCGGTATTATCCCTAAACCATTAGCTGTGTGAGATATCATAGGCAACACAATGGAGGAAGAGTTACAGGTCTCCAGCATGCATGAGCGTATTGCACATATGGTCATTAAATCTGATGCATTTATAGTTTTGCCTGGTGGTTATGGTACATTAGAGGAAATATTTCAAATCACCTCTTGGGCACAGCTAAACATCCATCGGAAACCCATTGGTTTGTTAAATGTCAATAAATTTTTTTGATGGTTTGTTGTCTTTTCTTGATCAAGCAGTAGAAAAAAACTTCATCTCACAGTCGGCGAGGCAAATCCTGGTTACAGCTTCAACTGTAGGGGAGTTAATTGACAAATTACAAGCATTCGTCTATTCGCTTGATCCAACAATAGCTCGAATAGATTGGTTTGCGGAAGGCAATAAACGGCGTAAACTGGATTTAACGCTAAGTTTGTAATCTTTATCTACTGGTTTACTTCACTTTTGTTTACTTTCTTTTTATAGTGTTTATTTGAGATTTTTCATGTTATTTCTTTTGAGCTTTTTCAGGTTATTTCTTTCATTCCAGGTGATATTTTCTAATTTTGCCTTTTAGAGTGGTGTCTTAAAAAGTTTAAGTCCTCTTGAAACGCATTTCTGGATCTCTTTAATCCATAATGGCTGAATAAGGAGGCTAACTTCTAAACTTTTTAGACCCATTCTAACTAACTTGTTTTTGTTTCCTGATTGTTGGACTTTGTTATTTTATGAGTACGTTTAATTTTATGTAATTTAGAGTTGTTATATGTTTTTTTGTCTTTACCAGTTCTGATTAAAAAAAATTTGTGGAAAAAACTTGAGAATGGCAGAATATGGGGTTTCTTTAACCCTTGAAACGCATTGTCTCTAAATAAATCTGTAGTTTGTTTATTTCATGTTGTTTGAAGTGTCTTGTTTCTTGTTTTGTTCTTTCATAATAAAGGTATATAGGCTGGAAACCTTAAGTCTGCGGGCTACTGGTCCTAAGGATTGTTGAAATATACAATCTTGACTCAGGTGTAACAACGCCACATACCTCTTTTCTTGCATTTTGTGGGTCGATGATAAGATAATGATTGAATTAAGAATAACTCTTGGAAAATGATAAATGATGCATGGATCTGTGTGCTTGAAATGTTTATTGGTTTTTGCTTTGCCTTTGATTCCTTGCACAACATTGAGCACTAAGCCATTATCACTGAGTTATTTGTTTACTTAGAGAAAGTTTATGTAATTTGAGTGTTTCTTCAGATTTTGATGAATTCTAGAACTTGTTTGATGGTCACTCGAGGCGAAATCCTAGACTGTGCAACATTAGGGAAATGATTTAGGCTATCTTTGGACCGTTTGAGCCTTAATAGCCACCCTTGACTGAAATTGATCCCTAGTTACCCTTTTGAGCCTTTGTAAGTCTTTTTCCTTGTTAACTCACTAAAAGATTTCCTAACCTCAAATGAATTTTTTTCCGAAACAGTTTATCCCTTACCCATGAGCATGTAGATCATTCACGATTACATTTCGAGCTCTATTCTAGTTTTGGGAAGTCAGAAGAGGTTGGGTTGTGTCATGAGCAATGCAAGTGAGTTCTATTGTGTTTGTCAAAAAAAAAAATCAATCTGTACTTCTTGTCCACATACTTACACATTGAGGATAATGTGTTGTTTAAGTGTGGGGGAGGGGAAGTGTAATTAAAAAAAAAAGAAGAAAAAGAGAAAAAAGGAGAAGAAAAATAAGAAAAAGAGATCTATACCCTTAAGTGTTCTTAAAAAGAATTAAACAACAAAGTGTGGGGGTGTAGTTTTCTTTTGTTTTCTACAAAAAAAAAAAAAAAAAGATTGAGTGTTTTAAATAAGTTTGGGGGAGTAACCTGGTGAATTGAAATAAAGTTGTGTTATAGGGTTGAGCTCTACATAGTCTTGAATGATTTATGTGTTTGTGGGTGATTTGAGCCAAATTATTATCCTTTATCACACCTTCACCCAAGCCAAACGTTACAAGCTTAATAAAGTCCTACTTGATCCTTGGTGTTGTGCATGTCTACATTAGTGGAGAGTGACTTGAAAAGCAAGCCTATGGAGTTCATTTATACACACATCTTCAATATTAAATATGATTCATTTTTATGCATAAACTCATCCGGGTTACAAGTGATTAGGTGAGAATGGCTCTACACACACACACTTGAGGAATTGAAGTGAAGCGAAACTAATCTTTGAGATAAAATTCTTGATCAAGTGCATTATTTTGAAGTTTTCCTTGGGTTATAATTAAGTACAATCTTTGAGGCCTATTTGCAAGTTGAAGCATTTGTGTGTTTTAATTTTTCTTTGATTCTGTTTCGGTTTAGTTTTGTTTCGTATCATTTTAGTTGCTCGAGGACTAGCAAAGTCTAAGTGTGGGGGAATTTGATAGGTGTCTATTTATGTATTACTTTTATATCAATTCGTCCATGTTTCTTTGCTATATTCCTTGGTATTTTTATGTTTTTGTGTGGTTTTGATGTTTGTAGGAGTTTTGGAGCAACTTGCACAAAAATGGAGTAAAACCCTTCATTTTCACCTCTGCTAGTCAACCATGTTCTCGGATTTAATTGTATTGATATACAATGAACCAGATGACATGTTATATGCCGTTGGAAAGCTCTTGAAGTCTATTTTCTAGAGAAATTTACGGTTCATGAATACATTCAGTGTACCGAAAGTTATAATCAAAACAGTGTGAGAAGTGTAGAAATGTAATTCCACAAATCACTATAGCATGTATAATACTGGGCACTGTAACAGGTTAATGTAGCAGAGTATATAAACACATTTTAGGGTTTTATTTTAATTACTTGAAGAGGGGAGAACGTGGTTGGAGGCAGCATTTCTGAATTTCTCTCATCCCTTGCAGTTCTTGAAGGAGAAAGAA
This sequence comes from Boswellia sacra, assembly GCA_013180625.2. NCBI lineage: Eukaryota > Viridiplantae > Streptophyta > Magnoliopsida > Sapindales > Burseraceae > Boswellia > Boswellia sacra. Next base: position 115,305 of record SNVD02001134.1, on the reverse strand, counting down.
GGCTTGGAAAGAGGAAGAACTACAATCCTAAGGAGATTCATCTAGAGAGGAGATTTTCAAAGGATTTGCTAAGTTTTTCTTTTTCTTTTCAATTCTGGAATTTCTCTGTATTGTATTTATGTTGTGTTTAAATATGTGTAACTGAATCTGAATTGGTTGAGGGTGATTTCAAAGCCCTTGATATGGTTTTTGTGAGTTGATTTTGCAAGAAATTGTTATCCAATTCTCTAATTGAAGTTGCTTGTATTTCCCATATTTAATGCTTATATTGATTGCTTGCTGATTGTATTTGGGCAGCCAACTGATTATAATCTGGTTGTTATCTATTGCTAGACTAGAAATCTTGATCCGTAATTGTCTTGAATTTCTAATCATTAGTAGCGAAATTGTGATCAGAGATTGCAATTGGAGAATATAACCTAAGTTAAATAATCCGAGCTTATGTGTTTATTGCTTAGATCAACCTATCTTTCTTATCATAATGCATCCATTGAATTAAATTTAGAGAGCTTGTTCTAGGTTGTTTAATGGATAGAGATTAAATAAAGAGCCTGTTTTATTTAACAACAAAGTAAGGAAAGATTGGGGTAGCAGAGCTTATTGTTATCTACGGTTGATAATTTCAATGGTATAAGTGGATGACAATTCTATAATTAATTTGCAAATCCGTATCTTGTGGCAGAGAATGATCCCTTAACCAGATGTCTCTCATTGAATTTTCAATTCATTTAATCTTGTGTTATGTTATTCTTTATTTGCCTTCGTATTCAGTTTAATTAATCATTCAACAAAACCCCCCCTTATTTAGTTTATTGTTGCTGGAAAATAGCAAATTCAATTAGAATAAATCCTCGTGGGAACGATATCTTACTTATCACTTTATTACTTGTGCGATTAGTATACTTGCTAGTTTCGAACGCATCAGTAGGTATGTCCAAATTATTTGCTTAGCTGTGCTTCTATCAATCCCAAGTATGTCATCTTAGGACCAAACGAAAACCACCTCATGCTTTCCTAGCAGTTTCTAAATTTCTCTCGCTCATCAATAGTCAAATAATATGCAATGCATATGTTCTTTGGATTTTTAGACGTGCCAAGATTAATAAAATGTGAATGCATGGAATGAATTTCAAATATGCTTGTGAAATGAAGATCATTATGCATGCTAACATTAAGATAAAAATCATATAAGTAAGCAAAATCAGATTTATTACATCAAACTTTGAAATTAACATAATGTTCTCAAAAATTTTTGGGACAAAAATGTACTCATAACAGACATCTTGCATCTCTTCTTCAATCAGGTTTCTATTGACCGCTAGTTCCTTCTCTGGGTGTTACTTCTCTTCTTTCAACTTGTCCCCTCCAAACTGCAATTTTTTTTAGTTCTTCATCGAGTTCACTGACTTCCACCATTTCTTGGCTCATGACATCTTTGAAGATTTTGAACGCAGGTTTGATGACCCCATTACAATCCCACAGCTGAGCCTCTCTTCCATACTTTGGCTTTTGAGCCTTCACAAATTTGATCACTCGTTTGGCCTTAATTGGCCTTTCATCTTCATTAGACATATACCCGAGCTCTCTCTTGGTGGTTTGTCTCTTGAACTCAGGGAATGTTGGCAATCCCACATCAGTTTTTCCAAGTCTTGTACCTGGCATGTACCTTTACTTTTTCATGATACCAATGATAGCAGGTCCGAATTCATCAAACATAATTATCTGGAATCCACCCATATATGGGATTTCATCATTTGTTGTACTCATTGCTGCCACAACTGATGAAGACTCAACTTTAATGGTCACAACTTTTCCTTCATGATTGAATTTGATGGTCTAGTGTAGGGTAGATGGTGCTCCTCCTAGGGGATGAAAGTAGGCTCTCCTAATAAATATGCAAATGTTACCAAGATATCAAGAACAATGAACTCTGTCATGACCTCAATTGGTCCCACCTTGACCATAGCCCTAAATGTGCCTACTGCATTTCTTTTTTAGTTGTCATAAGGTTCCAGATCACACTTCTCTACTCCAAACTTATGTAGAAGTTTGTATGGTACCACATTTATGGCTGATCCATCATTAATCATCACATAAGAGGTCTTCTTCCCTATTATTTCTTCTATGATAAACAACAGTCTGTTGTGATTCCTACCCTCAGCTGGTAGATCAACATCAAAAAAGCTAATGACTCCTTTTTCCTTCTTTTTCTGAGGTCACTATCGTCACCATCTCCTTAGGACTTGACATGACCGCGATAGGTATCGAGAGTTCTAGCCAAGGTTTCACGATGCTTTTGACAAGACATAAACAAATATCAGATGCTTATGTTGGCTTACGTCTTATTTAGTTGCCTCAAAATCGCATCATCTTCTCCTTTTTTCTCTTCCTTCTTTCTTATCCCCCCCATGTTCATCGTCTCTCCTATCTTTGGATTTTCATAAAATCTTCCTCTGCGGCTCACCCCATTCACATCTTCTTCCTCACTACTTTCATCTCTCCTCTCGTGTTTTCCTCCTTGGTGTTTAACTATTTCTTCCTCACCACGATTGAAATCATGAATCATTTAGAGTTCTAATCCTCCTCCTTGCACCATCAGAGCATCCTTTACTTCAGTCTCATCATTACTTTTTTGATCATCTTCGCTATTACCAACCCAAATTGGTTGTGACCATGTTCTCTCTTTCATCCATTTCCCTATTTTCTCTAGTGACTCCACTTTGACTTTAATCCAGCCTATATTCTAGGAGTAAACGTCAGCTACTAGTGGTATCACATCGAGCAATTTCTCTCTTTTCTTCTATTATTCAACTTCTTTCTTTTCCTTTAACCATTTTTTCAATCATGGTAGAGTTATTACCACTTGCTTCCCTTCAATCTAGACCCTGGCCATGAATGAAGTCACATGGATCAGCCTAATTGTATCTTCCTGCTACTCCTCCTCAAAGGATCTCCTGATCTCCTCTTCTGTAATTCCTAAGTCAATCATGAAAATCCTCATTAGTGAATACCTACTGAGATTCCCTTATTCACTTAGCGGTGTGTATTCACTTTGACTCCCTTCTCTACTAAGTGGCGTGTACTCCTCACCATCACTAAGTGAGGTGTTTTCATCCTCTTCGCCTATTGGTGGGTATTTACTTTGAATTTCCCCTATCCTAAGTGGTCTATATTGGCTCTGCACCTCCTTCTCACTGCTATTTGAACTCCTCTCTATAGAGTCTTCTTGCTCAGCTTTGCTCTTCTTAAACTTTATCCCTCGATCCGAGCAACCCCTCTTCGTTTCCTTTCTGGATGCCCATTGGCCTCTAATGACCCATAAAGCCTCAGCTTTCTTCTCTCTTTCTTCTTCCTTTTGACCATAGTGGCTAATTTCTATTTGCACCTCTCTCTTTTCTTTCCCTCTTTGACTTTACATCCTTAATAAAGTCAGGTATTTGTTGTTCAATTAAGCCCGAAGTCATTATATTGGTGGTATATATAGGTGGAACATTGCGGTAATTTGGTAGTGGGTTGCAATTAGTGTTTGGGTGTTGTTTGTTGGGATCTGGGACTTGGCCATTGTCAATTAAATCCTGAATTTCATGGCTAAGTCATCGACAATTATCAGCGAGATGGCTGATGGCTTGTTGGAATTCACAGAATTCATCGTGTTTGTGGTCTGGTAAAAAAGTGTTTGGGGTTTCTTTAGGGGTTAAAGGTAACAGTTCACCCTGGGCTCAAAGTCTTCCAAGACTTTGGACTAAGACTGTCCCAAATCATTGAACTTCCTAGGTTGCTTGACAACATTCACCTCAACATTTCTGGGTCCTCCCCCTTGACTGGGATTCCGCTTATTTCTCCTAGGAAATTCTTTTCCTGTTTCAACTCCAAATCTTTAACTTGAAGACATAAGTCATACAGATCCTCAAGGGTCTTAATTGGCATCCCAACCAATTTGCTGTAAAGCAAGGGCAGCATCCCCATGATCACCATTCTTACTTGATCTTTTTCACTCAGCCTTGTTATGATCGTGGCAGCCTTCTCCCTCCATCGAGCTAAATACTCAAAAAATGTCTCATTCCTTTTTTTTCAAGTTGATTGCAGATCTCTCAAAGTCGTTTCTAGCTGAGTATTGTAAGAGTGTTGATCAGCAAACTTCTCAGAAAACTCCATCCAATCCTCTTTATTCTTTTTCTCCTACCTATAGTTCTAGGTTAGGGCTGGCCCTCTAAGGACCTAAAGAATAATTCTACAACTTGCTCTTTTGATAGGTTTGTCATACCCATCATCTCAGCATAATGCCTTAGGTGTGTTAGAGCTCTGCTCTAAGAGTCTGGATTTTTTTTTGTAATATATAAACATTATTGCTATAAATTAATAAAAGTTGTTATTTATAAATTACCCAAATATGATTGTATCTATGACTAAAAGGTTTTAGAGCTTGTATATTGATAAAGTTTCTGTATATATGAAACATATCTAAGACATAGAACTTTATCATAGCTCAAAACTAGTTCACGACCTATAAACAAAAGTCGGACGTTTTGTTTGAACAGGGTTGTTTATCTTCAATGGGGAAATAGTGAGTCTCTAACCATTTCAAGTGGAGACTTCAGGACAAAGATACTTGTACATTAGGAATCCATTGAACATGGACCGCATAGAAATTATCCATTTGGTGAAAATATGGTAATCAAATGTGAATTTCTACTTTCAAGCACTAAGGCATTCTTACCTTAATTTTGAGTGGACAGTGTACCTTTAGTATATAGGCTATGGTCTTTGACTAGAATAAAAAGTGAGATTTAAAAGAGTAAGGTCAATACCTTGACTAGTTGGCATTATAAGATTTGTATCCTAGTAGATACTATACCATAGATATGAAATTCATGACTTTGATATGACTACAGAATACCACCTTGATGGTTTTACAAGGTTTTATTTGAGAGAATCTTGACTAAGTGTTCAATGAAAGTTGTTCATTAAACTGAGATTTAGTGAAATAAATCTCAACTCATTTAAATAGTGTAAAACTGGTATTAGGGGCTTAAGATATAATTTGAGAAGTAACACCATAAATCATATCTAGCTCCAATTATTGGTATTCAATGAAAGGTAGTTATGTAAACCTGATACTCAATGGATAGGGGTTAAAGAAATAATTTAATCATATTAAATTATTAGGCTTTGTATGAAGAGTACTTAATTAAATGGTGCAGGTTTGGACTTATAATGGAATGGACCAAAATTAATAGGTGGGTCCTACTAAAGTTATGAGATAACTTAGTAATAGGTTAAACTTATTGGAGCTTGTAATAAAATATGTCAATCAAGGTCCTCTGATTAGCTGATATAAATTGTCTGAACAAGGACTAGACTTAAAAAATTAATTATTTAATTTAATTGGTTTATTAGAAAATAAAGCACAGGTATTAAATTAAATATATTTTACTAGTAAATTGGCTCGTTATTTAATTAATCAATTAATAATCGAGTATTTCGGTCAATTTAATTAATTAGATTACTAAGCTTATAATTAATGTTACACAAAATTAGGTTCAACCTAATTGTATATTGAAGGCCCAATTCAAGACTTAATGAGATTAAATTTTACGTACCTAGAAAATTAGTTAGACTAAGCTTAATAAGATTTGGTTTACTAGTCAGAATTAGAGAGGGATTAATAGAAACATAAAAAGGATAAATTAGGTTAATGTTGTGAGAGTTGAAGTGAACAAAGGAACAAGCCATCACTGTTCACTGGTACTGTTGAAATAGTTTCTATTCACCAATAATTCATGTGATACTGTTTATTAGTTATTGTTCAATAGATACTATTCATCCATTACTGTTCATCAGACACTGTTCATATGGCATAGTCCAATGATTTTAAGACGCTCATCCGTCTCATTCAGATAGTTTTCAAACATACCTAGGAACTAAAATGGTGAGAAAGCAAATCAAAATTTCGAAGCATGTGCCTTGATCTCGAAGGTTATTCCGTAGTCTTGAAGTGTTCAGATTTGACACTAAATTCTTATAATTGGTATTAGAGCTTTGGTTCCTTCGCTAGAGAGCCAATGCAAAAAAATGTTTCATATATGTCACCCATTTGCAGCGGAATTAATACCTGCCATATATGACTTGCTGCCAATGATGCCTCTGCCCCCAAATAAGGTAGCCACCTTCGTGATGCAAATGGGCTTCCGATTTTTAATCATGTAATCTATTTCAATTTCGCCCTAGAAATCCATTTTAAGCCATTTCAATTTCGTATATTAATCCTAGAAATCAATTTCAAGCAACTATGTTTCTTCCTCTTCCACTTTGCGGATTAACCCTAGAAATCAATCTCACATGCATTTGCATCTTATCTTATCATCACATCATTGCAACTCATCTCATTTGCATTTCAATAACATTGATTGTGGTAATGATTTCATCTTATATGCATCTCAATTATGTTCAATCTCATCTACATCTCTCTCATCTGTGTTTCTTTTTTTTTCTTTTTTCTAAGTCACTAGATTCTGCATTTCTTTTGCAAAGACCATGGAGGTGCTCTGAATTTACTTTGAATTCACATGCAAATGCAAATGCAAAGACCATGTAGATGTAGCTAAATAATTTGCTCTAAATTTGGACCACTTCTACTATGTAATTTGTTCCATCACAACTTTATAATTTGTCCTTTTTATTGTTTTACTATATGTTCCATGGAAAAATATCAACTAGAAGTTCACAAATTTTGACTCTGCTACGTATTTGGCTTCATGTGGTGTCTAGTTTTAGTCATTGTACTAAATATTTTTAATTACATGGATGTGGACCTTGTGCATATTTGGTTTTGTGTGTTTTTTTCTTGTTTTTTACCTGCATCTTGATGCATTATTGTTAACAATGTCGACCTCTTTCAATTGCTTATATACTTGTAAGCTAATGGAGATTTTAGTGAGTCCATTACCTAATTTCTTTATTACTTCATAGGTTTATGAGATTCATTCATGAGCTCCTTTTATTGTTCTTTTATATTTGCTTATGCATTCATTTACAAATACCATTGGATTAGGAGTTAAGTACAATATACTAGTTTTTTTAGTTTGACTAGAAAGTAGACTTACTGCTACATAGAAGTTACTCTTTTGAGCTTTTCAATTTTGCATTAAATTTTGAAGTGTAAATTTACTTGTCGAAAAGTTTAGTTATTCTGATTAGACACAGTTTGATGCATCTGTTGTTCATGGCCTTACCTACTACACTAGTATTGTATTCAAGGTCAGATTATTGATTTAGTTCTATCTTCTTCAATCTAAATATGGACACATTAGAAAACCAGAGTTGAAATAGAAGTCTGTTGATTCAATTTTTGAATGCTAGCTGTTAAGGAAATCCATCTAAGGCATATATTTTATAACTTCATAATCAGTTGCCTCCAATCGAGTATTAAGTTTCTAGATTTTTTCTTAGTACTTTTTAGGGTTTTGTCTTTATACAGCATTAGTATTTGCAAGGTTTGTCTTTTGATATCTTGCTATAAAAAATGGTTACTAAAAAATTAGTATATGTAGTCCATCAATTTGCTTAAATAGGTCTCACACATCTACAATAAACAATATATAATATGGGCAAAATTACTTCGAAGCTGACATAAAATAATGGTTCGGTTTAACCTGATTTTTATAACATACAATTTTTTTTCTTTTCTTTATTGTAGACAATGGAAATATATTAATGAAGAAGAAGTACAACAGTTGACCAAGTGTCCAAACAGTAGCCTAAAGATGGGACTAAAAGATATACATTCATGTATAGTGTATGTGATCCTTGTTTGTCTAAGCCTTTATAGACAAGTGTCTAGTCTATCTTGAAGACAATCTTTTGCCCCTTTCCCAGTGGAGATGAATAATAAAGAGAGAAGAATCTTGAAAATCTGTGGTAACTAAGGCCCACAAAAGAAGGTATATATGAAGTATAAAGAATTACAATAGTGGACCAGTTGTCCAACAACAAAGCAATAGTATTCCACTGTATTTATTTGATTACTTAATTACCTTCGAAAGCCATGTTAAATTTTCGTTTTACATTCACCTATCAATTTTCTTATGTTCTCAAAAATAAAAACTAGGATTATCTTCTTAACTCTCAAGAATGACTGAAAACTCCTTAATTCAGTGCTTTGATAGGGCTGGAAAGTTAGGAGCTATTTGTAGAGGTGAACACTATGATCATCTACTTTGCACTTTTGGTGGTGATGAAATTCCAGCTTGTGGCTTTAGATTAGGTGATGCTGTCATTGTACAAGTAAGTTGAAGTATTTTGCAAATTACCCTTTTTTTCATATTATATTGAAGGGAATGATCAATCAAGTGTTAATAATTTTCAATTTGAGCTGGATGTTTTTCTTCTTTTTTTCATCATTGATTTGATGCTTCGAGAGGGTATCATTTGGTAAGCCCTTAATTTTTCAGTATGTTCTCTAAACTTCTGGTCCCATATTTAAAATCTTCATTGTGTTGTGTATAACTTACATAATTAGAACAGAAGGCATGACTCTTCCTACCGTTTAGTTACTTGTAGTCAGATTCTGATTCAAAATCTGTCTTGCATTTTGACCTAAAATTTTATGAGGTTCCAAAATCTGAGGCTTGTTAATAGAGCTGTTATAATAGCTAAATTTTGCTTGTTCATATCTTTTTATAGTGCTTTTATGATTGGGGATGGTAAACTGTTGACAATTGCCCACTGCGCCGAGCATGGTACACATCTAATCTAGTCAATTGTGCACTTTTGATGTACATATGATATTTATTTAAGAATATCTAAAGTCTTAATGTCTCTAATTGGAAGCTACTGATCTGATATCACCATAACCTTAACTGATAAAAGACCTTGGTTGGAGTTTAATTCTCCAATAGAATTCCTACCATGTGTTGTTAAACGATATCATAAAGCCTAATTAATTATTTCTTGTGGTAGGATGGATCAATGGGACTTGTCCTATTGTGTGAAACGTTTTTTAATAAGTTGTAGCGAGTTTAGGTTTATGTTGCTTTGGTTGCTATTGATAAATTCTGGTATATGTTGATAAAAAATTTTAGTTATCTGGAATTATGAATTACTTGGTTTCACTTTGTTAAGTATTCATGACTCGCACTAAGTTGCAGTTGAATTTTTGCTGAAAATTTTAGAGAGAAGTCCACAACCGTAAGAAGCAAGTCTATTTGATTTTGTTTTTGTTTCTTTTTTTCCTTGACCTTCTTAAACAAGTATAAGAATTAACTAATATCATATGTTTGTGGTAGTTTGATGTTCGAGTCTAGAACCTTGGTATAAAGTAATGGGAATGAATTCCTTTTGGTTGAAACACTACAACATTCAAAACCTTTTACAGCGGGCTAAAACCGCCGTAAAAAATTTTTTACGACGGTTCTACGGCGGTTCAAGCCCGCCGTAGAAACAACCGCAGTAAAAAATTTTACGGCGGTTTAGGCCCGCCATAAAAGGTTTTATACGGCGGTTTTCGTGTTTGACGTAAAAATGTACGACAAAGTGCCACGTGTATATAACACGCCCTTTTACGGCGGTTTCATAACCGCCGTAAAAAGTTCCAATTAAAACGGCGCCGTTTTGATCATTTTTTTTCGTCGAACTTGAAACCGCCGTAAAAAGGTCAACAAAAACGACGTCATTTTGATGATGTATATTTACAGCGGTTTTAAAACCGCCGTAAATTTTCAACAAACCGCCGTAAAACCCATTTCGATAACGATGTAGTTTTAAACGTAAGTTTTTACGGCGGGCGTGTAAACCGCTGTAAATGGTGAATTTTTTAATAAAAAAATACCGATGCTGTTTTTATATTATTTCTTGTTTCAAGATTCAACAACCTGTCTCAAAACAAATATATATTGTGATAAGTATCTTTCATCATACCATCAATATAACAATCTCAAATCAAATATCAATTTTTGTCACATAAAATGATTAATCATAATTTAAGGAAACCAAACACAACTCAATCAACATCCATACAGTCCATCATTATATAATAAACTATAATGTCAAACAACCCAATTATATACATCAACAACCTCGACATAACTCAACATCTGAGAAGTAAACTGTAAAACTTGACAAACAACCTGCAAGAATAATTTGTAACCAAGATTATAATCATTAAGTAATATTATGAATCTTAAAACAAATTGTATATTTTCATTTATATACCTATTCATTCTCATTGTTTGAATCAAGATCGTTTGTTCCATGACTATCATATTGGAAACGACTATGATGTCTACTTGAAGCATCTGGGACCTATTTATAAAAAGAAAATATGAAACATAAGTTAAAAATATGAGTCAACTGAAACTACATTTTTAACTTGAAAAATAAGTAAATACCGATCTTGTAGCTCGCCGCTCTGTAAATTCTGGAAACCTCTCCTGCAGGAAGGAAACGACTTCATCATACATCATTTTCATATTGTTGTGATCTTGCTTCAAGTTGTTGTGTGCTTCATTCAAGTTTCTGTGTGTTTCCTTCAAGCTCTTGTGTTCTTGCTGCAAACTACCCAACTCTTCCCTCAAGTGAATATCAGATGAGCTGGTGCCTTGAACATCAGTCGGAGATGGACCAAAGCCATATGTCCGTGCATAACCACGATGATCAGGTCTTATTACATTGCCAAATATTTCTTCTCTCAGTTGTTGAGTTTGTTGGTCTTGTGGAAATTGAGACAAACCTTCATTGAATTGGCTCTGTAACATAATGAAAAGAAATAACAACTTAATAATGACAATGTATTAAGCAAAAATTAATTTTTAAATAGTGGATGAATAATTAAGTTCAAAAGATCAAAGAACTTACAATTATTTCTGCACTTTCATCATCACCTACTTCCCCATTACTTTTTGTTCTTGTCTTCACAAAGACACTAATGCGATCAGTTTGCTCTCCATTTCTTATCATCTAAACAAAAAAAAAATCAGAACTACAATAATACAATTACTAAAAGAGATACAAGTAGAACTAGATAACCAACAATTAAAAAACGTGTAAACAAACAAGTGTAACTTACCTCTTCTCGTTTTTGGGCAAATGACGTGCGACCTGTTCGATGAAGTGCAACCTGTTGTGCTCGATTTACCTTATTCTTCTCTGCAGCTTCCTGTAATATAAACAATATTAACAACATTTATATAATATGACTTACAATATGAACAAAACAAAAAAACAAATCTACACTTTTTTAGTTATGTTAGGCATATACTTTAGCTTGTTCTGTTCCCCAAAAAGCTACAAGAATCGGCCACTGATCTGGCTGAACTCTAGGAGGAGTGAATTACAACCGGTCCTCATCCGTATCATATTTCTTGTAGTACTCCCTCTTTACACGAGCTTTCCAATCTCGCCAAAGGTTCCCAATATGTTGTAAACAATGAGGTCTATACTCATCGGGAACATCTGTATTATCCTGCAAGAACAAATTGCAATAGATTAATGGAGATACAAATACATATACATGTAAAGTATGAATTTATTAAAAATGGATTACCTTCACTTCTTTGCAGATGGCATCCAAAAGATGTGGTGGCATATTTTGCCACCGAGGACAAGTCAATGGAGCCATGTTGCCATTTTTTGCTATGATTCCAAGTTGGGTGGTTAATTTGTCTTTGTTTGTGTTTATTGGTTGCCATTGAGAGTTAAATTGAATATGCAACCTCTGGCCTGTACCCCACTCACGAACAGTACGTGCTACTCCACAGCCTTTGACAACACCTGATGTACCACCCGTATCTATAAAAAGATATAATAACAAATGTTTAATCAACTTTAAATTGAAAAGAATTTAACGTAAAACTAAACTCGTTGATGTACCTCCATCATTCGATTGACTATAGGAAGACGCTGCCGACTGTCATCGAGATTCTGCTTCCCGTTTTATTATTCTCTCCATAGAGGTGTCCCTCGGTCTTTTCGGCGGCATGGTGACCTTTTTGGAAAACATTCACATTCATAAAATTCTAATATCTTTCCTTAAGTTCCATGATAATTACCGTATGCATATAATAAAAAATTAGTTTGAACATCCAGTTCAACTGAACAAAATACATATTTCATTCTAAAAAAATAATAGTTACACTTAGACAAGAGGAAATCACATAAATGGAGAAAACAATAATGTTCCCAAAATACAAGCAAGATAAAGAATCACATAATCAATCAACATCATCCATCTGATCATCATTATCTTCACGATTGATTGTCACTGTTGTACCCTCAACTCCTTGCCTAACCCATTGAACATCTTCTTCACGAAAGTAAATGATTATCAGCCTAGTTTGGATGGAAAAAAAATTATATATTTTTTTGGACACGAGGTGTGAAACTTTACAGCATTCAATAACTTTTCAAGGATTTATATTTCATTGATTCAGCATTTAAGTTAAATTATATATGCATGCACACACGCACACACACACACACACACACACACAAACACAAAAGCACAATAACTTGTTAAAGAAAACCTCACAAATTGTATTTTTTTTTTATTTACAGGAAAAAATAAAAGCTTTAATTTAGCATGAGTTGGTACAATCTCCAGTTTGAATTATGGATGTGAGTGCATGTAATTTTATACTTTTTTCACCTAGAATCTAACATATGCAGGCCATAAAGGATTGTAACAAGCATCAAAAACATTTATGAGCAAGTATATCAAGCCGTAAACTAATAAGGTAAAAGAATAGTGCAGTTTAGTCAAAACTTTTATGTAAGCTCTGGTATCAGTGTGTAGTCCTGTCTAGTATCAACAATTAAAAATAATAATAACAACAAAAATTACATCAAAAATTCACATGCTGTAGCAAATATCTATATTTAAACTCTTGTATCATGCTGTTTTATGGAACCACAAATACAGTCAAAACTAATACTTCGTACCAAATTATCCAACGTAAAAATAGTTCAAATGGAAATACTAAATACTTGAGGCACTTTAGATCCTAAATTATTTTACCATATTCATGAATGCAGCCATTGCAGTAGAACAATTTTGCTGTTCATTTTGACATGTTATTGTGTCACAAACATCATTGATTTATTTTAGAAAGCAAAATTGAACATATAGAATCCATTATTCCCATTTCAGCCCAGCTTTCCCAGCATTCCAACTCATCTGAAAAAGGAACTTAATAAGCTACGATACAACTAAAAACCAATTTGCAGCTTAGCTTCTGATCATGCGGAATTGATATATGAAACATTATATCTAAATCTCATATCATTAATCAAAGCCCTAACAATCAAATTTACTGTTTGTTAGTTATCAATTCAATAAAAATGGATCCCAAACACACACATACAAAAGTTGAACAGAATCTAAATGTTACTAGTTTTAACTGTTCATTCATTTCCAATTTCATTCAAAACAAAAACAAATTCCAAACAAAAACGTTTGTGAAAAGAAATGAATACATAAGCAAACTTCTTTATACCCCTATTCATCACTACAAACATCTCGTTACTATTCTCTGACTTCCTCCTATTCATCACTACAAACTACTCACACCCAATTGCACAACCACTCCACACCCAATCGGACAACCACTCCGCACAGTCCAAAGAATCAATCTCCAATCAGCAAAAATACAACAAAAATCACCCAACGACTTACAGCACAACACACCAGAAATCGCTCTGCAAATCAAAAATACCAATTCCAAACAACACATTACCTATCACCGGCGCTCTGTCACGAAGAAGGATCTGCCACATGAAGTGACGACGGATGGTCAATTTGGTGATAAAGAGAGAGACGGATGGAGACCAAGAGGAAAACCGGCTCTATCACACAGAACCGACGACGGCTTCGTTGGCAGCTGCAGGAGAAATGGAGGCAACAGTGGCAGGGTGGGGGGCCGATTTTGCTCTAGACAAACTCGCGGAGGCAGACCGAGACGCGGGGGAGGAGACCGATAGGAAATCACGGCGATGGCTTCGCTGGCAGCTGCAGGAGAAATGGAGGCAGTAGCGGCAGGGTGGGGGGCCGATTTTGCTCTAGACAAACTCACGGAGGGAGACCGAGACGCGGGGGAGGAGACCAAGAGGAAATCACGGCGAAATCGATTACATGCTGGGGAAATGCACGGAGGGAGATAGCGGCAGAGAAACGCACGGAGGGAGACCGAGGCGCAGTGCAGACCGAGAGGAAATCGCAGGTTCTACGGCGGTTACAAGCGGGGGAAATGGCGGGAACAGCAGAGCAGGGGGGAGGGCGGCGATTTCGCTGAAGAGAGACACGCGAAGGGGATTTCGCCGCAGAGAAATATGGGGAGGGAGGAAATCGAAGGAATTGCATGCAATTGGATTTAGGGTTTCATTTGGGAATTTTTAAAAGCTTTCTACGGCGGTTTATAAAACCGCCGTAGAAGTATGTTTTCGAAACCCTTCTGCGGCAGTTTTTAAAAACCGCCGCAAAAGGGCACATTATATGCCCCCCTCCCTTGTAATGAAAGTTTACAAAATCCAGATATTGGACCTTCTAATTCAAATTTCCTACCATAAATTTCTATCTAAACTGCTCTAACTAAATTAATAATTATTCCTCGGTCTATTTATGTTAGCTTCGATATAAAATTTTGAAATTTAAAGAGTTAGAATCATTTTTTTTAATTTCTTATTTGTGTACAATGTAGTGAAGAATTGAATAATTAAATTCTTAAGGGAGTTTTAATAAGAAATGAATTTCAAGGGCTTAAATTTCAAAACTACATGCAAAACAAAAATTTGTCCAGTAACTTTTTAACTGAACAAAACAAAAATAGAAGCTACTTCGGGGTTCTCCTTGTATCTTTTGGGTTATTGAGTTAAGCGCTTACTTTCTTTGCTAGCCATTTTGTTTATACAACATTTCTTTCTTAATAACATTTAAAAATTGGTTTTTGAGTCAAATAATAGCTACGGCCATATGGATTAGTTGATCATTAATTTGATCCAATGGTTAACAACATCGATCGCCCTTTAAGAAACCTTTTCACTCAAAAATAGAAACCTTTTTGTTTGTTCTAGTTACTTAGCCTTTGAGGTTCTAGAAAGAACTGGGTTTTTGCCTCGTGACTATTAGAATTGCTTGAGGTGGATTAATTGGTGGTCCTGGCACTTTTTGGAGCAGAACAATGTAAGATTTAGAGCTGGTGAAATTATTTCATTCAAATCTCTTAACTATTGTTTATTTAATAAAAGATATGAAAATAATTTAAGTAATTGTCTGAAGCTATTTGACTTTGTTCATCTTCTAATTTATGTTCAATCTCTGGCTAAATTGCTTACTTATGTGCATTTTGTAGGTTGATTTGTCATAGTATTTTTCCTTACCCTTTTCGACTTTGTCCATTTTCCAATTTACGTACAAGAATAAGGTTTTCTTATAATATAATTTGAACCTTGGTTGATATATGTACATACTTTTATCTGATGAGTGATTAAATTTTCAACTTGCTTGAGTTAAGTTTTTTGGTGAATTGAATAACGAACACAAGTTAAAGCTAATTGAAAATTCACATCATGGGATTACCATCAATTCCTAGTACTTTCATCAGTACGAGTCCCCATTACAACTTGTAAAGTTCAACTGGACTATAGTAGCAAACAGAAAGGAGTTATGAATTGATAAAACCTATTTACTGTATGTGTGGTATAGATCAGTGAAGAGATGTGAATATCAATTCTTAGGAAGTTGTGGATGTTATCATATGAAAGTTGCAAGACCAACATTAATTAAAACCCTTTGAAGTTTCAATGGACTTTTTGGCTTGGCTTTTCTGATAAGAATAGTGAAGTTCAATCCATCATTCTAGTTGGACTTCCATGACGCATTGCATTATTTGCTTGCATATTTTTTTTGGGTAAATTATTAATGTTCCATGTGTAATTTGAGATGATGGTGTTCAGTTTGCCTTTTCATGTTGCATTATGTGATTTTATTACCTATTGTAGATAAACTGTTCAAGTTCAAGAATTGGATTTATTTTTAATTTTATGGGTCAAGGTCAAGAAATGGATTGATAACGATGATGATGAAGTAGAATTGATGTTCAAGTTCTTGTTCAAAGGTTTTGCATGTTTTTAATTCGATTAGTAATTTGATCTACTTATTAGGTTTTGTATGGCTTTAGCAGTGTAGTTAGATTCATCGGATACAATGGAAAGTTGCTTTAAAAGTGTCCTTTTGTTTATAATATTACCAATTGAGAAATTTGAAATGTTCAATTGCTTGCTAGTAAGGTTTAGTTGAGAAATTTGGACTTTAAAATATGTTGAACTTTTGAACTCTGTTGGTAGTTGAGAAATTTGAAATTTTTTGGTGTTGCATGTTTTAAATATGGAGATTTGAGTTAAAGGAGAAAAGTTTGTTCTTTTAGCTCACATGATTAACACTTGCTGAATTTACATTTTTTACCCAAATGTATATCACTTCTTGTGTTTGGCAATCTATCTTGTGAGAGAAAAGAGAGTGAAGAGTGAATACACTAATGCAAGTCAGATTCAACTCTTTCTTTTTTCATATCAAAGTTTGGATGTTAATTAAGTGGAAAATTTTGATAAAATTAAAGATAAGAAGTGTTTAATGAATTTCAATTGTTGAACAATTTTTACAAATTATATTGTCTAATAAGTGTTTTCTTTAATTTCAAGCAATGTTTGTAAGGATATATATATATATATATATATATATATATATATGTATGTATGTATATCACTTCTTTCAAGAATTTTATTAAATTAATGAATAAGCACAAATTGGTAATTTTAAGCAATACTAAAAATTAAGGGTAAAATTGTAATTATATAAAATTTAAAATTAGAATTATTATATTAAATTTTAAAATTGCATTTTTTTTTTAAAAGTCGTTATGGTAATTTTGAACGGATTTCAAATTAGGGGAAAATTTGTAATTTTATGCAAATTAATTTTTTTCACTATTAAGTATTTTGTGGCAGTTAAATGAGCCGCCATAAAAAAAGGCAACGCAAGTAGTCTTTTACAGCTGGAAAAATGTCGCCATAAATAACTATACCCCGCCTCAAACCTAATCGACTGTCATAAGAAATTTACGGCCCATTTTTTCCACGTCGGCCCAAAATCCGCCGTAAGCTCACCACAAAAGGTCTTTTACGGTGGCAAGCTAGTCACCGCAAATGACTTCTTTTTTTGTAGTGAGCGATAAAAGTACAAAATTTTATTGCTTTTTATGTAAGTAACATGTTATTTTTGATGTTGTATTATTTTCTCAATTAATTATATGTGATTCATATGAATGGATGTTGATTTAACTTGTGATATAGTGTTATATGTGGTTAAGCCTTGGCCTTAGAGTTTTGTTTGTATTTTTTTTTTCAAGGGTATGTAACCTTTGAGGGGTGGCCTATATGCCATATAATTACCCTATGTGCTTTTTTTATTATTTTTTGTTGATTTACTTTTGTGATTTTTTTTACATATTAGTATGTAATCAGATTATATATGATGTATATTGATATTGTAAAATTACAAGAATTGTTGGACATCGCATGCAGCTTTAAGCGTAATCAACAAAGGATGTTAGAGGCTAGGGTTAGGGCACAAGTGTTGTGCGCAAAACCCCATACCTAAGGGATCATGATTTTGAGGGCTTAGGGGCTGCCCCAGCCTTGGTTTCTTGCCCTAGGCATGGCCTAGGTTGTGGTATGGGAGGGAACTAGGGTTGTGGGTGGCTAGGCATCATGCTTGTGGGCCAAAAGTCGATAAAATGTGAGCCTAGGTCCATAGCCTGAGGGTTTGCATTTGGGCACTTGGTGCCTACCCTTGGGATGGTGGCCAACCCTAGAACATGTATAGGGTTTGTGGATTTGATGGGCCAAAGGGTTTCTTAGATAGACCTAAGTCCAATCAAATTAGTCCAAGTCCAAGCGTGTTGAGCCCAAGTCTAAAATGCATGGATTTTTGGTTTTTAGGCTTAATGGGCTGTTGGGTGTTGGTCTTCAGGCCTAGCTTTGTGTTTTAACACTAAAGCATGGTTCAATGGGCTGATTTATGACACCTAATAGCTTGGCAGCAAGCAAATCCATGGTATTGGGCTTCAGGGTTTAGACAAGCCCAATTCTAGGTTAACTTTAAGTAGTTTCACTTTTCGGACATGGTTCATTTTGAAACTAGGGTACAAATGGGGGTAATTGATTTATTGGGTGGTCTCTTATCTTGTCCATGTTTTTTTTTATAGTTTTATATCCCAAAACGGTGACAAAATTGAAATTGTATAGCCCATAAAATCGAAGACACATTCTGTAGAGGTGAAACTATAAATCTGGAAATGTTTCAGATCTGTGTACAAAAATTTTCAGAGTTTCTAGACAGCTTTAAATAGTTTATTGTATACTCTAAATTTTTAATTTTATGAATTTTAAAAATTTTCTTTGAACTAATAGACATATACAAACACAAGGGAGATGCTAAGAAGATACAAGAGCTCATTAAAATATTACTGTAATAGTTTAGAAAAAGGCCAAGTGTTAATACCACATGTGTGCTTTATTGTATAATTATTTTATTTAAGTGTTAAGTAAAATGATGACATGTCACATGCCATATAGAGAAAAGGAAATGCCACATCATGCATTATAACATGTCGATGCTTTCATGCATAAATTTATATAACATTAATCAAAGTATTTGATTAATGGAATATATAAATAAAATTACTTAAAATTAATTAGATCAATTGAAGTAATTAATAAGGTGATCTATATATTTATGAAAAAGTTTGATAAATAGAATATAAATAATAATCTTAATTAGTCTCTGGTAGTGTCAATATGACACGTGGCAAATTTTATGCATGTGCAATACATGCCACTAAAATTTATTTTTATCAACTTATGATAAAAACATGTGTGATATTCTTTTTCTTATTGCATAATGAGATATTTATTTTAGGAAAATATTTAATTATTGGAAAGCTTTTAGAATTGGAATGCTTTTGATACTTATCCTAATTGGCTTAGTATTTTAGTTGATTACAATTTCCTATTAGGATTAGGATATTATGATATGCTTTCCTATAGTTTATTTAATCATCCTATTTTAGTTTTGTAGGACTTTGATGATGATTATGATTGCTGATTACATGAATAATATAGCTATTCACGCAGGCTATATAAAGAGAAGCACTCAAGGTTTAACAGTAGTGCAGATAGAGTGGTGTATGTGTAGAAACGTGGAGAACACTTGAGTGACTTTGTTTTTCATGATCTTCATTGTAAAATCTTTATGATTGTGTTAATTTAGACTATGTATGACTCAATGTGTTGAGTGTATACATAGAACTTATTTGTGAGAGTTATTGAGTCAAGTAAGCTTAAGAGAGTTGAGTGATTACATGATTCTGTAACAGTTATTGTGGTTATGTTTAACTAAACCGTTGCATTTAAGTTTGACATGTCTATGAAAAGCAATATCAGAAGAGTGTGCGAAGGACTTTGGTTGTGATCAAGGGTGATCAAAGCTTACATAGATTAGGTTAGTGAGTGAGCGGGTGACTATTACTGTAAAGAGTCGTAAGTCGAGTGTAAACACATATATCATAGTTGATTGCAACTCTTATTACCCGTAGATGTAGGCTGGTTGATAGTCGAATCACGTAAAACTTTCTATTCCGTTATTCTTAACTATTTCAGTTAAGTCTGTGATAACTAACCATATAATATAAAAACTAACAGTCTTATTAATTAAGAAATAAAATATGGATATAAAAGTTTAAAAAGGTTTGAAAAAGTTTTATGAACCATATTTTAAACCAAAATCTCAAAGTTTTAAAATGTTCGAGTGGGAGAAGATTTAATTAAATTTAAACTTAAAGCTCTAATGTTGGTCTATATGGATGGCTATCTATAAGCCTCGACTTGGCTCGTGTTAGGATCTTGCTCTCTAAATGAGGATTTATGATAGTTTTCTTCCAAGATTTGGATCTCTTATTGGATAAAATTAATCCAAGCAAACCAATAAGTGTTATTTCCTAAAGAAATTTCACATAATGGAATCCTGAAACTAATTGAAATAATTGTTATAAACTTAACTTAATTTTTAAAAAGATATTCCCTAAAGAGATGATTTCATTAATTAAGGGCTAAAATGTGGTGGTTATTATTATTGAAATAGGAGTTATTTTGGAAATAATAATAATTAGAAATGGTTCTAAATTTAATCAAATATAGTTATCACATTTTCCTAAAGAAAAGTGATATTTAGGAAAATGTGATAATTATTTGATTAAAGTGCCATAGAATGTATTACAGATTGTTTTGGGTAATTACATCTGCATTTTTGTATCCCACGCATCATGTAGCAATATTCAAAAATTTATATAATAAGGTGTGTGATTATTTTCACAAAAAATAAATCCAGTTACTTCTATGCTTAATGATCATATGCGCCAAATAAAGGTTATAATGAATGAGATTTTAATTGGATATGAAGACCATAAGATTATGATAGCTATGCATACCATGAGATGATGATAGCTATGTCGACCATGTGATGGTTAAGGTTGTCTAGAGTGGAAAGAAAGTCTTAACACTCTACAACAAGCTCAATGTTATAAGTGGGTCCTTGAAGCAAGTACACTTTCACCTTCTAATGAGTATTTGACTCTAAAGAGTGAAGAATACTATACAACATGAGAGAAAACAAATGCAATAGCCAAATTAAATATTTACTTCTTTGAACCAAGTGTTGGTATTGAAGTTTATGTAAATGGCTAATGTAAAAGATATCATTTTTCACTTGCAACAGTTGTTAAGAGAGGCAAAATCAATATGACACTGAATTCTTTATCATATTATTTATTTAGAGTAAAGATATATTTTTATAAAGAAATATAATTTCTCTCAAAAGTCAAAACGAAGGAGACCAAAGTCCAATGTTCTTAAAGTTTAAAACCTTAAAGGTAAGGTCTACAAGAACAGATATGGAAAGGTTTTATAATCCTTAACATGGGAGACAAAAACCAATTGGAAAATGTTTCCATTGCAGAGTTAAAGGAAAAGAACTTGCATAGCATTTAAAGCTTGTTCAAGTAATATCTTTTCTAGAAACATTCTTCATAGTATATTCTATTAATTATTGAATTATGGATATTGACCATACATGTAATTCATTGTAAAGGTTAAATAAGACACTATTTCTAAAATGAAAGCGAGTTTGGCTTAAGGCTTATAAATAAAGAAATAGTGTCAGCTCATGCAATTGAAGAACTGCATATTCTTTTGATATTTTAGTTTTAGAAAATGTTATTTTTCTAGATATTACATATGAAATTTTAAATTTCGATACTTATAATTCTAGTTATTCAGCTTCTTTTAACAAGTTTGTTGTTATTAGAAAAGAATAAAGAATTTTAGATTGTGTTTGTTTGTATATTTTGAGTTTTTGTTTTAAAAAATTTAAAAGAATGTGTGGTTGGTTTTAAATTTTTTTGAATTTTGCAAATTATAAATGGTTGATATTGATTTAAACGCATGAAAAAGTGTGCGTTTTCAGAAAACGGAATTTTGGAAATATAAACAAATAGGCCATTATTTTTTAGGACTTGTACCTAACAATTAAAACTAAAAATAGAATCAATAAATGACACCAAGTTGAATAAAGAAAGAGTAAGATTGTCTACTTATCTTTGACATTTCTTATTGAGCCAATTTTAATTAAGAAGATTCAAAAGATGTTAAGGATGAGCACTAAGTTCGTTATATGTTCTACCTATACCTATTTGTGAATCAAGCCTAGTAAGAAAACATTTCTATAAGTCATTTTAAAGTTAAAGGAAATAGAGCTAAAGATTGTACTAATATGGTACATAAAATGTTTATGGACCAATTAGTGTTAAAGAGGCACATAAGAGTCTTTCATAAGATGATTACCCAAAATATGAGCATATTTACCTTGTGCATCATAAATCTAGAAGTTTTGAAAAAAGTAAAAGATAAATATTGAAAGCATTTGGTTAAATATGTGAAATAACTACAATCAGATCGTAGTAGAAAATACCTCTCATGGCAATGAAATACTATTCCGACTTACTAGAGTAGTAGAGAGAAAGAATAGAACTCTTTTTAACATGATTATTCAAAATTATCCACTTGTTTTTAGGAAACCCTCAAAGGTACAAGAGGATAATGCTTATAAAGTTGATCTAGTGTGAAAGAATTTGCAATATGACTGCAAATCACTTAAAGGTCAACTATATCAAGAACTATAAGCCTAAAAGCAATGTAGTATTAGAAGAAATGTCCAAAGAAACTAATACTGATCCGATTAGTGATGATAGTTTCAACGGTTCAACATCTACTTCTAATAGAAAATAAATATAAGATTCAATTACAGAACCTCCTATGGTACCTCGATGTAGTGGAAGGATTGATTGAACAAACTCCCATGATGTCTCGATATAGTGGGAGGATTGTAAGATAACCAAATAGATTCATAGGAGTATCGTAAGATACTAAAGCAAATGAGTTTGATCTTGCCACTTATGAAAAAGCAGTGAAAGATGTTGATGCTAATAGTTGGCAAAAGGCTATGGAATCAGAAATAGAATTTATGTATTCTAATTTTGTCCGAGAACTTGTAGATGCATTTCAAGAGATAAAACCCATAGGGTGCAAGTGGGTCTACAAGAGAGAGAGGAGTTGATGGAAAGGTAAGTGATGAACACTTAAATATGCATATTTAATAAGAGTTTAGTTCATCATATTTCATTAATAGTGTCATTAAATTCCTCAACTTAAGCATATTTGTAGCATTTGCATCTTTGGAATTAATTTCTCTTAATTTTGGTTTTGTTGCAGGTTCGGTAAAATGAGCATAACTTTCTATTTATAGATCAGAATGGTGCAAATATTAATGTTTTTGAAAGCTGATTCAATTATCTACAAGATTGTATTTCACAAGCATAATTAAATTCGGGCTCTTAGTGGACCAAAATTGGGCTTGAAGTGAAGCCATCTACAGTCTCGACCCAGTCTAACCAGGCCTCAGTATTTGGACCATATCTCTCAAAATACGTATCCAAATTGTGTAAATTAATATGTTCTAGAAAGCTGAGAGAAATATCTACAACTTTCATGAAGACATGTGATTAAAATTCTCAATATTTCGATGTCAAAATTGATGGTCAAAGTCGGTGCCTAATGATCCCAATTGTCAAAGATATTTACAACTAATATTTGACAATTATGCCCTTGTAATTTGACAAGTTTGCCCTTGGATGTATCTATAAATAGAGGTGCCTTGTGACCCATTAGGGCATCTTGGCCTTGGCTGGAACATTTTGGCTTTGGCTAGGATCTTGTATTGTGTTTTGTGTGTTTATGTTATTAATGAATTTCCTTTTTCTTGCATTTTATTTTCTTTCTATTATAATATTCTTCTAATTTTTCTTTTGCTAAGGTGAAAGGGTGAAACCCTTGATATGAGAATAAGGATTCTCTAACCCTTAATATGTGCTTAATAATCTTAATCTTATAATGTTTATTCAATATGATTTATATTTAATTTCTTAATCAATCTTGACACCACTCGTAAAGTGGAGGTCTTGATCCATTGTCGACAATCCTTGGCACATCAAATGCTTGGATCCTTTCTAGATGATGTATGGTTCTTCCTTACCGACACGAATCTAGTTAGGAACCTTGATTTGTTGTAGACATATGGTGATTGGCACATTGGATGCTTGAACCCATTTACAAGAAGTGGTATAAATATTGGTAATGAAACAAATATAATTCATATAACTAAAATGGGTTAATTATCCTTATTTGAAATATCAAGGGCGGATCCCCTAACCTTAGCCTTCATTGTTATTGTGTTAATTCCTCTTGTATTTTAATTATTCTATTGTTTATGAACTTTTTATTTTATTTACTATGGTAGGTTCTACCACCTTATGAAATTGTTCTTTAATTTACTATGGTTGGTTATACCACCTATTTCCATGGATGGTTTTACCTCCTCTTGCTTTTTGTTTTATATTTGAATGGTCGGTAATACCACCTACCATCTTACATACTTGTTGATATTATCATGTCACCTCTTTGAATCATCCATATCACATTTGTTTAGCTTATAATTTGTAACGCTTAAATTCCCTTCCTCGTGGATCGACCCCGGTCTCACCGGGTTTTATTACTTCGACACTCCTATACTTGGGAGACAATCCTTTTTCGGATGTGTCAGTAAGGCTAGTGGCTATGGGTTACACCCAAAAAGGAATGGATCGACTATGACAAGACCTTCTTGCCAATGACTATACTTAAATCAATTTGGATTCTCTTATTCATTACTGCTCATTATTATTATAATATAATAGCAAATGGACATCATGATGGCATTCATGAATGGAAATCTTGACGAAAGCATCTATATAATGCAAGCAGAGGGTTTCATAAAGAAAGTCCAAGAGCAAAAAGTTTACAAAATCTATAGTCTAAAACAAGAACCAAGGTCTTGGAATATAAGATTGGATGATCAAAACTTATTGTTTTATTCAAAACATAGATGAGCCTTGTGTCTACAAGAGAATACAAGACCAAAAGGTTGTATTTCTCATTCTGTATATTAAGGATATACTACTCATTGGGAATGATGTTGGGGTACTATCATCAATAAAATTTTGGTTGGCTGAGCAATTCTAAATGAAGATTTGAGAGAAGCTAGCTATGTTCTTGAGGTCCAATTGATAAGGGATAAGAAGAACCAAAACTAGCAACATCTCAAGCTTCCTACATAGAGAAGATATTAGCCAAGTTTGTTGTATAAAACTCCAAGAAATGATTTTTATCTTCTAGGTATAGACTTAAACTTTCTCGGGATACTATCAGAAAAATCAGTATATGTCACAAATTTTTTTTTTTATTTGGGGGTTTTTAAAAATCTGTCAAGTATCTTATATTTTCAACAAGTCAAACTTGTGCTAGAACAATATTTGAGGCTTTTAAATTCCTCCATTACTATTAGGAGCCGTTTAGTATGGGGGTTTCTGAGCATGGAATGAGAATCTGATGCCTAACCCTTATTTGGTTGCCTTATTTACCATTTTAAGCCTTAGAATTGAGCTTTCCCATGGGTTTCAAATGCCCCCCTATTGGGATAATGTGAAACCCTTTCAACACTTGAGTTTCATATTCCTAGGAATCGTAATCCCACCCTTATATAAAGTTATTTATTTAATATGTATGTTTATAGCAATTTTAAAAAATACTACTAAATTATATATACATTTTTATAAACTTATATACATATAATAAATAAACTTATATAAATTTATATAAATAAAAATAATATTTATTAAATTATTAACTAATATAATATAATATAAATCAATTAATATAAATATATTTATATATAATAGATAATATATAAATATATAAATATGTAAATAAATATATTTATTTATAAATAAATTTAATAAATAAAAATATAATATGTAAAAAATAATGTATATATAAATTAAATTTAAATTAAATTATATAAATAATAAAATAATACAATAAAAATATTTAAGATAGATATACTTATATAAATATAATATACATAATATAAATTAATAAATATCCATATAAATTTATATATTTATTTATAAATAAATTTAAATTTAAATTAAAATAATATATAATATATAATATATAAAAAATTAAATTTATATGTAAATTAAATACAATTAAATTATATAAATTATATATTTTATTTATTTATAAATAAATAAATGTAAATAAATAATATGATATATAGAAACTAAATTTATATGTAAACTAAAATTAAATTAAATTAAATTAAACAATTTTATTTTTTATATAATATAAATTAATTAATATAAATATATTTATATATAATATATATAAATTAATAAATATGTAAATAAATACTTTTATTTATAAATAAATTTAAATTTAGAATTTAAAAATATAATATGTAAAAAAATAATATATATATAATTAACTTTAAATTAAATTATATAAATAATAAAATAATACAATATAATATTTAAGATAGATATATTTATATAAATATAATATACATAATATAAATTAATAAATATTCACATAAATTTATATATTTATTTATAAATTAATTTAAATTAAAAATATATAATATATAATATATAAAAAATTAATTTATATGTAAATTAAATACAATAAATTATATAAATTTAATATTTTATTTATTTATAAATAAATAAATGTAAATAAATAATATGATATATAAAAACTAAATTTAAATTAAGTTAAATTAAATGATTTTATTTTTATAATATATATTTAAAAATCTTCAAAATTATTAATTTCATTTAAAATAGCATAAGTATTTAAGACATATTGAAAAAATTTCTATAGATAACCAAACACAATAACACTTCCTTCCCAAAAATTAAATTCTCATATTCTACTTTTAAAAAAATATGAATCACGTTCCTATAACACTAAACCCCCTGAACAAACCACCTCTTACTCTTACTATTTTTGTCACGTTCTGACAAGTAATAGAATGCAATTAAAATAAAACGCACAATTTTTCTTTCCTTAAAAAAAAAAAAAAAAAGAAATTAGCTTTCGTCCTTTTTCGCTCCACCCCTCCCAACTCTAACCGTAGCGAGAGAAACGAAAGTTTGAACCAATCGCAACCTTATGGCTGAAGGTCTCATTCTAAGCGGAGCCATGTGTGCCCACACTGACATGGTGACAGCCATCGCCACCCCTCTGGTCTCACGTGGCAAGTCCATCATCCTTTGGCACCTCACCAAGGAGGAGAACACCTACGATGTTCCCTAACTTCGTTTTGTCATCCGACAGCACGAAGGACGTACTCTCCATCGATAACCGTTAGATGGTGCCTGCACGACTGAGGCTAAGAAGTCTCATGTCTTGGCTTCCTTGATTACTCTCTTTCTCCCTTCTTCAATGACTAACCTTCTCTGCCCAACACCTGTTTGATGGTTTGCCTATTTATTTCTTTAATTTTTAGTTCTTCCACTCTCGATTCTTCTTTGCAATGCTATTTTCTCTTTCTGGGTTTTTTTTTTAGATTAACTTAAATAGACGCGTATAATTTATTTTATCTGATAAATCTTTTTCTTTTTTTTTTTTTTAGTCCAATTTTCTAGCTTTTTGTTTTGCTAAGTAGAGAAGGTGAAATCTTGTTGCAATTGCTTGATATGTTTGTATTAGTTCACGTTGTGATTGCATAATATCTTATTTCAATTCTGTTGATTGCAGGTGTTCAACTTTGGCTTAGTACCTTTCAAGACGTATCTGCTAGATAGGGACATTGATTTAATAGCATTTAGTAACAATCAAAATTTGAAAGGCAATTGGGCGAATGAGGTGCTAGAAATTTTAGAGAGTGAAGAGAGAAAAGAGCATGCTGGGTTCCGCTTGAAAGAGGTTTAGTACATTAATGCTGAGGTTTGTATTTTTCAGTGCACTTGATAGTTCTTCATTCTCATGTCGTTAATTGTGGTTTCATGTTTTGCACTTTAACATTTGTATTTTATGTATCCACAATCAAAGTGGCCCTCTAGAAGACTTAGGTAATGACTTATTACTAGTGTGTTTGATCTGTACATCTTTTGCTTGCTTTTATATATGTAATTGGTTTGATAGCATTCGCAACTTTCAACCAATTTATGATTGTGCAAGAGAGTAGCTTTGCTGTTATGCTTAGGGAATATCCAGAACTAGAAAAAAAATTCAGTATATTGGCAATATAATAAAGGATCTCATGCCAACTTTTCTTACATTTGGAGGGAGGGGTAGCGTGGTAGTGAGAAGGAAGCTTCGATTTAAGGGTTGAAGGGTGTTTTATGAATGATTGATGCCTTTTTTGTTTGATTCAAGCATTTATCACTTACTATTCACACATGTGGTTCCCACTTGTAATTTAAACACAATTTTACTAGGTTCTTGTAGTTCTTGTTTCTATAAAGCATTCTTTACTCTTATAGATGTAATTATTTACACTCTTTTGTACCGGTGGCTTAAATCATAAATGTCATTTTGGTGTCTCTCTTTAGGAAAGTGTGTCGTAATTAATTGCCATTTGGTTTTTCTATCTCTTGCTTATGTATAACCAATGCCTGCGTGCGCTTATGTTTGCCTATTTGTTTGCTTTTATTTTCTATCATTATTTTTGCTACAATTTCATTTCTTTTGTACTTGTTAGTAGTGTATTCTACTGAATTAATTAATCAAAAGAAAGAACCCATGATTTCTCTCTTCACTCTCTAAAATTTCATTTCTTTTGTACTTATTAGTTGTGCCTGTGATCATAGAATTTGAATTATGGAAATGTAGAAGCGATTGTACTAGAAGCAGCATGATTTATCTCCTCCTAAATGGAAATTCAAGGTAAGTGGTCCTTGTTATTCAATGCTCTGTTTTTGGCTGGAGTTGGATTCTATTTTAATACTTTTCCAGATTATACAATAGTACTAGTATTGATAACAATATCAATTCTTATACTATATTTTTGGAATATGAAATGTAACATATCCATTAGCATTTGATATATTTTATTAAAATAAAAACAATTGACATCATATAGTAAAATTCTGTTGTTTCATAATGCTAACCCTTACCACTTCAAAAGCAGGTCTAAGACATTGTTGGCGACAGTTATTTGACGAAAAGACCAATAAAACAGAAGAAAGGCCAAGATGACTAACTACTGGAAAAGTCATGGTAGGAACTTAACAGTAATTTGTTTCTGTAGTGATATTGTATCTCTTTTTTGGTATAATTTCTGTTGCTTGGATGAGGTTACTTGGGTTGCACGAAGTTGGTTAATTTAAGACTTGCATGTTGAGTTTCTTCTATTTATAGACTTTAGTGGATAATCTTTTGCCTGTGAGTGTGTTAAATGTATTATGGTGTCAGATTCCCAATCTAGGTGATGCATGGTTGACCATGCTGAGCTTGAATTATGACCAAAATTGGGTTTATATTAGAATTCAATATTTCTAATAGAATTATAAGCGCTTTTAGTTTCATTTTATGGTTATATTTATTTGTTAGCTACATATTTAGCCTTATTTATTGCCTTCAGTGGGGATAAAATGTTTGCCTAATTGTTGATTGGGTTGCACATGAACTAGCAGCGTTTGCGTATAATACGTGTTTCTTTTTCTCCTTTTTCCATGGTCTTGATGTTGTTTCCTTTACTCTTGGCATTTTCAGCTGTATCTCTCATCCCCCTCCCTTATTTTTTAATTTATTTATCCAAACAAATGTGTCACTGTTTGAATGATCTTTTCTAGATAATTTTTCATATTGCTAGCCTTCGTCCTCTTTTCTTATCTGGACAGGCAACTAATTTTGCCCGTTGCCTCCCTTGCAAAAAAATATAGAATACTTTGTCGTCCTACCATTATAATGTGTAAGGTTATAGTGTAAAAATTTAACAGCACTATTAAGTTGTACAACTTAATAATGCATTTATTGGTTTATAAATTTTAGGGATTTTTGGGCTTTGATGTGGATTTTCTTGTAGGGAATGTATCATTTTTCCTATTTTTCTCAAGGCATGTGGCAGGTTCAGTGATAGCATTTTTGTTAATACATATTGGGCACAACTTCCTGAAGCTGACAGGAAGCTATGCTATTCTGAGGACTTTTTGCGTTTGTTAATCAATATCTAATTGAATCTAAGTTTTGACAGTCGTATGAACATTAATTTGTATTATCTTTTGATTGTGTTCTTTTCACTATGCTGTGTTAAGTTCTTTATTGAGTAGATATTTTACTACTTTGTATAAATATTAGTTTATTGAATGCCATATTCTTTTAAGTTTATTGAATTGTTTATTTTTTCATTGTATTTTGTAGAAATTCAGAGTACTAGTATACAAGAATATTGAGATTTCAAGAGTTTTATAAAATATAATAAATCAAATATATATATATATATATATATATATATATATATATATATATATATATATACATATATGTATGTATGTATGTATTTATGCATGTATATGTATATTATTTTCCTAAAACCATACTTGGTGGCTAGAAAACCATCAAGTTTCCTTTTTCTAATTTTTAAATCACCTATATGTGGACTAATAACTCACAAGTATACACTCAAATCCAAGGTCTTAAAGGATAAATACTTGTGGTTTTATGTGTGGCAACTATGATACAGTTACAAATTTGGTGTTTGACTAATTAAAGAATACTTGTCATAGTCATACTTGTGGGGGAAAAACCCACAAGTATTCCATACATGTGGGAGAAAAACACACAAGTATAAAGATTTTTCTAGTAGTGAGTAGTCTATTTAGATCAAGAAAAGAAAGAGATGAGACAAGTCCTATATGCCTCTACCATTGGGAGTCTTATTTATGTAATGCTAAATACTAGGCTAGATAGCTAATATATAGTGAAAGTTATTAATGACAATCAGTCAAATTCTAGTTGTGAGCATTGGGTTGTAGTAAAGCATATATTAAAATATCTTCATAGGATGAAATGATATATGCTTGTATATTCTAGTAGTGATTTGACACTAGTTGTATATATGGATTCAGATTTCAATCTGATCCAAACTCCAAAAAGTCAACCTCAGGATTTATTTCACTTTGGATGGTGGAGCCATAGTATGAAGGAGTATCAAGCAATCAAGCATTGCTGATTCCACCATAGAGTATGTAGCAGCTTGTGATGCAGCTAATGAAGTTGTTTGGCTCTGCAAGTTCCTTATAGATTTGGAAGTTATTCCAAATGGAGAAAAAGTCATTACACTTTATTGTGATAATAATGGGACATCGGCTAATTCTAAGGAACCCAAGAACTACAAGAGTAGAAAGCATATAGAAAGGAAGTACAACCTCATACGAGAAATCGTGCAGCGTTGAAATGCATAAATATGTCACATCTACTCTAAGGACAAGTGGGAAATTGTTAGAGATCTACCCTAAGAGTAAGAATGTTTTTCTGTAATATATAAATATTATTGTTATTAATTAATAAAAGTTACTATTTATAAATTTTTCAAATATGATTGTATCAATTACGAAAGGTTCCAAAACTTGTACATTGATAAAGTTTCTATATATATGAGACATATCTAACATATAAAACTTTATTATAGCTCAATCAGTTCACAGCCTAAGAATAAAGCCAGGTGCTTTATTTAGACAAAGTTGTTGTGTTGTTTGTCTTTAACGGGCAAATGACGAGTCTCTAACCATTTGAAGTGGAGACTTCAAGGCAAAGATCCTTGTGCATTATGAATGCATTGAACATGGACCACGTAGAAATTATCCATTTTGTGGAAATACCGTAACCGAATGTGAATTTTTACACTTTAACACTAAAGGCATTCTTACTTTAATCCTAAGTAGGTAGTGTACCTCGAATATATGGGCTATGATTTTTTACTAGAATAAAAAAGTGAGATCTAAAAGAGTAAGGTCAATACCTCAACTAGTTGGGATTTTAAGATTTGTATGCTAGTAGACACTATATCATAGTTATAGAATTCATAACTTTGAAAGGATTGTATAATACCACTTAGATAGTTTTACAAGATTTTATTTGAGAGATCGGTCAAGTATTTAATGAAAGTTATTCATTAAACTGAGATTTATTAAAATAAATATCAACTCATTTAAATAGTATAAAATTGGTATCAATGGCTCAAGATGTAATTAGAGGGGTAACATGGTAAATCATACCTAGCTCTAATTATTGGTACTCCAAGAAGAGTAGTTATGTAAACCTAATGCTCAATAGATAGGGCTTCAAGACAGATTAAAATATTAAGCTTTCTATAAATTGTATTTCATTCAAGAGTGCAATTTTGGATTTATAGTGGAATGGATAAAGTTAATAGGTGGGCTCTACGATAGTTATGATATAATAGAGTACTAGGTCAAACTTATTGGAGTTTGTAATTAAATATTCTATTAATATCCCCTAGTTAGCTTATACAAATTTGTCTGAACAAAGATTAGACTTGAGAAAGTAATTATTTAATTTAATTAGTTTTGTTAGAGAATAAAGCCTAAGTATTAAATTAAATATATTTGACTAGTAAATAGGCTCATTATTTAATTAATTTGATTAATTAACTAATAGAGTATTTGGACCAACTTAATTAATTATATTACTAGGCTTATAATTAGTGTGATTAATTAAAAGCCTATAAAAAATTAGGTTGGACTTAATTGAGTATTAAAGGCCCAATTCGAGACTTAGTGAGACTAAGTTCTAGGATCCCAGAAATTAGTTAAACTAAACCTATTTACTAGTTAAAAATGGACAAGGATTAATAAAGACATAAAATAAGGATAAATTATATCAGTATTGTGAGAGTTGAATGAACAAAGGAACAAGTTGTCACTGTTCACAAATACTGCTCACACAGTATTGTTCATCGATTACTGTTCATATAATGTTGTTCATGCAGTATTGTTCACTAATTATTATTCACCAAACAATGTTCATCAGTTACTGTTCATATAGCACTGTTCCATTTGGCATAGTAAAATGATTTTAAGATGCCCACACATCTCTTTCAGGCAGTTTTTAGAGATACTTAGAAAATGAAGTGCTAAAAAAGCAAATCAAAATTTTGAAACCTGTGCTCACAAGATCTTGGTCCCGAAGGCTATTACGCAGTGTTGAAGTATTCAGATTTGGCATTGGATTCTTACAAGGTGGTCTTTTGGATTGCCTCTTCCATCAAACTTGGCAATGTATGCATTTTGAACTTTGGTAGGAGTTTACTAACTCTGGTCAATTGCACATCAGACAGATCGATGGTCCCATCAATCCCTTTCTTTTTTATCAAAGCATGGATTTTCTCCATCTTCTAAGAAAATTATTATTCCAGCTGCTTGGCATGCTTTGATTTCAAATAGTCATCCATGTCAAAGAACCTTTCTTCTTCCTCAGGGTTTACGACTACGTTGGCTTTCCCTTTAGTAGCACCAGATCCATATGCATTATTTCCTTTGGGGGGTGTTTGAAGTCAATCATGGTTGGATTCTCCGTTCGGAACTACTCCTTAGTTAGAATCAGTGTTTGGCCTAGCGTCTAGTGATGGCAATCTAGTAGTTGCTATGGTCATCATCTCCATCATTTGCTGCCTCATTACTTCCATGTCTTCTTCCATCTTATTTATCCTCTCATGGGGATCCTCATTTCCGGTGTTGACTGTGTCTACTCTTTCTAATCTTTTGCCTCGCCTAACCCAAGCCATTATGACTGCAAAACGAAGGTGTTAGCATGATGCATGCATGTATGCATCAATGCAATGCATGACCATGATCACACAGTCACAATCAATCAAGATATGGCAATCTTCCAACCTTATTTCTCCCACACAGTGGTAAAGTCTCTACCCTAGGATTTTTGGCCTCAATGCCCAAAAGGCCATCAACATGGGATGCAGGATTGTATACAAAGCTCTCAATGCAAAGTTGGTGTGACCTTCATTTTGTCAAATATTTACGGTCAGAGTTTGACAATGGTTTAGTGACAATATCAAAGTTATCGAATACTCAATCACTCGTGCTTTTCAATCAAGATCCTGTAACATTTGAATGTTGCCTGAACAATATTCAAATGTCATACAATCCAGACTGACTATCATCAAGTGATTCAAGTAAAGTTAACTAGGATATTGCAACAGGCAAACCTCATGTATTTGATTATGTGAATAGTTTGTAACCACAACAATGTTAAGATCACTTATGATGGTGATTCTATGACAACTGTTTTGCTATTATCACAAAATCATAATCAGTTAATCAAAATGCTAAGGAAAATGGTTGCAAAAGATTCACATATGAAACAATGGATTTGCAGTCCACGTCATGCTTTTTTCATATCTATTTGGCTTCAAAGGAGATCAAACCAAAGATTCTAGTAGTCCTAAAGGGTAGTAACTACGTCAACTATATGAGCTTCAAGCTATGTTTCGTGACTGAGTGTCCCTTCAAAAGCGAGGGATGCCCCATTAGGCTGGTCCTTTTTTATACCTTTCAGTAAATACTCAAAGATGGTGGTCATCGATGATATAGTTTGTCTAAGGATCGAATAGAGCTAGTGACTTGTCATACCAAGGCCACCGGGTCAAATAAAGGCAATTTGTGATTTGTGTGCAAAGTCTGGTGATACATTAGATATCATTAATGACAAAGAAAAAGAAACTAACATCCCAGTGCTCCTAATCATAATCAACTTCTTTTTGTCCTTGGTGGAGTTGCCGAACTATGGATGGGGCTTCCATCCCACCATAGTCGCAGCGACCTTAGCACTGCTTTTCCAAGTTCCAAGAGGAAGGTTAGAACGTCATCAGATCAAGCCACGAAGGCAAGATCTAAAGAATTGAAACGGAGTCGCCACCCAGGTAATTAACCGTGAGAAAAATGTGAGTGATGACAGCCGATCTCTCGGTTCTGGACCTAAGTACCCAGTAAACCCTAGAGGAGGTCGGACATTGCCCGGGCGGACTGAAAGTCCGTCCCTAACTTCTTGAACCCAGATCTGAAGGGATGATTATTTCTAAGTCATTAATTCCATCCATGTTGATGCTAGATTCATTTTTACACATACTCAAATTTTATCTTTTAGTTGCATGTAGGTGAGACAGTTTATA
Source organism: Boswellia sacra (assembly GCA_013180625.2). Classification (NCBI taxonomy): domain Eukaryota; kingdom Viridiplantae; phylum Streptophyta; class Magnoliopsida; order Sapindales; family Burseraceae; genus Boswellia; species Boswellia sacra. The sequence goes on along the minus strand of SNVD02001134.1, from coordinate 80,621 downwards.
TACATTTATACAAAGAGGGAGGATAATGGAATTACAATTGCTTTTCAAATGTAAGGGATTTTGGGGACTGGGATTACATCAATTGCCCAAATAATGTGTAAAAGTAAATGATAAAAATATTTAATGAGAGTCATAAAGGAATTTAACTAACACTTCATAATTCATGCAATTAAGGTAATCAATCAAACATGAATAAACTAAACGAATCAGGGCTTATCATATCAACCAAGACACTTATCAATAAGGAAAAGCACTAATTCATATATTTTATAATCATAAACATGTAACACAAGGAACACGGAATAGAACAAGGACAAGTATTTCGTTTTTAATTGAAATCATGTAAAGAGCTGGTAAGAGGGATAAAATTTGAAATCTGGCTACAAATAGGCATGCGCCTCTTCCTGGAAAGGGCATGTGCCTCTGCTCATTGGCCAAGAATAGACGCACGCTTGTTCATAACCATAAGCATATTTTCTTATAAGCAAAATGAAAATAATGTTCAACCATGACTCAGAAAAATAGAATAAGATTCCAGGAAATGTTTTAGCAGAGAAGTTGAACTAGTGAAGAACATATGACATGACATAAAGAGTCAATATTTCAACTCATAAATCATACCAAACAGAATATTAATCATGACATGGCATTAACATAATCATTGTCATCAACATTAATCATACATTATTAAACTAGAGATGCATTGCTAAATTAATGCTAATCTAATTATACTCAACGTAACTAATTATTTAGCTAACTAGCCACCAATTAACAAAACAAATAACTAACTAAACATGCCAACAAAAACAACAACTAATTCCTCAACTAAGCATTACTCCTGAACATGCTCCTAATTATGGCATCCATCTTAAAACATATTGCTAACAAAATATTTAAAGAAAACTAAGAAAGAATTAGGGAACTAGGCCTCAATTATGTACTCTTTTCAAAGCTTGAACTTCAAGAAAACTATTGTTAAGGCTTTTTAGAGAAAACCTTAACTTAGACAAAGTGTTTAGGAATCAATTTAGAGTGTTCTCCACCAATTCCAAGTATGTCTTCTGTGTCTTTCACCAAATAACCATCAATGCTTATATAACAGTACTATAGAATGCAAAAGCCATATTTTTTTCAGATGTTTCCTCACGTATCTAGAACCTTCCAAGGTATGCTTCTCTAAATAGCATAGGCATGTGGCTATTCTGTTCATACTGGCGCCGGCTGGGCTCTTTCTTGATTTTTATACTGTTTTGGGTTTTTGGGCTATTTTCTAGAAGTTCACAAGCTTTGTTCGCAAGGCAACACCTTTGATGAAGGTAGGGTTGGGCATTTGCCCCGGACCCGGTCCAACGGGGCGGGTCTTGACCCGCCCCGGAGCATTCATAGGGGCGGGTCTGGGGCAAAAAATTTCTGCCCCGGCCAGGGCGGGTCCGGGGCCGGGTCTAGCCATTTGGACCCGTAGACCCGCCCCGCCCCGCAAGATTAGGGGTATATTTATAAAATTTTTAAAGTTTAGGACTGTTATGTAATTTTTTAGGTTATATTTGTTAAACTTTTCATATATATAAATTCTTAATAATTTTACAAATAATGCAAATACTTTAATAAAAATGACATTTTAATTAATAATTAATATCTTTTAGTATATTAACATCAATTTCTTCATATTATAATGAAAAAATAAAATATTTGTATTTTATAATAATTGAATTTGTATAATATATACAATCTTGATATAGATTATTAAGTATTAATTAAATTATTACAATATTAACAAGATTATTTTTAAAATATATATCTATAATATAATCAGTATATTATTTTTTAAATATGTAAATAGAAATATGATAAAAAAATCTTAAAACCTTAAATATATGATTTATTGTAATTTAAATTAATTAATTAAATTATTAATGTTTCATAAATATATAATGTTAATTATTTGGTATATGCCAATAATATTATTGCGATTATTAGATTGAAATTAAATCAACATGTTACTAAAAATTTATTTAATTGTATTATCAACTATTTAAAAATTTGTCAATTAAATAATTTATAAGCAATAATACACTTTTAACATTATTTCTAATAAAGTATGTAACATTATTACTAATATAATTAAATGACAATTAATGATAATTAAATATTTATATTTTATAATAATTAAATTTTATAATATATACAATCTTGATATAGATTACTAAGTACTAATTAAATTATTGCAATATTAACATGATTATTTTAAAAATATATATCTTTAATATAATCAATATATTATTTCCCAAATATGTAAATAAAAATAGGATAAAAATAATCTTATAATCTTAAATATATGATTTATCGTAAATTATTAAATAAATTAATTACTTTAATTATTAATGTTTCATAAATACATATAATGTTAATTAATTAGTATATACAAATCATATTATTACTATTATTAGATTGAAATTAAATTAACATACTATTGAAAAAGTTTTAATTAACTAGTTTACAAGAATAATACATTTTTAACATTATTTCTAATAAAGCATGTAACATTATTACTAATAAAATCAAATGGTAAGTAAATATTTATATTTTATAGTAATTAAATTTGTGTAACATATACAATCTTGATATAGATTACTAAGTACTATTTAAATTATTGTAATATTAAAAATATTATTTTAAAAATGTATATGTTTAATATAATCAATATATTATTTTCTAAATATGTAAATAGAAATATGATAAAAATAATCTTATAACTTTAAATATATGATTTATCGTAATTTAAATTAGTTAATTAAATTATTAGTATTTCATAAATATCTATAATATTAATTATTTGGTATATACCAATCATATTATTACTATTATTAAATTGAAATTAAATTAACATGTCATTAAAAAATTATTTAATTGTATTATCAACTATTTAAAAATTATCAATTAACTAGTTTACAAGCAATAATAAACTTTTAACATTATTTCTAATGGAATATGTAACATTATTACTAATAAAATCAAATGATAATATACAAATATTTTGATTTTAGTTTGAAGATTTATTATTTTTATGATTGTTGAAAAATGATCATAGTTATAAATGGTATGATTAGAAATTGATAAGGGCGTTATTTGCAAAGATATAAATATTACAAGGGATGAAGTTGAAAAATATAAAGATTATAGGGGTGTGATTGTAAAAATATAAACAGTGGCGGGCGGGGCGGGGCGGGTCTGGATCTACTAAAATTTTTTTTGCCCCGCCCCGCCCCGCCCCGCAAAGGGGCAAAGGGGCGGGGCGGGGCAAAAAAAAGGGTCAACGGGGCGGGGCTGGATACCGGCCGCCCCGTACCTGCCCCGCCCCGGTTCCAACCCTAGATGAAGGCACCATGGCTCATCATTGGGCCTCAAATCATAGGCAAAAACTATAATGCCTACAAGAACCCATGTTTAACTAATCCACTCAAGAATGAGAAAAACATCATCTAAGGATTAAATTTAAAAAAAGCTAGTTAGTCATAGGAAGAACCAGCTTACACACGTTATAGAATGTAAACCATGTCCTTCGTTTCTTCTTTTCCATGGCTTGTTGCCCAAAATTAAAGGAAAATGGCTCTAGGTAGATTGGTTTGTCTACTATGTCATGTAATCGTACAAGATAAGGATGGGTTAGCAAAACTGTCAAAAGGCAAATTTTGTGTTAAGCGTAAGTTATATACCTTCATTATATCTTAGAACTGATTTCTATTTTGAAGATGATAACTTAATGAGATGTAGCCAATGCTCATAAATGTCTTTCCACCTATCTCTAATCTCTTGATGCGGAAGAGAGCAACAAATTCAGACATTATATGCGCTAAAAACCACTTTGTAGGCTTCTTTTAATTAATATTATTTTATTAATTGTTTAACTAAGTAATCATAAGTCTTATGATGTCAGATTCATGATGGATATATAAACTTAAAAGATAGAAACACAAGAAACTAAGGAAAAGGAGAATACTCTAATGAAAAGATGTTTTATGAGTTATGATAAAAAATCAAAAGGGAAAAAAGAAAAATCCAAAAGCAGATTCTGATGTTCCACATCAACATTGTAACATGCCAAATTTGAAACTTAATAATAGCATCTAAATTCTAAATTTAGCACTCTAAGTAACATGAAAGCAAGTAGTACTAAATTGTAGCAAAAAAATTGCAAGTTGTTTTAGGCTTTCAAGGATCCGCTATATCTATTGTGGCAGTGTTCTGGATAATAAGTTTATGCATAGTTGACCTTGCGCATCACAAAGACATAAATATGTGAAATATAACTAATTTTGTCAATTACAAGAATCAGTCTTTCAAAATGAGTTAATCATCAAACATGATTCTAGGTTTGCTACAGAAAATTCCAACCATATGTAATTCATACATACTCGATAACCAGTTCATACTTGTCAATATATGTTAATCATGTTATGATTCCTATAGGCTTGAACTACAATTGTTATCATAATGACTCAAAAAAACCACTGTCTACCCAACTAAACATACCAAAAAGCAAAGTCTAAAAAGTTCTGATGATTGATTAAAGCATCATTGACCCACCAAATTATGAAATCTAAATGAAGCACTCACTCAAAATTCCATCACTTTAGCCATCGTGTTTCACTTACCACCCACAACCACTCCAATTTGCTTCAAAAAAGCAAGGAAAAGGCGCCACCATCCACATCTTAATTCATCATAAACACAAACCAATTTAGCCCATAAAATATTTATTTTTCAATTTGAAAAAGTTTTTTTTTTTTTTTTAAAGGCAAGTTGAGGCCCAAGCAACAGAGCATGTAAAGTAAACCTCCAAAAACAATACATATTAAAGCTTACATTTAAGTGAGGTCACAAGATAGCTATGGAAAGTAATATGAGGTAAGATTAAAACAAGTCTTGAAAGCCTCATCAAAAATCCTTCGTCATGAAAACTCTGAAAACAAAGTTGTCCAAAAAAAGAAAAAAAAAGTCGAATAAAATGAATGCAAGAAACTAAATTGAAAAAAACAAATTATAAGCTACAGTGAGTTGCTTACAGTAAGTTCTTGAAGGAGCATTTCGGCTTCTAGGAGGGTGAAGGGACTTAGAAGAGGCCAATTCAATCAAAGCAAATGAGACAGTGAGGGGTCTTATCATATGGACTATTATCAATTAGATTCTAATTTTAGTCCGATTTTATAACTGCCTATCTATTATATTAATGATAATCATTGAGCAATTTTACTAATATAAATTAATATATTAGTGAATAAAATGATTTTAAGTTAAATATGATTTATTGATATATTCAATTATGATGAAAAAGTAATAAATAAGTTGTAAGTATGTGGCACAACTTGTGAAGTGTAGGAAGAAAAGTGGTGAAGGTGCACAGTTGGAGTTGCACCGGAGTGCCAGATGTGAAGCAGATGCAGTGTCAGACATACGAAGGCAGAAGCTTGGTGCTGTCACGCAAGGAGTTTTGCGTAGGAGCGCAACATTGGTGCTGGAGCGCAAGTAAGTCTACGCAGGGGCACATATTCTAGATTTACGGATGCATCTGGGCAGAGAGTTCATGTTAGAGCTTGGGTATTATGGCGCAAGAGCGTGAATCTGTTTCCTCATACAATCAGGATTGCTCGTCACATAAGTAATTGGCCTATAAGCCTTGGACTATAAATGAGAAACGTGTTTCTAGTGTAAACAAGGTCAGAGAAGTCTGCGAGAAGAAGGCTAGGGTTTAGAGAGATTGGGAGCTTCTTGGAGAGAAAGAAACTAAATTTTTTCCAGTTTTCCCTGTAAATACTCTTGTATCTCTTGTTTTTCATTATAGTAGATTGATATCACCAATAACTAGATGTAGGATTACGTTTTGTGATCTGAGTCAATATAAATTCTTGTGTCCTTGTGTTCTTATTTTGATTTATTTTGCTTGGGTGTGTGTTAAAACTCTTAGTTAAATTCCGCACTAAGCCTCTTGTGAGTGTGTGTGCCGCTCTTCTTCACAACAAATTAATAATTATAAATAACTAACTTATCATTATAAATGATTAATAAGTTAATTAGAAAAAAGATACGTCCATCTCATCTTAACAAGTAGTAAATAAATTATGATGAAAGTGGATGAAATGGAGTTTAACTTTCTTTAATATGAGATCAATCACTTATCAAATTGAATAGGAGAGAAAAGATACAAAATCAATAAAAGATACGTGAGTAGAGAAACTTATTAGATACTATTGGAAGTGATATGTATCTAGTCACTTTTAATGTATATATTTTATTACTCAGCAATTATTTTAAGTATTATTGAATTACACTATTTGATAAATAATTTAGAAATATATTTAATTCTTTCATCTTTGGATAATAAATCTCTTACAACTTACAAAAGTAGTCAAATCCTAGCAAAATTACCAACTCTTATAAGGCTTATAATAATTTTTATAAACATTTTAAAAACAAAAGCACTAGCAATATATATTTCCATACTATAACAATTATCTGTAGTATATTTACCACAAATAATATGTTATATAAGAAAAACTTCAGTGTAATTCCTATCGAACGTTTGTCAAAATCCCACGTAAAATCCTAAAATCAATAAACTTCTACTAAACGATTGGTAAAAACGGTAAATTGATCAATTATCTATATCAAAACATCAAAATTAATTTTAAGTAGGCTCAGTGATAATAATCGTCTAAAAACATTATCAAACAATTAAGAAAAATATTGGATTAAAACCCAGTCAATAGTTGACCAAGTAGTTCATGTTTCACTTTGTTGACGATTTCATCTATCTGCTATTAAATAAGTTTTATTGCTGAAAAAAAAATTAGCCAAATGAGCTACAAATCACATTCCCAAGACCTGCGACGATGAAATATTTTCTTGCTAAAAGATCTTGCCCATAAATTGTTGAAACAGTATTCAGCAAGGAAAAACTTTGTTGCATAAGCTTGAAATCAAAGTCCCAAGAGATTTTGTGATGAAATATATCGCCAAAGAAAGCTTTTTCCATAACTAAACGCAAGTTAGAAAAACAAGTTCCTAAGACATATGGCAACGAAGTATGTCGTTGCTAAATGATACTTTCCGCAATGAAATAAGTTCATTGTTGAAAACTACATTCAGCAACGAAAAGTTTCCTGGTCAAAGGTCACCTAACAAATCCAAATACTCAATGCACTTTGCAATTAAAAATGCCTACATTCTACAATGAAATATGTTGACATTGAAAGCCGCTTTCTGCGGTCAAACATATTTTGATGCTAAAAACGGGTTTCAGTGACAAAATTTTTTGTTATCAAATCTACGCTAGGATCCAAAAATGCAAAATCACTTGGCAACGGAAGTTTTCTTTGCTAATTGATTTTTTTTTTGGCAACCGATCTGAATGTGGTCGTTGAAACTCCAATGGCAAAACATAATTTTGGCAACGATATTGGTATTCTGTCATTTTATTGGGATTTAGCAACGAAGTTTTTGTCACTAAAAGGCTGAATCCTTTTTAATTTTCTTCTTTCAATTTGGCAAAACTCTTTGGCTACGAAATGGTTTTTTCCTCGTTGAATCTCTCATTTTGCAACGAATTTTGTTTTGTTTCATCGCGAAAATTTTTGGTCGCTAAATCTCATTTTCCTTGCAGTGTATCTTATCTCCTTCTAATTTTTTTTCTTTATCTTCTTCTTTCATTTCGATCGATCAACATAGCGATAGAATAGAAGTCTAGACTATAGATTTGGAGTTTTACCTTTGATTTTTGAGGCTATAATTCATTTATGTATAAATTAGTGAACAAGGAGTTTTATTTTGTTGGTTGGATGATTTCTAATATCATCGAAGGACAATGGAGAGCATGCTAGTGATTTGATTGGTGGAAGAGGAGTAATTTGGTGGTACCAACAATTGTTGATGCTAATGGTGGTCGAAGTTAGTCATGTTGAAGTAATTTTGAGTTTATATTCATGATCTACAAATTTTATTAATTTATTTTTTTATCCTGGTTTGTGGCAATTTGGGTAAGTGTTCAAGGATTTTTTTTTTTTTTTTTGCATCAATTTCTTCTAAAAAGATTTGTACTTTTTTAGCAGAAAAGATGATAAAAAACTATAATGGTGGTTACAACTAGGTATTCTAGTCATGTTGCCAGACTATGGTTGGGTATTCTAGTCTTGTTGCTAGGTTGTGGTTGGGTGATTTGGATCTAAACTGAAACCTGAAACTGAACTTTTCTTGATAAAATATATACACTTCCTTATAATGTGAAATACCCAGTTTTGCAAATCTCTAGCTCACAGATCTAATAAGAATTCTGGATCTGGATTCACCCAAAATTGATATTTAACTTCAAAGATTACATAAATAAGAAACAAGATTTGGACTGCCTTCGTCAATTGGTTGTAGAGTTGAGTATTGAATGGGGAAGATTTGAATTGATTATAGAGTTGAGTATTAAATCAAGAAGATCTGAATTGAATTTTGATAATAAATTATCAATTTCAGACCAAAATTTTTTATTCAATTTTAATATTTTATTCAAATATTTTATCATTTAGGTGACGAAAGGATTGAGTTACCATGATGTCGTTTTCACATTTCAAACGATAGACTGAAATTGAGGGTGTTTATGTTACTAATCCGAAGATTGAAGGGAGCATGTACTTAGCCCAAAGCTAGAGGGCTTTTTTTTTCCCCCAATAATAAAATGAAGGTAGAATGAAAAAGAAAATGATAAATAAGTCAATATCCAAAAATCCTAAAAGAATAGCTATTTGTCAATGATATTTGAACTGCTCACCATTATTTAAAATGGTGAGGTTTAAAGTATTATATATGTAAGTTCTGGAAGTATGTAGTTATAATTAATATAATAATAAACTGCAAAGTAAATCGGCACAAGAGGATTTTACGTGGTTTAGTTATAAAACCTACATCCACGAATAACTATAGAGCTGCAATTCACTAAGTTCTTGTTTGTACAATCTTTAGGATCATTTACAGTGCTGTCTCACTCTCACACACTGACCTAATCTTTGTAAAATAAAATCTTGTGAAGATCTTAAACTCTAGTGACACTGCTCACTCTCTGTCGCAAATAACTTAACAACACACTGTTAAGTAAATCTTAACCACGACGTCTGACACTGAATTATATAAACACTTAACTTGCAAGTTCTCTCAAGTGTCTACTAATTCAAACAGACCTAATCAAATATTCATGTACGATTACAACCTCTCATACATGAATACAACACTCATAAAATCAAATCAATGAAGCATTCTAATTTGCGTTGAAGTTCTCCTTTCAATTCCTGGAATGCCGTGACATAGACTCCACACAACCAACTAACTATATGTTATGTAAACATAACAATATATATATTGGGAAGTCTTATCGAAATCTCCTTGTAATCCTGTAAAAATCCTAATCAAACTCACATTAGGATAAAGACAAATATAATATAAAGTGATATAATTAACTCCTAAAGGAATTAGGACACATATAGATATTCTCCTATTGTAACTAGAATACATTGAATAATGTCCTAATCTAAGAAGATATTTATTATAAAACAAATACTTCATAAAATATACTTCTAAAAATAGTAAAATAAGAAACAATATAATATTCTTGTTTTATCACAAGTTGTACAAAATATCATGTGCATGGCACATGCACGTTGACACCAATAATTTCCCCGTTTTTGACCACTTGTGATGAAAACACTACACTGTTTCTGATCAAAGAAAAAACTCATAGAGGTTAAGTTAGAAATAACTATAAGCAATCATGATTTACTAAACAAAAATATCATGCCTAAAAAAATAGTAATAGTATGCAGTTGCAACACACATGACAAAACAATGTCTGATTATGTATATCCTGCAAACATAAAATGAAGTTGATAAACTTGTCATCACTTCAACCAGATCATGATCAGAACAAATAACAAAACAAACATCAAATAAGATAGGCAAATAAAAACACATAACACTGTAAAGAAATAACACACAACCGAAAATAGTTCTAATGCATACAAAGCATAAACATGCCTTACTCCCCCTTACTCCTTACATACTGCCCTAGAGGAGATCAACAAACAGATAGAATTATCAAAAACAAGATTAGTTCAAAAACAAAACAGAACAGAAAATATTATATCAGAAACTTCTTCTTCTTCTCCCCCTGATTCAGGACAAGTTGTCAAAAACTAACACAGTCTTGGAGACTTGCGAACAGGTGGGGAAGAGGAACTGCCAGAGCACTTCTTAATCCTACCAACCTTTATTTTATACTGTTTGCTAGTAGTAGTTGGTGTAGGCTGCTCAGTAGGCACAGAAGTAAGCTGTGCTTCAGTTGTTTCACAGGAAGTGGCAGTAACTTCAGCCACAATCCTGTGGATCTCCTTATCAAGGCGTTCAGCACTGGTTTCTATTGTCTGCAACTCAACAGCAGGTTGTTGAGAAGGTACCAATGACTCTTCAACAAGTGTAGATGGTGGAGGTATGGCTGGTGCAGTTGTGTCTGCTACAGGAGGAGGTTCTTGAATGTGTTCTGCAGGTGGTGTGGTTGTGGCTTCATGTGGTGGTGACTTTGTCGATGGTGGAGAATCATGATGTTCTATCTTAGGGACTGGAGAAACATGAGGTTCGTCCTCAGCAAATGATGAAGGCAATTTCATCTCGAGTTTTGCTTGTTGTGGTTCATCTGACAAGGAGTCATCCCTCAGTTCTGGGGCTACTGATTCAATTTTCTTCTTCCTCTTATCAGATGGTTTCTTCACCAATTGAATCTTCTTCTTTTCTTTCAATCCCTTTGCTGTTGTCTTGAATTTCTTTTTCTTTTTCTTCTTCTATGCTGTTATATTTGTCTCAATAGCAGTTTGTTCAATTGGATATTCGACAGGTATTGGCTCAAATGCTTCAGGCAGAGCAGTTTCTCGTATGTGCTCTGCAAACTTCTCAGGAACCACATTTTCAGTTTCCATGGGTTGTGGTTTTTCTATAGCACTAGGTTGTCCTGCAAGCTTGGCCTCCAAAACAGATTGTTTTGCTTTGATATCTTTAAGATCCGGCACAATATCAATCAAGACAGAATTTATCCAAGCAAGTTGTTCTTCTACATTGCTCATGGGATGTTTTCGGACTCTCTTGGGTTTTGGTTCTAGTGCAGGGAGATCAGTTTTATCATGCAAATGCTGAAGAAAACCTTTGGTGATTGACTTGGTCAGAATTTTAGTATGTTCTTTGGGGCCTATAGGGATGCCATTTTGTGCTAGAATTCCTTGAATTAAACAAGGAAAAACCAATAAATGATAGTTAGATTTGTATGGAGCAATCTGAAGAATCAGTCTATAAGCTAGCAAGCCAAAATTGATAGGTCTATTGGTGCCCAAACAGAACAAGAACTTCACTCTATCTTCCCGAACTTAGTTTTGGTGTGATGAGGGAAGCCAGTTAAATTGTGTAATCTTATGCATCACCCTAAACTTCTTTTTGAGATATTGCTAGTCAATTCTATCCCTCGGTTTCCATTCTATGTCTCCTCTACCAATCAATTCTTTAATCACTACAGCCATATCAAAATTCTCATCTAACAAATGCAAGCTTCCAATTGGTATATCAAAGAATGTATTTATGACATTCAGTGAGAATTTCACAAACTTTCCTCTACAATACACTCTATGATAATGAGAGCTTTTCATATCATCAATTGAAGTAGAGATATTGGCATAGAATTCTTGAATTAATGAATTCACAGGGGGTAGGAAATTGTTTACCATACGAGTCCAGTATATAGACTCAAGAAGCTCACTCAGACAATAGTTGTTGAAGTCTATCAGCTTCACTGGCCTTTCCATCTGTAATTTCCTTTTTAAAGTGTACTTCAAGAATTTTTGTTTGACGATTGCCGTGAGGGACTTGTTATACTTTGGCTTCACCTTGTCTTTCATCTTCTTGACTAGAATCAATTCATCTTCGCTCATAGCAGGATCAATCGGGATCTCTGCTTGAGGCTATTGTGAATGAGATAACTATTCACTGTTGCTGCTGTTGTAACCAGAGTCGTTTTGTGAAGATGAAGAACTGTGGGTTTTGGAAGATTTTGGGGTGGTCACCATTTTTAGGGTTTCAAGTCTACAAGAGTTTCTCAGAGTAGAGAGAGAACAGCAAGACGAGAGAGAAAGTGTTGAAATTGTTGTTGGAGTATGGTATGAACAGGAAATACCCTAACTGATTTCGTAATTTATTTGACTTAATTTTTAAATTCCCACAAAATTTAATTTTAAAACCCTTTCCAAAACCGCTTAATAACTGTCATTAATGAATAAAATTTGATTTCCATTAGAATAAGAAATTCTAATCGAGTTAGGATTCCCTCCACTGAATTTTCTCCCCCTCAATTCAATAAAGCTGACATGTCATTTTTGACACATAGACACACAAGATAAATCAAATTTTGGATAGGCACAAATAGCATCGTATGATATGAAAAACATAACAGAAAAAAGTTAAAATTAACATAACAACAATATCTTAACATCATATGAATCATTCTAAGAAAGCATATTTCAGAGCTATTAATTATTTTCACATGAAAGCAATTTTCATCTATCTTTTCAATTGATTGAGATGTCAAAAATATTATTTTGACATATTTTAATCCCATTGGATTTATAAATATAGTAGCTTTCACACAATATAAAGGTAGCCCTTTTCATTTGAGTAGGTGACCCCAACATATTTCTTAGATACCCTAAGGTTACTCTTAATGATGGCTTTCACACATCTTATATTGGTAGCCCTCTTTGTATTTTTCATTTTAAACAATATCTTATCATTCACACACTTTTTATATTACAGCTCACATACGCTAAATTAGAAGAAAACTTATGATATTACAGATACAATTATCATAACAACAAGCAGTGTTTATTCAGATAACTAATAGATGCATACGGCCTTTCTTAGATTCTCAAATCTTGTTGTATCTAATGCCTTAGTGAACAAGTAAGCCAATTGTTTATCAGTGGAGATGTGTTCAATGTGTATCACCTTAGACTCTACAAGTTCCCTTATAAAATGGTATCTTATGTCAATGTGTTCTACTCTAGAATGCTTGAACAGGATTTTTGTAAATATTTATAGCACTAGTATTATCACAAAACACAATTATAGGTTTCTGTTCAATACCATAATCATTCAATATTTGCTTTATCCACTGTAGTTTTGTGCAATAACTTCCTACTGCTATAAACTCAACTTCAGTAGTAGACAAAGAAATAGAGTTCTACTTTTTGCTGTGCCAAGAAACCAAGTTAGTACCAAGATAAAAACACCCTTCTGATGTGCTTTTTCTATCATCTGCATTTCCTACCCAGTCAGCATCACCAAACCCTATAAGATAATCATTTGTATCTTTAGAAAACCATATACCATAATCATGTGTTCCATGTACATACCTGATGATTCTCTTATCTACTGCCAGATGTGATTCTTCAGGATTTGCTTGAAATCTTGCACAAAGTCATAGACCAAAGCACAAGTCTGATCTACTTGCATGAGGTATAACAAGCTGCCAATGATACTTCTATACAAACTTGCATCAACATCTTTTCTTGCATTGTCTTTTGAGAGTTTTAGGTTAGTACTGATAGAAGTTTTCATTGGTTTTGAATTCTCAAGCCCAAATTTCTTTACGAGATTTTTTAGCATAATCTGATTGAGATATGAATATCCCATCATTCATTTGCTTAACCTGCAATCCAAGAAAGAAATTTAATTCTCCTACCATGCTCAGCTCAAACTCTTCCTGCATCAACTTAACAAACTCATTAGTTTTACTTTTGTTAGTTGATCTAAAAACAATGCCATCAACATATATTTGAGTAACAATAAAATAGTTAGATGCATGTTTGATAAACAAGGTCTTATCATTGTTGCCTCTTTTATAACCTCTGTTTATCAAAAAATTTGTCAATCTTTCACACCAAGCTCTAGGAGCTTGTTTCAATCCATACAAAGCTTTATGCAATCTGTACACAAAATCAGGATGTTTGGGATCTTCAAAACCCTTAGGCTATTCAACAAAAACTTCTGTATTGAGATAGCCATTTAAAAATGCTATTTTAACATCCATTTGGTACAATTTAAAATCAAACAAACAAGCAATTGCAAGTAGTAATCTGATTGATTCAAGTCTAGCTACAGGTGCAAAGGTTTCATCAAAGTCTATGCCTTGTGCTACTAGCCTAACCTTATTCCTTACTACTTGACCACTTTCATAAGTTTTATTTTTGAATATCCATTTAGTTCCAATGACATTTGCATTTTCTGGTCTAGGAACTAATTCCCATACTTCATTTCTTTTAAACTGATTAAGTTCATCTTGCATTGCCTAAATCTAAACATCTTCATTTAAGGCTTCTTTCACATTTTTAGGTTTAACTAAAGAAACATAACATGCAAACCTTACTTGATTCCTTACCTTGCTCTTAGTTTTCATCATGCTGTTTGGTGTTCCAATGATAGAGCTGGTTGGATGTGCCTTCTGAATCCAAGTGGGTGGATCTTTCCTTTTATCTTCATTTTTGATTGAGTCTTTGTTCGGATCTGAGTTCTCAGTTTTCATTGTTGTGCCTGACGTAACAACAGTTATTTTCTCTTTCATAACTGAATCATCTTTATTACTGTTGCTGTCAGAATCTGATTTTTTTGTATCTTCTATAAAGTTGGTTATGCTTTCCTCTTGTAAGTATTCTGCATAATCATCCAGATCATCAAAGACTACGTTTGCAGATTCCATGACTGCCTCAATTTGAAGATTGTAAACTCAAAATGCTTTGCTGTTTTGTGCATATCCCACAAAAACTCCTTCATCACTCCTTGGATCTAATTTACCTAACTGCTCTCTATCATTTAAGATGTAACACTTGCATCCAAAAATATGAAAATATTTCAAAATTTCATAAGGTGTCTGGTTAGTGCCAGGTCCTAGAAAAACTCTATTTGAAATATAACAAGCAGTGCTTATTGCTTCAGCCTATAGCCTTTTGGTCAACTTCTTGCTATTGAGCATCCCTCTAGCCATTTCTTGAAGAGTTCTATTCTTCCTTTACACAATGCCATTTTGTTCAGGGGTTTTGGGAGCTGAAAATTCATGACCAATACCATGATATTTGCAAAAGTCAACATAGCTAACATTTTCAAATTCCTTGCCATGATCACTTCTTATTCTCACTATCTGCTAATGTTTCTGTTTTGCTCATTTTCAAGCTTAACACAAAGATTCTTGAAAGCTTCAAAAGTGTCAGATTTTTCTTTAATAAAATCAACCCGAGTATATTTAGAAAAGTCATCCACACAAACAAATATGTATCTCTTACCTGTAATGCTTTCAATTTGCATGTGACCTATAAGATCCATGTAAAGCAAATCAAGTATTTTGGAAGTGCTAAGATATGGATTGGATTTGTGTGAACTTCTAATTTGTTTTCCTATTTGACATGGTCCACAAATTTCATTTACATTGTCATCAAATTTAGGAACTCCTTTTACAGCACCTAACTTAGTTAATCTAACCAAGTCTTTGTAATTTAAGTGACCTAGTTTTTGATGCCACAATTCCAAATCTGAAATCTTAGCTTTAAATGTAATTTTTACCAAATAGCAATTATCCGAAGATCTATTTCCTTCTAAAATGCATTTACCAAAGTTATCTAAGACCATACATTTGTTTTGTGTGAAATTAACAATATATTTGTCATCACATATCTGACTAATACTCATTAGATTAGTTTTCAAACCTTCAACCAACAAGACATTTTGGAATTTGGTAGACCTTTGACATTTAAAGTGTCTTTACCAATGATCTTACTCTTTGCTCCATCTCCATAAGTGACATTTCCTTCCCTGCATGCTTTAAAATTTTTCAAAAACTGTTTATTTCCAGTCCTATGCCTGGAACAGCCACTGTCAAAATCGTTAGAAGATTATTTAAGAGCAGTAAAAGCAACATTGCATACTATCCTCTCTTTCTTAACCCACTGCAGTTGTGACATTGGTAACAAGTTGAACTGTTTTGATCTTTTATGTAAAAGATTCAACAATTTAAAGCATCTAGGCCTAATGTGTCCCTTTTTACCACAAAAATAACAAATTGGCATGAATTTTCTTATTTTTCAGGACTGGATTTGAAAGAGCTTAGAGGAGAAACAAAGGTTTCATTTCTTTTCGAACTAGGACTTGACCTTATTGAGTTAGGTTTAGAATTTTTACCCAATGTTGTACCTCTTACAAACACTATTGTGATAAAGCTGCAACATTACCTTCCGTGTATCATAATCCATGTTTGTTGGAGTTGTCTCTTCCAAGACTCAAGACCTGATTGAGTTTAGCTGACCCAATTCTAAGTTGATCAACACATCTCTTGTTCTCAATCAGTTCTGTTGTGATTTTCTCAATATATGCTATTTTATCTGTCAAAACAATCTCCAATTTTGTGATACATTTTTCAGTATATGATTTTTCACATGTCAGTACTTCAACCTCCTTCTTCAAGTTTTTGATTTCTTCCTTCTGATTCAGCCAGTCACCATAAAGTGCATTATAACTCTCTTACAACTTTTCATAGTATTCTGGACCATCTTCTTCATCTAAATGATCAACATTGGTTCTACAGTGTTCTGTTATGTCAGTCATAATAGCTTTCCCTCTATCAGTTGCTGATGTTGTGAATACAACAAAATTACTCATGCATTCTTGATCATCCAAATCAGATTCTAATTCATCACTCCAGGTAGTTGTCAAGCCTTTGTTCTCCTTCTTGAGATTAGTATATTCAGACTAAATATGCCCACAATCAGAACATTCATAGCACTGAATCTGTCCTTTCTTATCAGGTTGTTTCAATTTCTTCTTGTCATTCTCCTTGTTAAATTTCCTGAACTTGTCTTCATTTGAGTTTGATGGCTTTCCTTGATTCTTTTTCCTGAAATTCTTTTTCATGAACTTGACATAATATTTTATTAGAAAAGCAATCTGTTTAGAATCAGTTTCGTCAAGTTCATCATTACTCTTATCATCAGATTTTTTAGTTTCAACATTGAATGCAATGCTTTTTCCTTTTTGCTTCCTAGCACTCTGATTAATTTCAAAGTTTTGGAGAATGTCAATCAATTCATCAACCCTCATCTCATCAGTGTTTTTAACTTCCTCAATGACTGAAATTTTAGGTTGAAATTTATTTGGAACAGATCTGATAATTTTGATAACAATTTCTGCATCAGTGAAAGTTTTGCCAAGCATGTATGTAGAGTTTGTGATGTGACATATCTTAGAATAAAACTCAGAAATTGACTCATCTTCATGCATCATCAAATTTTCAAATTGAGAATTCAGTCTCATCAATTTAGATTTTTTAACAGATGTGGTACCTTCATGTTTTACCTCAAGTATGTCTCAAGCTTCTTTGGCCACTTTGCACCTAGAAATCTGTCCGAAATTTTTTAAGTCCACTGCAGCAAAAATCGCATTGAGAGCCTTTGAGTTCCAGCTTGAACGTCTGTATTCTTCATCAGTCCATTCCTCCTCAGATTTGGGTTCAACATCACCAAAAGCATTCAACTTTGTTAGCGGTGTCCTTCCTTTAAGTACACTGGTCCATGCCCTATCATCAAGAGATTTGATATACATTATCATTCTTACCTTCCAATATAGATAATTATTATCATCAAGAATAGGTGGTTGTGTTCCAAATTCTCTATTGCGAATAAACACTATTCTTCTAGATCGACGTGATTGTTTTCTTCACTTGTCTATTAGTGAACCTACTTTGATGCCAATTGTAAGTTCTGGAGATATGCAGTTATAATTAATATAATAGTAAACTATAAAGTAAATTGGCACAAGAGGATTTTACGTGGTTCTTGTTTGTACAATCTTTAAGATTGTTTACAATGCTGACTCACTCTCACACACTGACATAATCTTTGTAAAACAAAATCTTGTGAAGATCTTAAACTCTAGTGACACTGCTCACTCTCTGTCGCAGATAACTTAACAACACACTGTTAAGTAAATCTTAACCACGATGTCTGAAACTGAATTACATAAACACTTAACTTGCAAGTTCTCTTAAGTGTCTACTAATTCAAACAGACCTAATCAAAGATTCATGTACGATTACAACCTCTCATACATGAATATAACACTCATAAAATCAAATCAATGAAGCATTCCAATTTGCATTGAAGCTCTCCTTTCAATTACTGGAATGCCGTGACATAGACTCCACACAACCAACTAACTATATGTTATGTAAACATAACAATATATATAGTGAAAAGTCTGATCAAAATCTCCTTGGATTCCTATAAAAATCCTAATCAAACTCATATTAGGATAAAGACAAATATAATAGGAAGTGATATAATTAACTCCTAAAGGAATTAGGACACAAATAGATATTCTCGTGTTGTAACTAGAATACATTAAATATTATCTTAATCTAAGAAGATATTTATTATAAAACAAATACTTTCTAAAATATACTTCTAGAAATAGTAAAATAAGAAACAATATAATATTCTTGTTTTATCACAAATTGTACAAAATATCGTGTGCATGGCACATGCACGTTGACACCAACAATATATATATGCTTTACATAAAATTAATCAAAGTATTATTTTATGGTAGATAAACAATCAAACAAAGTATTAGGATGCCCCCCATCAATTGTTGTGACATCTAGTTTGACATGTCTCATGACTTTGTTAATTCATCTTCCATGGTCTTAACGCAAGTCGTACTATGCCTATGACTTCTCTATCATCACCATCTCCTCAAATAGGAGGCCATTGTTAAATTCTCGCTCATTGTTTCTTCTTGGCAGTTTTCTAGTGCCTTTACCTCTATTAGGCCTATTAGATCTATTAGATGACCTGACATTTTGTCTAACTGTTGATTTATTTGCTCAAGTTGGTCTCTTATATCATGTATTGTTTGCTTTACAACCTTCAACCTATTGTTCATTGCTTTGAGTTTAGGTCGTCGGATTGTATTTTAATCGTGGTTGGCCATGTTTCCTCTAGCTATAGGGGGCCAAAAAAAAAAAACAAATACACTAAATTTAGACTAAAATTTCCTAAGAGTGATAAATATAAATATGATGTTGATACACATAAGCTAGTAATGTAGAAAGAAAAGTAATTATGCATTGATTTTTTTTTTTTTTTTGTGCGGGCTAAATTGAAAGAATGGAAATACAGAGGGCTAAATGTTGATGATAAAACTAAAAATTTAGTTGTTACAGACTAAAGAAAATTATTTAGGGATCTTAGGCTCGAACCTAAGCAAAAATAACAGTTTAGCTAATAATTGAAATCATATTAGTTGACTAAGTGTAGAAGAATTTCCAAACCTTAAGATTGTTTAGCCTTGTAAATGACCAAAATGTGAAGTTCAAGATGGGCGATGGATGACCAAAGGAGATTACAAAAACTAATGAAAGGGCAAATTATTAGATTGAAAGCACACTAGTGTCCTTTAAACATGATGTTTGGTCATGGATGTTGGTCTCCTAGGTGACTAAATGCAACTTGGCTCAACCCTGAGGCAAATGAGGCAATTGCCTAGGGCCCCAACTTCTAATAAGGCCCCAAAAATTCATTCATTAAAATCCCAAACTAAAATATGATAAGGCCCCAAATTTTTGTTTAAATTCTTAAGGCCCCAAAAATCTATGTTACTTTTTTGATACATTAAACCTGAAATTCGATAAGGTCCCAAATATTTTGGTTAAATCCTTAAAGACCCTATTTTATGTAAAGAAAATTAATTACGAAATATTCGCTTTTCAAATATTTATATATACAACCTATTTTATTTTCTTAAATACCAGTTCTTTTTTTTTAAGGGAATTTAAGTTTAACGAAAATACCAAGTTAAATTATTTCCTTAAATATCTATAATTAATTCTATTAGAAATCAGTTAGAATTAAATTATGGTATCTTATTGTCAAATGTGTGTAAAATGTATTTTCAAATTTCAAAAGACTACCTAGATTAAGATTGATATATAGTATTAGAAAAATTAAACCTGAATATATAAGTTAAAGCTCTTAACTTTATACGCATCCTCTTTTTTTATTACAAACTTATCTTTCAAACTCAAAAACATATATCCAACTCTCTCATTCTATCAAAATTAATGACCAAGGTTGTACATTATCTCACTATAATTTCGGTTTCTATAAATATCTACTTTAATAATTTTTTATTTTTATCAATTTTATTTTATTTATTTTATTTTTATTTTTAGGCATGACTATTAGAAAATATAAATTTAGATATGAAAAAATTATGCAAAGGTTTAAAAAAATTAGTTAAATACTAAAACGAAGCCTCTACATATATGTTTAAATAAATAAATATATATACCAACAAAATTTTAATAATTGAATAAACAATACCAATAAAATTATGATGAAGTTTTAAATAAAAATTATAATTTTAATGAAATTATTTAATTTTTTATATTAAATATCAAAAAGCTTTTTCTTTTGCCTTAAGCCCCAAAATTCCCTGAGCCAGCATTGACTAAATGCTTCCGTGGTGTTTGAATATTCTTCTTGTCGATCGTTGGCCAATAAAATCACTTGGACTAGAGAGAAGAATTGATTGGGAGGGGCGGTCTTCTCTCACATGTTGATAATCGTCATAGTGGTTGATGGTGGTCGAAACTTTAATGGTGTCTTCATGGGTTTCTAACGTGATTTTCAAGATAATGAAGAAGAAAAGTTGATAGAGGAAGAACAGCCTACTATTTGGCCGTGGTGGTGGTGGTACTGGTGAGATGTAACGCTCCAACCAACAATGGCATGTGTGAGGGCCTGTGTGGTGGCTTGTTAGCTATGACTTGAACTATTTTGGGACTTTTCTGCTTTTTTTTTGGTTGATTTTTGATGCGTTCCAAACTAGCAAGTATACTAGTCGCACAAGTAATAAAGTGATAAGTAAATATCGTTCCCACGAGGATTGATTCTAATTGAATTTGTTATTCGAAAGCAAAAACAAAATAAATGAGGGTTTTGTTGATTGATTAACTAGATGAAAAACTGAATACGAAAGCAAATAAAGAATAACACAATGCAAACTTAATTGAAGTGAGAATTAATCAATGACAGAAATCTGGTTAAGGGATCATTCTCTGCCACCGGATATGGATTTGAGAATTAATCGTAGAATTATCACCTAATTACACCATTGAAATTATTAACCGTAGATAACAACAAACTCTGTTATTCCAATCTTTCCTTACTTAGTTGTTAAATAAAACAAGCTCTTTATTTAATCTCTAACCATTAAACAACCTAAAACAAGCTCTCTAAATTTAATTCAATGGAAGCATTACGATAGAAAGATAGGTTGATCTAAGCAATAACCACACAAGTTCGGATTATTTAACTTAGGTTGTATTCTCTAATTGCAATCTCTGATCACAATTTTGCTACTAAGGATTAGAAATTCAAGACAATTACGGATCAAGATACAACCAGATTATATTCAGTTGGCCACCCCAAATACAATCAGCAAGCAATCATAAGCATTAGATATGGAAAAATACAAACAACTTCAATTAGAGAATTGGATAACAACTTCTTGCACAATCAACTCACAAAAACCATATCAAGGGCTTTGAAATCACCCTCAACCAATTCAGATTTAGTTACACATGTTCAGAAACGTCATAAACACAATACAACAGAGAGACATTCCAGAAAATGAAGGGAAAAGGAAAAACTTAGCAAATCCTTTGCAAATCTCCTTAGAATTGTAGTTTTTCTTCTTTTCAAGCCTTCTTTCTCCTTCAAGAGCTCCAAGAAATGAGAGAAATCCAGAGATGTAGCCTCTATCATGTTCTCCCCTCTTCAAGTTATGAAAATAAAACCCTAAAATATGTTTATATACTCTGCTACAGTAACTTGCTACAGTGTTCCCGTATTTAATAACATGCTATAGTGATATGTGGAATTACAAATTTACACTTCTCATACCATTTTTATCATAACTTTCGGTACACTACATAAATTCGTGAATCGTAAATTTCTCCAAAAAATAGACTTCGAGAGCTTTTCAATGGTATGTAGCATGTTATCCGGTTAATTGTATATCGATATAATCAACTCCGAGAAATTGGTTGACTAGCAGAGGTGAAAATGAAGGGTTTTACTCCATTTTTGTGCAGGTTGCTCCAAAACTCCTACAAACATCAAAACCACACTAAAACATGAAAATACCAAGGAATATAGCAAAGAAACATAGACGAATTGATATGAATGTAATACATAAATAGACACCTATCAAATTCTCCCACACTTAGACTTTGCTAGTCCTCGAGCAACTACAACGATATGAAACAAAACTAAACTGAAACAGAATCAAAGAAAAAAATAAAACACACAAATGCTTCAACTTGCAAATAGGCCTCAAAGATTGTACTTAATTATAACCCAAGGAAAACTTCAAAATAATGTACTTGATCAAGAATCTCATTACAAAGATTAGTTTCGCTCTACTTCAATTCCTCCAGTGTGTGTGTGTAGAGCCATTCTCACCTAATCATTTGTAACCTGGATGACTTTATGCATAAAAATGAATCATATTTAATAGTGAAGATCTGTGTATAAATGAACTCCATAGGCTTGCTTTTCAAGTCACCCTCCACTAATGTAGACAAGTACAACACTAAGGATCAAGTATGGCTTTATTAAGCTTGTAACGTTTGGCTTGGGTGAAGGTATGATAAAGGATCATAATTTGGCTCAAATCACCCACAAACACATAAATCATTCAAGACTATGTAGAGCTCAACCCTATAACACAGCTTTATTTCAATTCACCAGGTTACTCCCCCAAACTTATTTAGAATACTCAATCTTTTTTTTTTTTTTTGTAGAAAACAAAAGAAAACTACACCCTCACATTTTGTTGTTTCATTCTTTTTAAGAACACCCAAGGGTATGGATCTCTTTTTCTTCTTTTTTTTCTTTTTTTCTTTTTTTATTACACTTCCCCTCCCCCACACTTAAACAACACATTGTCTCCAATGTGTAAGTACGTGGACGATAAGTACAAATTGTTTTTTTTCTTTCTTTTTTTTTTTTTACAAACACAATAGAACTCACTTGCATTGCTCATGACACAACCCAACCTCCTCTAACTTCCCAAAACCCGAGCATAGCTCAAAATGTGATCGTGAATGATCTACATGCTCATAGGGAAGGGATAAACTGTTTGAAAAAAAAAATTCATTTGAGGTTAGGAAATCTTTTAGTGAGTTAACAAGGAAAAAAAAGGCTTGCAAAGGCTCAAAGGGGTAACTAAGGATCAATTTCAGTCAAGGGTGGCTATTAAGGCTCAAACGGTCCAAAGATGGCCTAAATCATTTCCCTAATGTTGCACAGTCTAGGATTTCGCCTCGAGTGACCATCAAACAAGTTCTAGAATTCATTGAAATCTGAAGAAACATTTAAATTACATAAACTTTCTCTAAGTGAACAAATAACTCAGTGATAATAGCTCAGTGCTCAATGTTGCGCAAGGAATCAAAAGCAAAGCGAAAACCAATAAACATTTCAAGCACACAGATCCATGCATCATTTATCATTTTCCAAGAGTTATTCTTAATTCAATCATTATCTTATCATCGACCCACAAAATGCAAGAAGAGAGGTACGTGGCGTTATTACACCTGAGTCAAGATTGTATATTTCAACAATCCTTAGGACCAGTAGCCCGCAGACTTAAGGTTTCCAGCCTATATACCTTTATTAGAAAGAACAAAACAAGAAACAAGACACTTCAAACAACATGAAATAAACAAACTACAGATTTATTTCGAGAGAATGCGTTTCAAGGGTTAAAGAAACCCCATATTCTGCCATTCTTAGGTTTTTCCATAATTTTTTTTTTAAATCGAAACTGATAAAGACGAAAACACATAACAACTCTAAATTACATAAAACTAAACTTAATCATAAAATAACAAAGTCCAACAAGTCAGCAAACACAAACAAGTCAGTTAGAATGGGTCTAAAAAGTTTAGAAGTTAGCCTCCTTATTCAGCCATTATGGATTGAAGAGATCCACAATGTGTTTCAAGAGGACTTAAACTTTTTAAGCCACCACTCTAAAATCCAAGATTAGAAAATATTACCTGGAACGAAAGAAATAACCTGAAAAAGCTCAAAAGAAATAACATGAAAAATCTCAAATAAACACAATAAAAAGAAAGCAAACAAAAGTGAAGCAAACCAGCAGATAAAGATTACAGATGGAGCGCTAAATCCAGTTTACGCCTTTTATTGCCCTCCGCAAACCAATCTATCCGAGTTATTGTTGGATTAGGTGAATAGACGAATACTTGCAATTTGTCAATTAACTCCCTTGCAGTTGAAGCTGTAACCAGGATTTGCCTCGCCGACTGTGAGATGAAGTTTTTTTCTACTGCTTGATCAAGAAAAGACAACAAACCATCAAAAAAATTATTGACATTTAACAAACCAATGGGTTTTCGATGGATGTTTAGCTGTGCCCAAGAGGTGATTTGAAATATCTCCTTTAATGTACCATAACCACTGGGCAAAGCTATAAATGCACCAGATTTAATGACCATATGTGCAATACGCTCATGTATGCTAGAGACCTGTAACTCTTCCCCCATTGTGTTGCCTATGATATCTCGCACAGCTAATGGTTTAGGAATAATGCCGAGAACTTTACTTCCTCCCAAGGATGCAGCTGTCGACACACACCCCATTAACCCAAGACTACCCCCTCCATAAATCAAATGAATACCCCTCGCAGCTAATGTCCTACCAAGATCAAGAGCTGCTGTTGTAAACTCTCCATCTTTACCAAATTGCGATCCACAAAATACGCATATATTTTGGAATCGCCGAATTGGTGTTTTCTCCATTTCTACAAGTGCTCTAACCTTATGTAAGACAATGATACACGTTAGGTAATATGCTTTTCAAGTGCAAGACAGGTTATAATAATGACATTTGAAAATATGGGAATGGATATATACACATGTAAAACTCTCAAATTTGACACATGGGGACATAATTTCGGTGGGGGTTGCTCGATGCAGATTTATCGCCCTAAGATTTGAAAAAATGAGATATGCTTTCGGCGAGGTTTGACAAAACCTACACACTTGTCTCCCACGTGAAGCATGAAAATGGAGATATACTTTCGGTGGAGGTTGACAAAACCTCCACACTTGTCTCCCACGTGAAGCATTAAAAATGGAGATACACTTTTGGCGGAGGTTGACAAAACCTCCACACTTGTCTCCCACGTGTACTTATGCCATAGGGTAGTCATATGGTTTGTCAAAAAGAAAACTTGAAATTAAAACAAACAAAATCAACAAACAACAACAACACAAAAACAACATTGATAATCAGATCAAACGAAACAAGAAAAAAAAAATTCGACAACAACAACACACATTCAAATATACAAGTAGTTGTGATTGTGGCTCACATCTTCCTCTGGTTTTACGTCCAGTAACGGCTGAAACGCCTTCTATGAGTCGGGGATTTGCTTCCCATCCAGTTTTCTTATAAACTGGCAAACAGGATCATTTTTAGTCAGATTCCCTAGACTATAGCACTGCAATTCATCACGAAATTGTGTCCATAGATTAAGCAATTCACGTTGAACAAGTCCACAAGAATGTGACTCAAGAGTTAATAAAACATTATCCAGCGACTCATTACTCAGGCCATTCTTAATAAATGACAGTTTATCTTCTCTATTTCTGGACAAAAAACCTAATGAACGACTACGATTAGGGGTCAGTACACAAAGATTTAAGGTCATTTCTTCAAATTATTCTCCATTTCTAAGTTTGTAGCCTTCGCAGTAACTTCATCGATGTTACCTACCAAATAAAAGGCCTGTTCAGGAAGACCATCTAATTCTCCGGACAGGATCAATTTAAACCCTCTAATAGTTTCTGCTAGACCAACATATTTCCCCGGAGAACCGGTAAATACTTCTGCTACGAAAAAGGGTTGTGATAAGAAACGCTCAATTTTTCGCGCTCTTGCTACGGTTAACCGATCCTCTTCGGATAATTCGTCCAACCCAAGGATAGCTATAATGTCCTGAAGTTCTTTGTAACGTTGTAAAGTTTGCTTAACTCTTTGCGCAGTTTCATAATGTTCCTCACCAACGATCCGAGGTTGGAGCATAGTTGACGTTGAGTCTAAAGGATCTACTGCTGGGTAGATACCTTTTGCAGCTAATCCTCTTGATAGTACGGTAGTAGCATCTAAATGTGCAAATGTCGTGGCAGGAGCAGGGTCGGTCAAATCGTCCGCGGGTACATAAACTGCTTGAATAGAAGTTATGGAACCCTCTTTGGTAGAAGTAATTCTTTCTTGTAAAGAACCCATTTCGGTACTAAGGGTAGGTTGATAACCCACAGCGGAAGGCATTCTACCCAATAAGGCAGATACTTCGGACCCTGCTTGGACGAAACGGAAGATATTGTCGATAAATAGAAGTACGTCTTGTTCATTAACATCTCGGAAATATTCCGCCATAGTTAGGGCAGTCAAACCAACTCTCATACGAGCCCCCGGCGGTTCATTCATCTGACCGTAGACTAGAGCCACTTTTGATTCCGCAATATTTTGTTCATTAATTACTCCCGATTCTTTCATTTCCATGTAAAGATCATTCCCTTCACGAGTACGCTCACCGACTCCGCCAAATACGGATACACCCCCATGAGCTTTGGCAATGTTGTTAATCAATTCCATAATGAGTACTGTTTTCCCCACCCCAGCTCCCCCGAATAGCCCGATTTTTCCTCCCCGACGATAAGGAGCTAAAAGATCGACTACTTTAATTCCCGTTTCAAAAATAGATAATTTTGTATCTAACTGTATAAAGGCAGGCGCGGATTTATGAATAGGAGATGTTGTGCGAGTATCTACAGGACCTAAATTATCAACAGGCTCTCCAAGCACGTTGAAAATCCGTCCTAGGGTTGCTCCGCCGACCGGAACACTTAGAGGAGCTCCCGTGTCAATCACTTAGGGATATATGGCTTTCTAGCCTCTCTAGTGGTCAAATAGTGACTCGCACTCTTTCCTATTTCCAGATTCAAAGCAGCGAGCACCGAAGGAAAGTAGAACTGAACACCAACTGAAAAAAGAAAATAAGCAAAAAAAGAGGTTGTAAACAGCTTTTTTGCATTTTGCAGTAAGTAAGTTGTGAGCCAGCTTCAGTAAGTCAGTTAACAGACTTGAGCAAGTCTTCCTTGGACGAGTTCCTTCAGTTAGATAGGTGAAGTTATATAGGCTAGCGAGCCACATGAGCCTAGAAGTTGAGTTAGTCTCGTCAACAATTCCTTGAGTCTCGAACCCAGCTAATAGCTTGAGCCTAGAAACTCGAGAAAGGCTAACCTTTAGATAGAGGGATAGCGGGCTGGAGTCTAACCCCAACCTAAGTAAAGATCTGCTCTGAGCTCAGAAGTTGAGTGAGTAGTCTTTTTTTCCGAATAGCTGTCTTTGTCTTTATTCCTTGAGCCTAGAAAGCAGCCACTAGATAGGATAGAGAGCCTCATACTGGTCCTAAGAAGTGCCCTTATTTGATTCCTTCTCCTCTGCTCTTCGAGCTTCAATAATGGAAACCCCTGTTTGCTGTACTAGCCCCTGACCAGTGAGTGAGCCTACACTCTCTCTATTCGAGCGAGTTCCACTTCTTATATGTCATCTCTCCTCTCCAGCTTCTGATTGAGAGATTCGAGGAGGGAAAAGGAAACCTAGGAGAAAACAAAAAGAAGAGGATTCTACATCCTAGGAACAATCCTCAAAAGCTTTCTGTAATTCCTATGAACAAAGGGGTTTTTTAATTACACCAGCTAGGTAAGAAAAAAAAGAGAAAGAGTTCAAATCCCACAAAGCCACTAGGCCGAGAAAGAGACTTTTGTAGTGGAATTTCAATCCACAAAAAAGAAAAGGGTTTAGAATTGAATGATTAGAGTACCCACTCCGCGGTAAGAAATAGGAATAGGAATTCTCTCGTTAACCCTATCATCAGTCAATACCAAAGGAAATGCTTTTAGTCTTTGAGTCACAGGAGGATGCTCTATAATAACTATTTCCCGGAGGCGGATTCGCAATAAGGGCTTGGCTCTGAACCAGCGAACGGAATACGGGCGAGCCCTCTTACGCATGTAGGGTTAGGATCCAAGGTAATTGAATCCGTCTCACTTCTGCGCTCTTTGCTAGGTTTGAAACCGATTGAAATAGCTTCCTGCGCCCACGTGTAGCGGTAGGCAGGAATGCTAATTTAATTAGTTTGGGGGGTTCGCTAGTTACTAACCCTCGGGTAGGACAGTCTTTCTGAAAGGGGAGGAAGCGTTGAGTCTTTTACATCATCTTCTGTAGAATCCTCATCCGGGTAAGAAAATCAGTCTGTAAGGAAGCTTTAGTTCCACTTCTCTTGAAGCGTAATACCCTTCCTGCTAGTTTTTTTCCTATCCCCGAATCTAAGGGGGAGCTTGATTTACGGCGAAGACTTGTGAACATCCGAACATTTTCTCCATCACCCAGGGAACGAATGGGGGTAGCTTCCTCTCTGCTAGGCTAGGAATAGGAAGACTTGAATTAAAAGAAGTAGAAACTGTGGAACCCTAGTACTTCCGAATCCATGCCTTTTCTTAGGCTTTTCTTAGGGGAGTTTAAGTTACCCTTTGACTTAGAGTTAGAGTGAGTGCCTCTATCGAAGTTCTAAGATTACCACTTTGGTCATTTTATTCCCGTTAGAGTTGGATTTCTTTACCCGAAAAAATGGATTGGATACTCGCTTTGAGAACCAGTTAACCCAGCATCCGAATCCGATAAAGGGCTTTCCAAGGAAGACTGAATAATATTTTGAAACTGATTCTCTAACCAATAGGGATGGAAATCGACCCGAACCTAGCCCCACAGTCAAGGACTACAGGAGAAATCTTCGCGGAGGAAGCACAAGAACTTGTCTCTAGCCTTACCGCTCATCGAACGAACCCTTGATCCTAACCCTCGGATAGGTTTGAGTTCTGCGGGTAAAAGCGCTACAGGCTCTACTTCATAGGGGTAGATAGGCTTCTTGGTTCTTTGGAGCCCTTGTCCTTGCTTGGCTTTGGGGTAGGCCCCTCTTCCAATGAGTTGAATCTTGACCGCACTTCCCTCAGGTCGAGCGGGCGAACTTCTGGGATGTCGTTGGCAAAGGGGGAAGTTCTTTTCACCCGAACAGACTGAACTCAAGACTTCATATAGGTCAATGGAAGGTTCAGCAGGTTAGAAAGAATCCGTTCCATGGCGGTTTTCTTCAACTAGTGCCCGTTCCGTTGCGCGCCGTGCTCTGCTTGAAGAAGCTTAACAAGGGCTTGACGGGGGCTTGCCGAAAAAATGGCTGCTGTGGGAACTCCGGCCAAGTAGGTCAATGAATGTCTTCCCCGATCCGTTGCTGAACCTACTGCTATTGGTTTGGTTCACTTCGCGCCTGAACCTGTCGATGAAGAAGTGGCTTTGAGCCCTTGGTATGTCTTTGGCATTGGAAAAGGACAAGGATTTTAGAATAGATCTAGCTCCTTCCTCGGTTGAGCCTTTTCGCCTCTCTCCCGGTCGGTGGTTGAGCGACTTGAAGCTTCTTCTGCTGAAACTGCTAATGTGGCTGACCTAGATGTGGCATCTCTTGCCGCCCATTAACCTAATGAATCTGTTTGGGACGCTTAGGCCTCTCCTTCTCCTGAAATGAAATCGGCCGGAACATAAAGATCTTAAAATTGCATATCTAAGGTAGTTTAGACCTCCGACATGATAGACTCTTCCCCCGTGAGATGCCTCCCTTCTTCTTGTCAGATCGATAGGACTAGTATAAGGGTCCGGCCCGAAGCCGATGTTTCTTTTGTGCCAGCCTTCTTTCCCGCCAAAGCAAAAGAAAAGGCAGTTGAGGAAGCAGGCTCAGATTCATCAGATCAGTTCCGAGACTGGGCATCATCACTAGTAAGCCATGCCGCCATTCCTGAAGAAGGGGATTGAGTCAGGTAGAACATTCGATTTGGGCAACGGAACTGATCGAATCGGGGCTTTCTCATACTCCCATGAAGGAAAAGTTTGGTTACAATTCCATCTAGCACATTTATAACATACTTGTAACCTCTTCACTCTTCGCCTCTTGGCGTAGTAGCTCTTTCCTAGACCAGGCATGTATTTTGCGAGATTAATGTCAGGCTCACCTGACAATCTCACCTTGGCTTCAATAAGCCATCGGATATCCGCAAGCACATTTAGGAGCATCAATGCCCAAAGTCTAGTCATCCATACTTTATAAATTTTAAACACAACATTTTGAGGAAGTGAAGGGAAATATTTACGAAGGTTCGATAGAAAGACATCAACATCTATTGAAGAGGAGAAAAGGAGAGATATTACCGATAATGCGATTGAGTTTGTTCTTCTCCCAGATATGCACGTTTCAAACCTTAGGACAATGGCTTCAACTCCCGTTTGAATGTTTCCTCAAGCTGTTGCACAACTGAACTTGAAGCACGGAATAATCAAATTAAACACAAGAAAAGAAAATAGAGACATATAAAAGAAATAAAAACACAAGAGCAAACGAAAATCAAAAACAAACAACAAAGCAAATGAGACAGATGGCAAAGGGAGATAAAACCTGATCAATTATAATGGCCCATGAGAGGAATCTCCTCAAAACACAAAAACTGATTGTTACTACCTTCTTTTCTTTGTCTCTTTTTATTTATGTTTCAAAAACATTGGGTTGCCTCCCAATAAGTGCTTGGTTTAACGTCCTTAGCCTGACGTTACTTGCCATCACCCATCAAGATAAGCTGGCTCGTTGAGAGGTACCTCCTCGATATCTTGCATCACTGAATTCTCATAGTAAGGCTTCAACCTGTGCCCAATCACCTTGAATACTTTGTCCGTTTTTAAGCTTTTGATTTCCACTGCACCATGAGGAAAAACATTAGTAATAACAAAAGGTCCAACCCATCGAGATCGTAACTTACCTGGAAATAACTTGAGGCGAGAATGAAATAAAAGAACTTTCTATCCCACTTCAAAATTCTTCCTGGAGATCATTTTATCATGAAATGCCTTAGTTCTCTCCTTGTAAATTCTAGAATTCTTATGGGCATCATATCTACGTTCTTCCAATTCTTGCAGTTGAAGCTTCCTTTGTTCTCCAACAGCATCCATCTCCATGTTACAAAGCTTTACTACCCACCATGCTTTGTGTTCGAGCTCTACTGGAAGGTGACATGGCTTACCATAGACTAACCTATACGGAGACATACCAATAGGTGTCTTGTAAGCAGTTCGGTATGCCCAAAGTGCATCATTAAGTCGTAAGCTCCAATCTTTTCTGTTCGGATTCACTGTCTTCTCGAGAATGGACTTGACTTCCCGATTTGAAACTTCAACTTGACCACTAGTTTGTGGATGATATGCAGTAGACACCTTGTGAGTGATGTTGTATTTCTTGAGCAAGGCTTCAAATGATCTGTCGCAGAAGTCTGTCCTTCTGTCGCTAATCTTGGCTCTTGGTGTTCCAAATCTTGCAAAAATGTTAGATTTCACAAAATCTACAACAACTTTAGAATCATTAGTTCTCTTAGCTTTTGCTTCCACCCATTTAGAAACATAATCCACAGCAAGTATAATGTAAACATTACCAAAAGATGAAGAAAAAGAACCCATGAAATCAATACCCCACACATCAAAAATCTCGACAATAAGTATAGGGGTTTGTGGCATTTGATTTTTGGCACTTAAATTACCTGTCCTTTGACAACGGTCACAAGCTTTGCAGAACAGATATGCATCTTTGAACAATGATGGCCAGTAGAATCCACAATCAAGAACTTTGAGGGCTGTTCTTTTTGGTCCGAAGTGACCTCCACATGCATAAGAATGACAGAAGGTTAAAATTGAATTAAATTCAGATTCAGAAACGCACCTTCTTATCACTTGGTCAGAAAAATGCTTCCATAAGTACGGATCATCCCATATGTAATACTTGGCAATGTTCTTGATCTTGTATCTTTGAGCTCGAGTCAAGTCATGTGGTAGCTTCTTCGTAACTAAGTAATTGACAATATCTGCATACCAAGGCGCTGCTACATGTAAAGACAACAATTGTTCATCCGAAAAACTTTCTTGTAATGGCAGTACATCCTCATCATGGACAATACGACTAAGATGGTCTGCAACTAAGTTTTCACTTCCCTTCTTATCTTTGATCTCCAAGTCAAATTCCTGTAAAAGGAGTATCCACCTGATAAGCCTTGGTTTTGCATCTTTCTTTGTGAGCAAGTACCTCAAAGCTGCATGATCAGAATAAACGGTTACTTTAGTACCAATCAAATACGAACGAAATTTTTCTAAAGCAAAAATAACCGCTAGGAGCTCTTTCTCAGTTGTAGAATAATTAAGTTGAGCATCATTTAAAGTTTGAGATGTATAGTAAATGGCATGTGAAATTCTGTCAATTCATTGACCTAAAACGGCACCCACAGCGTAGTCACTTGCATCGCACATGATCTCGAATGGATGATCCTAATTCGAAAATTGGATTACTGGAGCCAAAGTCAAGAGTTCCTTCAGTTTCTCAAATGCTTCTTTGCATTTCTCATCAAATTCAAAGGCCACATCATTCTGTAATAATCTGCATAGGGGCAATGCTATCTTCGAGAAATCTTTGATGAATCTACGATAAAAACCTGCATGACCAAGAAACGAACGAATATCCCGCACACTTGTGGGAGGTGGTAAGGAACATATAAGATCTATCTTGGATTTATCAACCTCTATACCCTTAGCAGAAATAACATGTCCCAAAACTATACCCTGATCTACCATAAAATGATATTTCTCCCAATTCAGAACAAGGTTAGTTTCTATACATCTTTGAAGTATAAGGGTAAGGTTGTCAAGGCATTTATCAAAAGAATCACCAAAACACTAAAGTCATCCATAAATACCTCAATAATGTTCTCAACATAATCAGAGAAAATACTTACCATACACCTTTGGAAAGTGGCAGGGGCATTGCAAAGACCGAATGGCATGCGTCGATAGGCAAATGTACCGAATGGGCATGTGAATGTAGTTTTCTCTTGATCCTCAGGGGCAATGACAATCTGATTATATCCTGAATAGCCATCAAGAAAACAATAGTGAGAATGACCTGCTAATCTCTCCAGCATTTGATCAATGAATGGCAAAGGAAAGTGATCCTTGCGAGTTACTGTATTTAGCTTCCGATAATCAATACAAACTCGCCAGCTGGTTTGGATACGAGTGGGAACTAGCTCATTATTGTCATTCTTAACCACCGTAACACCAGATTTCTTCGGAACAACTTGGACTGGACTCACCCACTTGCTATCCGAAATTGGATAAATCACACCCACATCTAACAATTTCAGGATTTCTTTCTTGACAACTTCCATCATTGGAGGATTCAACCTCCGCTGTGCTTCTCGAGTGGGCTTGGATCCTTTTTCTAATAAGATACGGTGCATGCATATGGCTGGGCTAATACCTTTGATGTCAGCAATTGTCCACCCAATGGCTGTTTTGTGATCTCAAAGCACTCGGATGAGTTTCTCTTCTTGTAATGGTGCCAGGCCCTTTGCTATTATGACTGGCAAAGTGTCTTTCTCACCCAGGAATACATGCTTCAAATGATCTAGAAGAGGCTTAAGCTCTAGGGCAGGTGCTTTCATCACAGAAGGAAGAAGTTTCTCATTAGATAAAGGCAATTCAATGTACGAAACATCATACCTATTTGTGGTGATAGCTACAGTCTCATCCAAGCTTGCCACAGCTTCCTCCACTTCTTTAGACACTTGTATCAACTTCCTCGATTCTCTGAAATTTTCTGCCCTTATGTGCTCACTAATGGCTACTTCCAATGCATCCTTGCGAGTTAACTCAAAAAGTTGTTGTGCCATAGAATTGATAACATCCACTGCAAAAACAGAATGCAAGTCACTAGGGTACCTCATTGCCCCAAAAATATTGAAACGAATCACCTCGCCATCAAACTCCATGGTGAGAGTGCCATCATGAACATCAATCTTCGTTCGGGCAGTTTTCAAGAATGGCCTCCCCAAAAGAATCGGTGTTAGATTGGGAGACGTTTCATCCTCCATTTCCAGAACATAAAAGTATGCTGGAAAAACCAATTGATTCACCTGCACAAGCACATCTTCCACAACTCCCTTGGGATATGCATTAGAACGATCAGTAAGTTGAATGATAATACCAGTTTCCGCAAGGGGTCCAAGATTCAAGGAAGCATAAATAGAATATGGCATGACATTAATAGATGCTCCTAAATCTAACATAGCTCTTTCAAACTTGGTAATACCAATGGTGCATGGAATGGTGAACGTACCTGGATCTTTGCATTTCGGAGGAATTTTTCTTTGCAATACAGCTGAAACATTTTCCCCCACACTTACCTTCTCACTTCCTTTCAACTTTCTCTTGTTGGTGCATAACTCCTTCAGAAATTTTGTATAACGAGGTACTTGCTTGATAGCATCCAGAAGTGGTATATTTACCTTGATCTTGCGAAAAGTTTCCAGGATTTCTTGTTCTTGTTCCTCCTTCTTTGATTTTGTAAATCTGCTAGGAAAAGGTGGGGGAGTAACATATGAAGGAATATGGGTTTTAGGATTTACCTTAGAAGATGATGTTTTATTCATGGTGGAAATGGTTTCATCCCCTTCATCAGCTAGTGATTTCTTTGGTGGAATCTCTAATTGCTTTCCACTTCTCAAAGTTACAGCACTAGCATTTTCTCTTGGATTGATCACTAGCTGAGAAGGTAATTTTTCGGAGCTTTGACTCGCAAATTTGCTCATGTTACTGGCCAATTGTCCCATTTGATTTTCCAGGTTTTGGATACTTGCCCTAGTTTCCTGCTGAAATTGCATTGTGTTAGTGGCAAGTGCTTTAACAATATCCTGGAGAGACATACCTGAATTTTGTGGAGCTGGTTGTGATGCTGGTTCTGGTACTGGTGGTGGTTGTGCTTGAAATGGTTGCTGCACCCTTGGTTGATTGAAACCTACTGGTCGATTTGGTATGACATTTGGGGCGATTGGTTGATGATTCCCATATCTTAAATTAGGGTGATCTCTCCATCCAGCATTGTAAGTATTGGAGAAAGGGTCATACCTTTGCCTTGGTTGTCCTGGAAATACACCCATGGCATTGGCTTGTTCTGTATCTCCTTCTTGCAAAGTTGGACACATGTCGATTGAATGGTCCATGGTAGAACATACTCCACATGCATAAGATTGCTGCATATGTCCTACAGCCATTTTTTTTATAAGAGAGGTAAGTTCACAAAGTTGTTGTTCAATGTTTGAAGTACTTACCTCATTTACTCTTTTTGGTAGTTGTGGCTCAAATTGACTGCTGAATTATTGGGAGTTCACTGCCATGTCACTAATCAAACGTCTTGCAACGTTCGGTGTTTTATTAACTAGTGCTCCACCACTAGCAGCATCAATGATACTCCTTTCCATTGGTAAGAGACCCTCATAGAAATATTGAATTAGGAGTCCATCACTAATTTGGTGGTTTGGACAGCTAGCACATAACCTCTTAAATCTCTCCCAATATTCATGAAGTGATTCTCCATTGTGTTGTCGAATGTCACTAATATCTTTTCTAATATTTGTAACTTTCGAGGCTGGAAAGTATTTCTCCCAAAAGAGTTTACTCATCTCATTCCAAGTGGTAATGGTACCTGGTGGTAGATAGTATAGCCAATCTTTTGCCGAATCTGCTAATGAGAATGGGAAAGCTCTCAATTTAATTTGCTCTTCAGAAATGCCGGTTGGCTTCATACTTGAACATACCACATGAAATTCTTTGAGGTGTTTGTTCAGATCCTCTCCTGCAAAACCATAAAATGTAGGCAAGAAATGAATCAGTCCAGATTTAAGTTCAAAACCTATCTCAAAATTGGTGCTTATGCATAGCGGTTGTTGATCAATAATTGGAGTCGCTAACTCCTTAAGAGTCTGATCGTTTTCCATCGCCATTGCTTCTGATTCAGATTTGATTGAACTACAAGAAGATGGGAGGGAAGTATGTCGTGCAAGGTCAAATTCTGGAGGTGGAGTTGAAATTGACCGATTTAGCCTTAAATTCGAGGATTGGAGAAACTCCTTAATTCTCTTAAGTCGCTGATCCACTTCTCCCTCGGACATAAAAGCCTAACCACAAATAATCAGGAAATAACAATCAATAATCAGTAGTAAAAACAGAATAACAAATTGATTAGAAAATCAATCCCCGGCAACGGCACCAAAAACTTGATGCGTTCAAAACTAGCAAGTATACTAGTCGCACAAGTAATAAAGTGATAAGTAGATATCATTCCCACGAGGATTGATTCTAATTCAATTTGTTATTTTCCAGCAACAATAAACTAAACAGGGTGGTTTTGTTGATTGATTAACTAGATGAAAAACTGAATACGAAGACAAATAAAGAATAACACAATGCAAACTTAATTGAAGTGAGAATTAATCAATGACAGAAATCTGGTTAAGGGATCATTCTCTGCCACCGGATATGGATTTGAGAATTAATCGTAGAATTATCACCCAATTACACCATTGAAATTATTAACCATAGATAACAACAAGCTCTGATATTCCAATCTTTCCTTACTTAGTTGTTAAATAAAACAAGCTCTTTATTTAATCTCTCACCATTAAACAACCTAGAACAAGCTCTCTAAATTTAATTCAATAGAAGCATTACGATAGAAAGATAGGTTGATCTAAGCAATAACCACACAAGTTCAGATTATTTAACTTAGGTTGTATTCTCCAATTGCAATCTCTGATCACAATTTTGCTACTAATGATTAGAAATTCAAGACAATTACGGATCAAGATTTCTAATCTAGCAATAGACAATATCCAGATTATATCAGTTGGCCACCCAAATACAATCCAGCAAGCAATCATAAGCATTAAACATGGGAAAATACAAGCAACTTCAATTAGAGAATTGGATAACAATTCCTTGCACAATCAATTCACAAAAACCATATCAAGGGCTTTGAAATCACCCTCAACCAATTCAGATTTAGTTACACATATTCAGAAACGTCATAAACACAATACAATAGAGAGACATTCCAGAAAATGAAGGGAAAAGGAAAAACTTAGCAAATCCTTTGCAAATCTCCTTAGAATTGTAGTTTTTCTTCTTTCCAAGCCTTCTTTCTCCTTTAAGAGCTCCAAGAAATGAGAGAAATCCAGAGATGCAGCCTCTACCATGTTCTCCCCTCTTCAAGTTATGAAAATAAAACCCTAAAATATGTTTATATACTCTGCTACAGTAACTTGCTATAGTACCTCCGTATTTAATAACATGCTATAGTGATATGTGGAATTACAAATTTACACTTCTCATACCATTTTTATCATAACTTTCGGTACACTACATAAATTCGTGAACCGTAAATTTCTCCAGAAAATAGCTTCGAGAGCTTTTCAATGGTATGTAGCATGTTATCCGGTTAATTGTATATCGATACAATCAACTCCGAGAAATTGGTTGATTAGCAGAGGTGAAAATGAAGGGTTTTACTCCATTTTTGTGCAAGTTGCTCCAAAACTCCTACAAACATCAAAACCACACAAAAACATGAAAATACCAAGGAATATAGCAAAGAAACATAGACGAATTGATATGAATATAATACATAAATAGACACCTATCAATTTTTTATGTGTTTTAT
Organism: Boswellia sacra; assembly: GCA_013180625.2. Classification (NCBI taxonomy): domain Eukaryota; kingdom Viridiplantae; phylum Streptophyta; class Magnoliopsida; order Sapindales; family Burseraceae; genus Boswellia; species Boswellia sacra. The sequence continues at coordinate 42,728 of SNVD02001134.1, read as the reverse complement.
TGTTAATAGAATTCTAGGATTTTGAATTTGTGATGACAAAGTGAATTAGTGAGCAAAAGAAGGGGATTGAACCCAGCATACTAGTTGATAGGGAACCTCTCCCAAGGAATAAGAAATAATAAAGAGAAAATAGAAGGATAACATAAGGATATAATTACGAATTATAGTTTAGGGATAAATTCTAAATTCAATTTCAATAATAAAAAATTCAAGTATTAAATTTATAAACTGATATTTATTTATTGTAGATGAATCCCTAATTTTAATAGGAAAAAACAAACATAACTAAATTAGAAGTCTGCTTCAATTAGAAGTTAAAATCTCTATCTCTAACTAACTAGTCAAAATCCTTGAAAAATAAATTCTCAAATTGGATATATATATATATATATGATAGGATGTTTTAACTTAAATTTTTTAACTTAAATCTAGACATTAATTAATAAGCATTCATCTCTCCTAATTCAATGGTTGAGATTGAAAGTAAAAAATTGTATTTAATGATGCTAACTCATCAATAATCTGAATCATTGGATTTGTGGCATGAATAGTCATTAATTGATGTATAAATTTAAGTTAAAAAATTTAAGTTAAAGTATGCCAATATATATATATATATATATATATATATATATATATAGGGGAAGGTATCTTTTAACACACTCACGCACATATATATGGGGGAAGGGTTTTTTTTAACACAAATTTTTGATACAAAACTCGACACAAATTTCTAACCATTGATCCAACACAAATAAGTTTTGCTTAATTTGATCTCCCATATTTTAAGTTTATATGTGGCCAAAATTTTATGCCATTGGATAGTTGGGTTGATATTTATACTATTCACAAAGGAAAAACGATGAACTATCTTTGTCATCTTTTATGTCTTTCTCGTGTTCTCTCTTTTGCCTATTACCCCTATTTTCTCAATTTTTATAGTTTGTACCATTTTCAAAATCTTTTCCATGGTAAATAATAGGGTTTGATAAATCCCATTGAAGAATGAAAGATTCATTAAATAAAAGATCAAATGATTCAATTCACAAACTCGCACAAGAAACTAAAACTTCTACCCATATCTTATCTCACATCCAATGGCCATGTAATTCTACTACGTGAAGAGACAAATTTAAATTCATTGGTAAAACATTAACTTGTAATTCATCATGTTGCAAAGTCCTAGATGGGTTTAACTTATTCTTCAAAGTGTTGATCTTTAAAGTCTTCTACTGTTGGCGCTTTTGTTTTAGATCATTCATGGGCCAAAAGCAATAAGATCGTACATGTGTGCAAAGAAAAAGAGAGTTTTGGAGCATGAGAAAGACTTTGCTAGAAAAAAGATGGAAGAGAGGCCAAAAAAATAAATAAATAAAAAGGAAACAAAGAAGATGACCTAGCAGTTATTATTATTTTTTCAATAGCTTAAATATTAAGCCAGCCATTGGATGTATTTAGCGGTAGAAAATTTTGGTCCACACATAACTTAAAATCAAACTTTTATATACAAACTTACCGTACAAATTGATATGTGATGAAATAATTGGAGGATTGAATTTCAAAAATTAATAACATTACTAAGGTCAACAATGTGGCAATTATGTAATGATGACATATTATTTTGTATAAATGAGTTTGGCAGATTTGCAATACTTATTTATCACATAAAGCAATATTTTATCCACACTCAATTTATTCTAAAAATATTTAGTGTATGCTTTTCTTAGAATAATTTGTTTAAAACCTTGCAACTTTGAGGACATCTAATTCGAACTTTGCTATACTTTATTCATTCAAGCCACAAGAAGGAATTGACCATGCTTCAAGCTTTGATTTATTAATCTTTCATCCTCGAGAAAAGATTTAATTATTCGAATCCTATTTCTCAAAAGAGATATGCAAAAGCCCTACATAAAAGAGTGTAACTCCTAAGTAAGTAAACAATGTTATGCAATTAAATATCATACTCTTTGAATACTAGTCCATGTCCATTTAAATGTTATAACATATTAATTGTGAAGAAATCTGAAAAAAAAAATAAAAAAGGAGCCACTAATGAGTTAAAAAGTGGAGATTGAAATGGAACACTCCTAGAATTGGGTTAATTTAAAAATGGTCAAAAATAGAAGGGTCTTTTAAACAATAACGTTTGCAAAAAATCTATATATTGACATATATATCCTCAACTTGACAAACTAACAATGCTTTTTGGCTTTCAGTCATTCATATTTGATAGCTCTCTTTGAGCTCCTGATCTATCAATCTTTTATCATTTCATAATCAAATTGGTGTGTCAAGTTGTTGGTTTGTGGTCATAGATGATTATGTTTCAAATTACCACTTTGGTTTAGTTGTTTTTCAGAAGTATTGTATAATTCATCATATATAACCTTAGGGTAGTGAGTTTGGTCCATTAATGTTTAAATTGCATTTGATCTTTTGAGGGGTTATTGTGCTTAAACACCATTGCATACTTACACATTGCATAGTTGGTATAACATAGCATAATTCTCAAATTCACCAACTCTAGAATGATATACTTCTAATTCCATGTGATTTTTTAGCCAAAGCTTATCTCAGTCTCATGTAAGTATTTCAGTTATTGGATGGATTGAACTTTAGCCTTAAATTAGAAGGTTGGCAAAATAAACTTGTATATTTCGTGATTCATGTTGCACAACATATAGTTTTGTGGCATTACAGAAACTCCATTTGATTTTGTACCTGAGTTACCATGCTAATCATGTTTTATTTTGCTTTTAAATAGACATTGGCCTTAAATTAGAAGGTTAACAAACAAAACTTATTGAACATTGTGATCTATGTTGCATAGAGCCACAGTAGCATGGGTTATAACGCATTTGCATAAGATATATTGAACTCAAATATTAATGTTGTGTCTTTGTATGATAGCTAAGTTTTTGGATCAAATAGTTATTTAACATGGTATAGAGTTGAAAGTCTCATGTTTGAATCCTTTCATCCTTATAATTCCCTTAGCAATTAATCCTCTCAATAACATCAAGTCTCAATTCTATCGGTTTCATCTATTTAATCGATCCATGTGAATTAGAGCTAATGAATCCATGGTTCACATGAGGTGTTTCTTAAAAATGTAATTGGAACTTGTTGAATTCAAATATCTATTAATGTTAGACCTTAGCCTAATACTAATAGCCCTTAAAATCGAATCTACATGAATTATAGCTCATAAATCCACGTTTCCAGTGATAGATCTAATATACTCAAATAGTAATACTAGGACCCTTGCCTATAATACTCTTAAAATTGATGTTGGGCCCATTAAACTCAAATAGTAGTGTTGAGAGTGTTGTTATTTGAGCCTCACAAACTCTTTCTAAGCTTCTCTTTTTAATTTTTATCAAGGGTCAAAATATTTTTCAAATTTAGATTACTAAAATTGCCTTAAGAATCTTGTTGGAATTGTTACCTTATTTGAAGACTTTCTCCAGTAATTGCGCTGTAGCCATTTTAGGTTTAGATTTTTTTTTTTCCGATAATGTGCTAGTTCCACCTTACATTTTCCTTTCACTTTTGTTTATAGTGTGAGACTTAAAAGTGTTTTGATATTGAGGCTACAAAGATAAAAGCATATTCTGTGAGAAACTAAAACTATTTAGGTATTTGGTAAACGTTTTCAAAATTAATTCTCCAAGAATCAATTTTTTTTTAAAAAAAAATTTAAAAGCAGATAGATGGCAGCTTTTGAAAAATTTATTTTTGAGAGTCAATTTTTGGCTAGGTCACAATAACCAATTTGACTTTCTAAAATAATATAAATGTAAAAATAGTGTTCAATATTAAATAAATTAATTTTTAGTTGACAAGATATAAAATCAAATTTAGTTAAAAATTATTTTTTTGAAGCATTTTTCTGAAAAAGCAAAAAATATCATCATATGCAACCATCGTAGTCATGGCAGAATTTTTAACTGTTTGATATTTCTAATTGTCAGCATAAATGGAATATAGGAGGGTGATTGCTAGTTGTCTTTAATAAATCTTTGAAGGAGGTTAGGGAGATCAATAGAGTAGCAATTGGTAATAGAAAGCTGCATTGCACTTTTTCATTTATATTTGTGAAGATTTTACACATACAATTTTAACCTTAACCATGGAAAATTAATATTACCAAGTTCAAAAGTGGGGTGTGTCACTCCAATCCTTAAAATCAAATCTACATTTCATATGAAAAACCTGTTAAACTCAAATATTAATATTATTTTTGGGTTATGTGATTATTTAACTGAATAAAATATGTAAAACCTACTCAAATGTGCTATGAGCCAAGCTCACCCTCTTCGAAGTGGCGATTCAAACACATTGGCTTTAGATTATACCTGATTGTTTGACGTAGTTTCTCGAACCATATGCTGCTTATTTATCTTTACAACAATATTGAGTATCTTCTCATTATTGTATAGGTAAATATAAAGTAAGGTTGTAAAAGTAAGAGAACAGAATATGGGGTGAAAAGTGAAAAAGGACTATATTATTAATTACTCAAGACGAGCAATTTAAAGCTCTCCAAAACCGTGCGTCTAGTGCTAATGTTCGATGAGTATTTATAGCCAAGATTTACACAGCGCACCACTTATTATTATAATAGAAATGGTACTGGTGTGTGGCCAATATTCATTTGCACTTTCAAGCCTTACACTCGTTGTCCCACGCAACTGTAGTTTCACCGTATTTCTTCAAACAACCCCTTAATATATTCGTCATATAAGCAAATTGAGTGTGGTAACGGTGTTGCTTGAGTAGAAAGGCTGTGGTGGAAAATATCTTATTTATTCTAGCTCTTACTCATCTCACTCAACTTCCATAGCACTCTTTCTTTTATTTCCTCTAATTCCAACACATGAAGCCTGGAATGGAAATAAAGTGGCTTATGAGCATGGAAATGTTGGGGTAGTGAGCAGTGGCTACGTTACAACTGCATTCTATTTACATGTTACAAAACACCCCCTTTTGGAGATCTAGAACTTTAAGAATATCACATTTGACTTTACTAAGGAAAACTCTGTCCAATAAAAACCTTAGTAAATCAATGCACTTATGTAATGAAATTTAAAGTGATGTTATATAAACTCTTGCCGGAAAAACCTAGTGGAACAAAAACCAGTGAAAGAAAAAAGAGCACAGTGCGTATCCCCCTGAAAAATGATTATTTTATAGGCACTGCCCCTCAAAGTGGCAAAATAAACTATGGTTCATTTACTAGAGATTTTCTTATAATGAATCAATATCTAATATACCTAATTAAGAATATGCAATCACAATTTCAATAAAATGCATGTCTAGTTCTTTAAGTTTGATCAATGCTAAATGTATAATGGCATACACTAGATGGTATATATGATTCATTAATTATTTCAAGTCTCCATAGGAAACTCTATACCATAAGCCAAGCTCTATAAAGGCAACAAATCACGCATTGTATAAGCGACATTGTATCAAAGTAAGCAAACTCAACCAATATTATGTCTTTTCTTATCATGGTCATGTCACGTTGTTGAGAATAAATTATCTTTTGTTTCTGCATTTCCATCAAAGGATATTAAACCCTCAAGAGCATTTTCCTTTTTGTCTCCACTAAGAGTAGTCTCAAGTGGGAAATAGGTCTCCACAAGGAGTATCTCGACTAGGAAACAAAAGACTTAACTTGAGGGAGCATTGTTCTTTTATTTCCACCAAGAGTAGTCTCAACTGAGAAACAAGTTTCCACGAAGAGTAGTCTCAACTGGGAAACAGGTCTCCAACAAGAGAAGTCTCAACTAGGAAACAATTCTCCACCAAGGGTATCTCGACTGGGAAACAAAAGACTTAACTTAAGGACTATCAACTTTGAGAGACAATGGAACCAGAATTCTCTTTACAAGAGAGAAAAATCTACCTATTTACTACGTGGTTAGATGAGCAATATCTATGTCTTCTTATACAGTTTGATCAATGGCATCAACAAATTTTTAGTTGGTGCATTAACACAAGTTCAATAAAAAGATAATAATACATATTATGAATAGTAAATAAAGAAATTACAACTATAAACAGAAATGATAAAACTCTCTGCTACTAGTGCTTTAATCATCATCTTGGAAAAAGTTGACAACATCAAGATAAGTAGTCTTCTAATTTTCAAAGTCTTCCAAAACATTTGTCTCAACATCTTTCCCTTTGTTTCTTTTGGCTACATGGTAAAGGTCTACCAAGAGTCGAGACATGCGATAATCGTAGTGTCCAGTGACTTTTTGTAACACATTTATAAAAAATGTCTTCATCAACTACTCTCTTTCTTCCATTCTTCTTATCTTCATAATCTTCTTTCTTCTTATGGCTTTCTTGCTCTTTTTGATGATAAAAAAAAAATTGTAACCATCTCTTCTATAATTTTTGTGTCTTCATCCTCATCCTCATCCTTGACCTCGACCTTGTCCACATCTTTGGTTCGGATCTTCATTCTTTTAAATGTTAACATTAACATCTAGAATCAATAGTGAACCTGTTGGATGTGATTAGTGATTCTATAATAAAATTTCACTATTTTTCTCAATAACTAACAAACATATGATCTAATCATAATATCTCTTAAAGTGATGCTCTCAATAAATTTGTTACAGGTTGACAAAGTCTTGTCAATCTTATGCATCTCCTTCACTTCCTGATCGCAAAACTTCAACCATAAAGCTATCTTGAAAAGTGTTGAGTTGTAATCTGCAATAGTCTTGAAATTTCGAATAGCAGATTGTTCCAATTTGGTAATGAAATCTCTTCCAAGCTCTTCTACAAATTAAATTAATGGGTCTTCTACATGCACCAAGATATTTAGCTTTCTTGTTCAAATAGTGAAGAAGAAATTTCAAAAAGCCTTCACTTTGCCTTGTATGGAAGTCCCGTTTTCCTTGATAGTATCTTTTTGATGAGCTCATGCATGACAGCATGAGCCTTCCAGAATCCCTCCCATGTGATTAAATTAATAGTCAAAGTTAGGCACCTCCAATGGAAATTGTCAATGGTAGGTGGCCAACCTTTGAAATTGTATGCAGAATTTTTCCTATAAATATGGAACGAATTCTGCCTTGTTTATGCATTAGAGAGATTCTAGAGAGAGTCCAGGTTCCAGAACCAGAGAGTTCTGAGTATTAGAGAGCCTTGTTGAGCTCCAGGAAATTTAGGGGAGTTTTTGTGTAATTCTTGTATATTGAATTTTCTCTGTTAATACAAGTTAATTTTCTCCCAAATTCTGTTCTGACTTTGCATTGCATCCCCAACAAGTGGTATCAGAGCCTCGTTAAGCTCCTGGAACGTCAGAACAGAGAGAAAAAAATTCAGAGAAAATTCGTCCCCTGTTTCTGGAAAATTTCGAATTTTCAGAAAGTGTTCGAATTTCAAATTTCAAGTGTCCAGTGTGTTCGTGACGTCGTACTGATCATTCTGCAATTTTTCGGCGACCGAACCGATCACCAGAGAAGCCGCACGCGCCGCCTGCCTGCACTGCGAGTGGGCTTCACTCGCCTCACGCGCCGCACGCGCGTCTCAAGGAAGAAGACGACACACGTCAGCGCTGCGTCATCCGCCACGTCAGCACGCTTTTTGCCACGTCAGCTTTTGCCATATAAGCTACACCACATCAGCAAGTCCACGTCATCAGCCATGTGTCGCCACGTCAGAGCCACGTCATCACTGTGGACCCCATCGGACACGTCAACAAATCTTTAGGAAATTACATTTTGGCCCCTGTATTTTCGAGTAATTCTTTTGACCCCTGAATTTCTGAAATTTACATTTCAGTCCTTAGGAAATATCAGTTTGGCCCCTGTAGTTCTGGTGAATAACATTATGCTTCCTTTTAGTTTCTGAAATTTCAGTTTAGCCCTTAAGAAATTTCAGTTTAGTCCTAAGAATTTCCAAGCTTATTATTTATTGTATAAAAAGAATTTTTGAGCCCCGGAAGAGGCTATTCCACTATTTTTGACCGTTCCGGACGTAACGGTGGGCTCGGATTTTTGAAATTCAATTTTCATTTTAGTGATTTAATTATTCTAAAATGGAAGAATCATCCGGAGCCATGATTAAATTGATTGCTACCAATTACACACTATGGAGGCCTAGGATAGAGGATCTCCTTAGTTGTAAGGATCTATATGACCCCATAGAATTTGAAGGGTAGAGACCTGAGACAGAAAAAGAGGCAGAGTGGAAGAAAATTAACAGAAAATGCATCGGTCAGATCAGACAATGGATCGATCATAGTGTCTTCCACCATGTAGCCAAAGAAACAGATGCATATACTCTATGGAAAAAATTAGAGAGTATGTATCAAGCCAAGTTAGCACGGAACAAAGCCATCCTGATGAGACGGCGTGTAAACTTGAAGTTGCGGAGCAGAACTCCTGTAGCAGAACATACAAGTGAGTTCCAGAACTTGGTGAATCAGTTGACAGCAGTCGAGTTACAGCTTGGAGACGAAGAACAAGCCCTTCTACTTTTCAGTTCTCTTCCAGATTCATGGGAGACGTTAGTGGTCTCCATCAGTAATTCAGCATCCGGAGGCAAACTTACCTTATCAATGGTTAAGGATGCCTTGATGAACGAGGAGGCAAGAAGAAAAGATGCAGGCGCAAGTCAAGATGAAGCCTACATCATGGAGAATCGAGGAAGACAATCTCAAGGTGAAGACTGGAGAAGAGGTAGAAGCAAAAGCAGAGGCAGATCGACAAATAGAAGGGGCAAATCAACAGATGGGCGGAGACCCACCTACAAATGCTATCACTGTGGCAAAGAGGGTCACATAAAGAAAAATTGTTGCAGTTTTCAGAAGCAGAACCAGGAGAGTTCACAAGCATAAAGTAGCGACGAGCCACGAGTTACAGTGGTAGAAGATGTGACCATCTGTGCAGAAGAGACGTGCTTCCACACAGCGGACCAAGGAGTAGAATGGGTAATTGACACAGCAGCTTCCTGTCACGTAGCTCCTTGCAGAGAGATCTTCACCATGTACAAAGCAGGATACTTTGGGATAGTGAAGATGGGAAACAACAGCACCACCAAAATTATAGGAATTGGTGATATTCAATTCCAAACGAACGTCGGGTGCAAAATAACTTTGAAGGACGTTCGTCATGTGCCAGATCTTCGACTCAACTTGCTCTCGATAAAAGCCTTTGATCAGCAAGGCTATAAGAGTTGTTTCACTAATGGTACATGGAAGATGTTGAAAGGGGTCATAGTGGTTGCTCGAGGTAAATTATGTGACAATCTTTACAGGACTCATGTAAAGATAAACGGAGAGAGCCTTCATATAGCAGAGCACATGGTATCTCTGGATTTGTGGCATAAAAGGCTCGGTCACATAGGTGAAAAGGGTTTATCAACCCTTCAGAAGAAGCAGCTGATCACTGTTTTCAAGGATGCAGCGTCTCATCCTTGCGACTATTGTTTGTACGGGAAACAATGGAGGGTGTCATTCAGCTCCTCATCAGTGAAGAAAACAAAGCTGTTGGAGCTAGTACACAATGATGTATGCGGACCTCTCGAAGTCGAGTCCTTAGGTGGTAAAAGGTATTTCTTGACCTTTATTGATGATGCATCTCGGAAAGTGTGGGTGTATTTCCTCAGGACGAAGGATGAAGTTCTGGAGAAGTTCAAGGAGTTTCACGCCACGGTAGAACGTGAAACGGGTAAGAAATTAAAATGCCTTCGATCAGATAACGGAGGCGAGTATACCTCCAGAGAGTTCAATGCTTATTGTCGGAGATATGGCATTCGACATGAAAGAACAGTCCCACGCACACCACAGCACAATGGAGTAGCCGAGAGGATGAATCGAACCATTATGGAATGAGTCAGCAGCATGCTCAGATTGGCTAAGTTACCCAAGCCATTCTGGGGGGAGGCAGTTCGCACCGCCTGTTACTAAATCAACAGAGCACCATCGGCACCACTAAACTTCGAGATTCCAGAAAAGGTATGGTCAAATAAAAAGCCCTCCTATAATCATTTGAAAGTGTTTGGTTGTTTAGCTTTCGTACATGTATCCAAGGAGCTCAGACAGAAGCTCGATGCAAGAACTGTTCTATGTATATTCATCGGTTATGGAGATGAAGAATTCAGATACAGATTATGGGATCCCAAAGAAAAGAAAGTCATCCGGAGTAGAGCTGTGGTATTTCACGAAGACCAAACATATGAAGACGCTGAAAAGACAACAATATCTAAAAATCCCACTAGCAATTCCCCAGATATTGTTGCAGATTCTACCCCAACACCAAATGCTACAGGAAATGACGAGGTACCAGATGAAGTTCTAGAAGCAGATCAGGAGGAGGAAAATGAAGAGATTGCTAAACCGGAGGAGCCACAATCACCTATAGAAGCTGTTGTACCTCCTGGAAATGAAGAACCTCAGCTACGACAATCTGAGCGAGGTCGGATTCCGTCGAGGAGATATTCAGAATCAGAATATACACTGCTTACTGATGAGGGGGAGCCAAAAAGCTTTCGTGAAGCTTTATCTCATCCAGACAAGGAACGATGGCTGCATGCAATGCGAGATGAGATGAATTCTCTAGAGAAGAACAAAACTTATGAACTGGTCGAGCTCCCAGATGGAAAGAAGGCACTGAAGAACAAGTGGGTATTCAAGCTCAAGAAAGATGGAACAGGAAAGGTGATGAAGCACAAAGCCCGATTGGTGGTAAAAGGATTCCTTCAGAAGAAAGGAATTGACTTTGACGAGATCTTCTCACCGGTAGTAAAAATGTCCTCAATCCGTGTCATCCTCGGATTGACAGCAAGTCTAGATTTGGAGCTTGAACAAATGGATGTGAAGACAGCTTTTCTTCATGGAGACTTGCATGAAGAAATCTATATGGAGCAGCCAGAAGGGTTCGAGGTTCAAGGAAAAGAAAACCTCATGTGCAAGCTCAAAAAGAGCTTGTATGGTCTCAAACAAGCACCAAGGCAATGGTACAAGAAGTTTGACTCTTTCATGGTGAGTCATGGGTACAAAAGAACCGCTGCAGACCAATGCGTCTACTTCCAGAAACTTCCAGGTGGAGACTTTGTTGCACTCATGCTATATGTGGACGGCATGCTGATTGTCGGAAAAGATGCAACAAAAATAAAGCAGCTGAAGAATGAACTATCAAAAACCTTCGATATAAAGGACTTGGGACCAGCTCAGCAAATCTTGGGGATGCACATTCGTCGAGACAGAAAACAGAAGAAATTATGGCTGTCTCAGGAGAAATATGTTGAACGGGTGATTCAAAGGTTCAACATGGATAGTGCTAAGCCAGTTAGTGTACCACTGGCTAACCACTTCAAGCTGAGCAAGAGATCATGTCCCTCATCCAAGAAAGAGATAGAGGACATGGCGTCGGTGCCCTATACTTCTGCTGTAGGAAGTTTGATGTATGCCATGGTGTGTACAAGGCCAGATATTGCTCATGTTGTAGGAGTCGTGAGCAGATTTCTTTCCAATCCAGGGAAAGAACATTGGGAGGCAGTCAAGTGGATTCTCAGATACCTTAAAGGTACCTCAAAGATATGCTTGTGTTACAGGGGAGCTGATCCAATCTTGGAAGGCTATACAGATTCAGATATGGCCGGAGATCCTGACAGTAGGAAATCTACATCAGGTTTTGTTTACACTTTTGCAGGGGGAGCTGTATCATGGTAGTCAAGACTACAGAAGTGTGTTGCGCTATCCACGACAGAGGCAGAATACATTGCCGTAGCGGAAGCTGGAAAGGAAATGTTGTGGTTGAAGCGGTTTCTCCAAGAACTTGGGATCGAGCAAAAGGAGTACAAAGTACACTGTGACAGTCAAAGTGCTCTGGATTTGAGCAAGAATTCAGTGTACCATTCTCGAACGAAGCATATCGACATCCGCTATCATTGGATACGCGAGGTGATGGACAAGCAATTGTTGAAACTAGTGAAGATCCATACTAAAGAGAATCTAGCCGACATGTTAACAAAAGTGGTCACCAGAGACAAGCTAGAACTATGCAGAGACATAGTTGGACTAGAAGCTGTCTAATTACTTTTGTTGTTACTCCCCTTTCACATGGGATGGAGGGGGAGAATTGATGAGCTCATGTATGACAGCATAAGCCTTCCAGAATCCCTCCCATGTGATTAAATTAATAGTCAAAGTTAGGCACCTCTAATGGAAATTGTCAATGGTAGGTGGCTAACCTTTGAAATTGTATGCAGAATTTTCCCTATAAATATGGGACGAATTCTGCCTTGTTTATGCATTAGAGAGATTCCAGAGAGAGTCCAGGTTCCAGAACCAGAGAGTTCTGAGTATTAGAGAGCCTTGTTGAGCTCCAGGAAATTTAGGGAAGTTTTTGTGTAATTCTTGTATATTGAATTTTCTCTGTTAATACAAGTTAATTTTCTCCCAAATTCTATTTTGACTTTGCATTGCATCCCCAACACTTTTAGATTCAGTTCCATCAAATATAGCAAACTGGAGGCTTGCTATCTTTGACATCTTCAAAATATTCTTCTAGATGCTCTGCCTTTTTTTTTTTTGGGGATCTCCCTTTAATTTCTTCAACTGTATAACAGAGAAACAATACAACAAAATATCAGTAAAACAAAAAAAAAACTAGTTTTACTTTTTGATTCAGAAGATCTAACTTAATGATGACCACAGAGAATACCCATTACAACTACAGCTATTCATGTTGGAAAATGTATTATGTGTAAATATAGAGTAAGAGTGAAAAAGTAAAGAGCAGAATATGAGGTGAAAAATGAACGAGGGATATACCATTAATCACTTGAGATGAACGATTTAAAGCTCTCCGAAACTGTGTGTCTGTGCTAATGTTTGATGGCTATTTATAGCCAATATTTACACAGTGCATCACCTATTATTATAATAGAAATAGGACAGGCGTGTGGCCAATATGCATTTGCACTTTTAAAGTTGACCGATTATTCCACAAGCCTCGGTTTTATTATTCCACAAACCTCGGTTTTACAGTCTCATCACACAACCCATTAATATATTAGCCTTGCAAGTAATTTGAGTGTGGTGCAAATATCTTAATTATTCCAACTCCTACGCATCTCACTCAACTTCCATAATACTGCTTCTTTTATTACCTCTAACTCCAACACATGAAGTTTGGCATGTGAATCGAGGGGCTTACAACTCTTGCAATGTTGGAGCAGTGGGTAGCGGCTGTATTAGAGCTCTATTCTACTCATATGTCATATAACACCCATTAGGCAAATGCGTGTTAAGTATTTTTTTCATATGAAGAAGACGGCTCGGTGTTTCCAAGAATTAATTGGGTAGCCATCGTGTTGAGTACGTATGTATTTGGCACAAATCGTAATGAAGTCAAAGATAGAGTTTTGATTTAGAGTAATACTACTCTTACAAACTTCTTATACAAATTCACTCGTATAAACTGACGTGGCATAATATGATTTTATAAATATATATTAATAATAAATGATATTAATTAACATCGATGATGTGGTAATCATATCGGGATGTCACGTCAGTTTGTATGTGTGAGTTTGTATAAATAGTTTGTATGAGTAACATTACTCTTTGATTTAACACTTTGGATACCTAACTTCACTTGCAACTTCAAAGCTCAAATCACTTAAATAATAATTAATACAAGAAACAAATGCTATTGACTACGGCATCGAATACAAAGTTACAAAAAAAAATTGTATAAAAATTATAAATAAGTATATAAAAGTTGTAAATATATATAAAAATATAAGTATAAAAAATTATAATACAATTTTTATAAACTTATTTATGATTTTTATATAATTTTAAAAAATAACATACCGGTACATCTACTGTACCATAGACAATCTCGAAACAAATTTATACATTTCTTTCTTATCCCAACAATATATACATGTATCTTGGCTTTTCACCCTCTTTTCTAACATTTATTACTCACATATGGTAACGGCTTATTATTTAGAAACCAAACATGTGTAACTTCTAATTAAGAAAAAAAAAAAGGTAGCAAGTAAAGTTTATCAAGAATTTATTGGAAGTTTCAATCTTCAAATTCCATTTAATATTACTTGTAAATACGTATTAAGCAACCATGATATTGATTATTAATTTTTTTCCTAAGGGGATTTTTTTTAACTTTTTCATTAGTTTACAGAATCTAATAAGTTGGGCATAAATTTTATATATGAGATTGGACAGTGATATTACTGATTTTATTATCCCATTTGGATGATGATATTATTAAAAGTTTACTACTTTAAATTTATGGCTAAAATAATCAAATTTTGAAGACTATAATGAGTTTTTACCAATCTAAAGAAAACTTACAATAAAACATTTAGGACTTAATACATTCGAATGAGATTAGTTACGGTACAATTGTTGTGCCGTACAATAATTTAAAAAAAATTATAAAAAGACTTATTTACAATTTTTTTTATAAATATTTACAATTTTGTAATTTTTTATTATTTTTAAGTTATTATAAGGTACAACAACTGTACCGCAGTAAACCTGTAAATAACTAAGATGAGAATAGAAGAATGCTGCGGCTCTGACTTTTGACTTTGACAGCGCATTAAAATGAGACACGTAATGCTAACAGAACTAAAGAGAGGAGCATGAGTACAACATTAATCGTAAGGAACGAACACGACCTCCATCTCCACTTCTTCCAGATTCTTATTTAACTAAAAAAAGAGAAGTTCATTTCCCTAAATAACAATAAAAACATTCTCTGTTTTTTTTTTTACATCAGTCTCAGATATAAAACATTAACACCTTTATTTATATATTCTTGTAAACTATATCACTAATTTTATAAAAGTTACTTAAACATTATAAATTTATTTATATAATTTCATTATTTTGTAAAAGATAATAGTGTTACGGATCACTTCCGCTGCGCACAACAACAATATTTCAACAAATAGGCCACCATATATGGAATAAGTATCCAGCCAATCAATGTAGGACTCCCAATGAGGATTATCTAAATGGGGACTCCACATCTACAACAATCTCCCTCCTCAGACAAGGCCCTGGCGTGAGGGCAGCACCATCCTTGTCTGAATCACTAACGATAATCCTCCACAACGACAAGGTCCCGGTGGGCTGAGTCACCATCCTTGTCTGAACCAAACGAGTCCACACATTGCTGTCTTAGGTTGGCTCTGATACCACTTTGTTACGGATCACTTCCGCATTGCTGTCTTAGGTTGGCTCTGATACCACTTGTTACGGATCACTTCCGCTGCGCATAACAACAATTTTTCAACAAATGGGCCACCATATATGGAACAAGTATCCAGCCCAAAAGACTAGTCTATTAGATGGAGGAACTCCTCCCATATATAAGCCTCATGACCTTCCTTTAACCAATCAATGTGGGACTCCCAATGAGGATTATCCGAATAGGGACTCCACATCTACAACAAATAGGATATGTTGGATATAGATTTTCAAGCCAATAATAAAAAAGCCAAAACAACCTAATACAAAGACAATGATCTACGATTAATGTAAGCTTATCTGCAACAAAGCTAAAGAGCCTAAAAGATTTTAGTGTGAATCCTACTACAATTAACCCAATTATAAAATTTTCTAAGGATCTGAAATTTATGTGAGCTGAACTACAATAAAACTAAAGAGCCTAAACGTGAAGCCCACTAACTTTAAAGTAATTAAAAAATTAACTTAATATATGCTTGGAAGCTCAACAGATCTAAGGTTAAATGGCAGTGGCCATAACCACCTTGAATTGAACTTATAACAAGTTCAAACACTATATAAACCGCTCGAAAATTTTTGATCAGATCTACTATTTATTGTTACCTTAGCCTATATGTATTTTTTTTCAAATCACACTCATACAAGTAAACTTTAGCTTACATGTTTTTTTATTTATTTTTATTTTGTTAAATCACACTCATAGAAGTAACTGATTTCAGTATCGAATGTGTTTGCACCCAGAACGGGGGGGACTTCGTAGGCCGCACGATTACAAAGGGGCAAATTGGTATTTAATGTCAAATAGTGTGTAGTTTTGATAAGGGTTTATGTTGTCATTTTTCCTACTTAAAAGGGGACAAGAGGAACGAATTCTAGATTAGATTAGTGAAGGAACATTGAACAAGCAGAATAGCTGTTGCCTGTTGACGCGCGGTCTGGTCCGGTAAGCTCTTCTTCAATTCAATTCCTTTCAAAGATCAACTACCTCCTCGATTCTCTCTCTCTCAAGTCTGATTTAATGGACCCTCCTCCACTCATCGACTTCAACGACGATGTCGTTTCATCCGCCACATCCCACTCGTACACTGACGACCACGGCACCAAAATCTTCGACCGTTACTTGTCCTCTTCCTCTTCACCTTCCTGCTCCGATGACGACAAGGACGCCCACCCTTCCAATTCCACCGTCAAACGCCTCGATTACATGATGGAGTTCCTCGACCGAAAGCTCTCCACTGCCGACGACAACACCAGAACCAACCGCTTCACTTCTTCTCTTCCCGAGTTCATCGCTAAAGGCGGAAACATACCCATGTTCAGACCCCCACGTCGTGCGGCACTTCACCCTTCCCGTCCTCCTAGCCTGGAGGTACGGCCTCACCCGCTGAGGGAGACGCAAGCGGGTTGCTTTCTTAGAACCATAGTGTGTACAGAGAAGCGGCTGTGGGGGGGGGCAGAGAATGGGGTGAGATTTTGGGAATTCAAGGAATTGTATGAGGAAAATGAAAGTGAGGATGGAACGGCGCCGTTTAAGGAGTCTATGAAGGGTTTGCCGCCTGTGATGTGTATGGTGAGTGATGAAGGGAGTGGGAATGTTTGGAGTGGGCATAAAGATGGGAAGGTGAGGTGTTGGAATAATAATAATAATAGTGTTTTCGATGGATTTAGAGAGGCCTTCTCTTGGCAGGCCCATCGTGGCCCCGTTCTTTCGCTTTGCATTTCTTCTTATGGTACAACTACAACCTCAATCATTTCCAAATTTATCCCTTCTTTTCATTTTATGCCTCGTTGTTTTGTTTTGTATGATTGAGTTAGTTGATGTTTTTAAGGTTGTTTTGTTTGTTGGGTTAGTTGATTACTGAAACCTTATGTGCCCTTGCCATGTTGTTCTAGGTCTGAATCCAAGGCATGGACTCACAAAATATCTATCCGAAATATATGCTATGCAATAAAAACCATGATCAGCTTGTACAAATAACTGTTCAACTGTCGCAAAATCACAAAATATATGCTAATGTGTATCAGAAACAATTTAAAAGGCTGCTTTTCAATATATAATACTCTCGAATATAATTTGGCAGAGAATGTCTAAGTTTCTATTATGTATACAAACAATTTACCATCAGAAACTAAAATTATTCAAAGTAGAGACGTTTCTTTAACGTTTAAATCTGGCATCAACTGTGAAAACCACAAGTTTTCCCTTCATTGGTTTTGGGCTATGCGCAAGAAAATTTCCTTTATAGTTGAAACCTCAAAGTTATTTGTTGTGTGTGTTTAGTTTGATTTTGCTGTAGAAGGAAAGATCTAACTAGATATTTGCCAGGTCTGATAAATGTGCATAGGGCTAGCCTTTTCTTACAATAATAGCACTTTTTAAACTTCCCATCTTTTAAGCAAATTGAAAAGTTTGATGCTCTTCTTTTCTGGTCTTCTCCATTTGGGGAAATAAGAATGTGCAATCTTGTGTTGTCTTTCTCTACTGTCAAACAGATTATGATAATTTTGTTAGTTTCAGAAAGTTTAAGTTCAATTAATTACAAAATTCATGAACATTTGTTGCCCATCAGGAATCACTTGCTTCTTGCTTGATGACATGACTTTGTTTGGTATTTGATACTTTCGCATAGTGATTATTCATTTTGTTATTGTTTCTATACGTCTAAATATTTCCATATCTACTATTTCTAGAATTATTGAAGAAATATGGTGCCTGCTTCTTTTCAGAGATGGTTGAGCAATCTTGTTTCTGAATCAACTATTTTACATTTTTTGTGGCCTTTATTATCCCTTCATACCATATTTTTGGTACTTGTCTGAATTTTTTGTGATATTTTGATATATTCTAAAGGAGAAAAAGAAAAGCTACTTGAAATGTATCATGTTTGAAATTATTCAATTCATTATCAAGCTTTAATTTTTCGTTTCGCTTGGTTCAGGGGACCTGTGGTCAGGTTCTGAGAGTGGTGCTATAATGTTATGGCCGTGGGAAGCAATTGAAAAAGCTCTTTCTCTAACATCTGAAGAGAGGCACATGGCTTCTTTAACAGTGGAGAGATCATTCATTGACCTTAGGAGCCAAATTGCTGTAAACGGCTTCAATAGTATATTAACTTCAGATATTAAGAACTTGTTATCTGATAATTGTAGGGCAAAAGTATGGAGTGCTGGATTTTTGTCATTCGCTCTCTGGTATGTCATCTCTAAATGGCTACGAAGTAACATATGAGCCATTTTTGCATTGCTCTTCATTAGAATATTCTTAGCACTTGATAAGCAACTATATTGTATGTAATGGAACATTGATTATTGGAGCAAGCTGTGACCTGGATCTTTCATTTATACCACATTTAATTTTGAGCTCCAATTTTGTGTTAAGAACCAATATGTAGGCTCTTTATGGCCATGTTTTGCTTTAGTAGTTGTACCACAGGCATGGAATGGAGAAAGAGATTTCCAAATAATCATAGACAGTGTTACTGATGTTTGCTACTTACTTCCAGATTTTTTTTCTTTTTTTTTTCTTTTTTGTATCTCATATATTTGCTTTGAGTTTGTTCGGACATGATATACAATTTGGGAATATATGGACCTACAGGCAAGTAAATTTGACAATCTATATTGTACATAATATAAACATATTCTATCTAATGAAAATATGTCTGTATAATATCAGACATAACATATATCGGATAGGTAAATGTTTATCATGTTGCTAAGAATTTTAGATGATTAAATGCCCCGCAATCCTCTTCTAAGCTATGACTTTCTCACTATATGCTGTTTATGTTGTGGGATTTTAAATTTTTAATGACTTGGAGAACTTCTGTTATCATATAGTTAGAGTTTCATAACTTAATATTCTTTCTTTTTCTTTGATTCCCAAACACAAAAATATACATTTTGATTTCTATCGAATTTCTTTCTTCCACATCGAGGATCGTCAAAATAAGCAAGAATACTATTCCCCCCCCCCCTCCCCACTCTCCACTCCGGCCCCCCACCCCCCACAAAAAACCCCTAACCACCCGCAACCCCAACACAACCACCCCATCCCACAGATGACCATCACACCCCCCTCCACCCCCCCTCTTCCAACCCAAAAACCCAAAACAAATTCTTTTTTTGTTTTTCCAATGCACTTAGAAATCTGACATATATGTTTATAAAAAAAAAAATTTTAAGTGTATCAGTTGCGATCCTTCTAATTTCATGAAAGTATCATTGTTCATGTTTCTGTAATTGTGGTTGATTTTTGCTAAGAGTTTCCAAACCACAGGGATGCTCGTACAAGGGAGTTACTGAAAGTATTCAATATAGATGGACAGGTTGAGAATCGAGTGGATATATCAGTTTTATCAGATTTTTCAGTGGAAGATGAGGTGAAGATGAAGATTGTTACTAGTTCAAAGAAAGATAAAATACAGACCTCCTTTGGGTTTTTCCAGCGTTCACGTAATGCCCTTATGGGAGCAGCTGATGCAGTTCGGCGGGTTGCAGCAAAGGGGGGATTTGGAGATGATAATCGGAGAACTGAGGCAATCACATCAACAATTGATGGAATGATTTGGAGTGGATGTGCAAACGGCTTAATTGTGCAATGGGATTCAAGTGGCAATCGTTTGCAAGATTTTCAGTATCATCCTCATGCCGTGCAATGCTTATGTACATTTGGGTCACGGATATGGGTAGGGTACGTGAGTGGATATGTCCAGGTATTGGACCTTGACGGTAATCTTCTGGAAGGATGGGTAGCTCACAGCAGTCCTGTAATAAAAGTGGCTGTTGGGGCTGGTTATGTTTTCACCTTGGCCAATCATGGCGGTATACGTGGTTGGAATGTCACATCTCCTGGACCTCCTGACAGTATATTGTGTTCAGAGTTGTCTGGGAAGGAGTTTTTATATACACGGATAGAAAATTTGAAAATATTGACTGGTACATGGAATGTTGGACAAGGGAGAGCTTCTCATGACTCACTTATATCTTGGCTTGGTTCTGCAGCTTTAGATATTGGCATTGTTGTTGTTGGATTGCAAGAAGTTGAAATGGGTGCTGGTTTTCTTGCTATGTCTGCTGCAAAAGAAACTGTAAGATATCTTCACCAAAATTTCTTGTCAAGTATGTTGACATCTTATATCTAAAATCCTCAAAGTTAAAATTTTTCAGTCTGTCATTTTTGGAGAGCGAAAAGCTTACCAAGCTTTGATCCAAAAAAAAATAAAAATTGAAAAAAGGCTTATCGAACTTGTAGTGAAATCTGCTACACTTCAAGCTACATATTGTTATATGAATGCTGCTGGGGTGGGGGAATTATCTCAGTTCATTTGCCTGTTGCATCAAACACATGCAAGTTTTGAAGTTCACTTGGAAATGCATATCAAAACTTATTTCTGGTACGGTGCCATGGGTCTTCGTATGTGTATTTTTTTTACTTGGGTAACTTATTTGTGATTATAATAATATTGAAACACTCTTAAAAAAAAATTCAAGTGCCATAATTGGGTGATATAGGAAACTATACCTTCCATGTCCCATGTCAGGCCACAAAATCTCTCATTTCTGTGGATTTTTCATGATGAGAGAGATTTCTGGTATGGGAGAATGATTTAACCATTTTGTTCTTTTTTTGACACAAAAAAAAAACCCAAAAAAAAAAAATTCTTTCAAATTTTCAAGTACCATAACTGGGTGATCGAGGAACATGTGACTTTCATATCAGGGTATAAGGCTGTAAAATCTCTGGCAAGGTGATATGGAAGGGAAATGCCTTATATTTTGTTAAAAAACAATATATTGATAATGGCACGGAATTTGGGTATGTATTTTTTTGTCTGCCACATTATTAATTTGATATAATTTCCACACTTTACCTGTCTTTTATAACTCTTTTTTTTTTTTTTTTTTTTTTTTTTTTTTTAATACCATAGGTAGGACTTGAGGGTAGTGCTGTTGGACAATGGTGGTTGGATATGATAGGGAAAACATTGGATGAAGGGTCAACTTTTGAACGTGTTGGTTCCAGACAGCTAGCAGGATTACTTATTGCTGTGTGGTGAGATTTTGTTATGGGAATATCTTTGGATAATATTTACCTATATGCGTGTGTGTGTGTGTGTGTGTGTGTGTGTGTGTGTGTGTGTGTGTGTGTGTGTGTGTGTGTGTGTGTGTGTGTGTGTGTGTGTGTGTGTGTGTGTGTGTGTGTGTGTGTGTGGATGGATGGATGTGTGTATATACACACACATACAGTGTGATGTGTTTATAAATACACACACATAATGTGATTGTTTCAACTGTACATAATAGCATTGTAAAATCCGTCAATTGTAATCTACTATCCAAATATCATTCGATTTTCCTTTTCAATTAATGGGTGCTTAATATATTTATGGTGCTTCTCCTTTATGCAATTTTGAAATACATGGAAAATAATGGCTGGTTCAGTATCCATTTGATCTCCGCACTCCGTTATGATTAATCTGAAGTTGCCATTCTTTTTTGTTTTCTATTCTGGTAAACTTTCTAATCTCTGAATGGTGAATATCTGTCTTTTAGGGTTAGAAATAACCTCAAAGCTTATGTTGGAGATGTCGATGTTGCAGCAGTTCCATGTGGGTTTGGGCGTGCTATTGGAAATAAGGTATGTCATCTGCTGCATATTCTGCTTGCTCTTCACGGTGATTAGAAATTGTATCACATTGCTATAATGGATGTATAAGGCTTGCTAAGAGAGAATTTTTTTTTTTTTTTGCTATTTTCTTTTTTTCTTTTTTTTTTTCTCCTGTTAAGTTAATAATGGTTTAGCTTGAGTGACTGCTCTGCCTTTTTCAAAAAATAATCAATGATCAGGGAAGAGTGAAATTCATTAACAATTTAATTTTTTTTCTTGATTCTGTTAGCAGAATACTTGCTCTAAATTCAAGTGGCTTGATGGTTCAAACTTTCTTTTTTATACTAGGAATACTAGCCAAATGGATTTAGGGCCTGTTTAGTTTGCTGTTTTTGTTGTCTTTGCCTTTTTCATTTTGGTTTGGGTACATGGGAATTTGTGCAGAAGCTGATTGTTTAGTCATTTTTGTTTTAAAATAAAGAAAAAAAAACTATGTACAACACATATAAAACATAATTTTCAAGAAACATGAAAACAGAAAAAAGTTGTTTTCTCTTTTCTCTCATTCTATCTAATTTGTTTTTTCTTCATTTTTTATTTTAAATAATTTTTATAATTTTAGTATAAATATTTTATTCATTAAAATTATATTTTAATAATTTTATAATATTTAAAAATAAAAAAATTATTTTTAATTTTTTCAACTAACATTCCTTAAAAACACAAAATACATATAACTAAATATATTTACTATTGTTTTGAAAAACGCGTTATACATATCTACTCTTTTCATTTTGAAACAAAATGATGCAGCATGGCTTATTTTACTATTAGGGTTAATATAGTCTTTTAGTATTTATTTAATTAGGGTTTTATTTAAATTGAAAAATTATCAGTTTAGGGATTTTGACTTAAATTAGGGATCTTGACTTTTTCTAATTTGATTCAAATCTAAATTGTTAGTTTAGGGATTTTGACTTAAATAGGATTTTGACTTTCCTATTTTCCAATATGTCTTGATTAGTATAAATATAGGGTTTCATTATTTTGTTAGACAATTATTATTCAGACATTATTATTTGAAATATGAAATAAGTATTCAGATTGATTGTGTGTGAGTGTTAGTTGATTGTGTGTGAGTGTGAGTTATTGTAAAGTGTTTGAGTTTAGTTTGTTCTTGTACGGATTTCCCGTTAATTTGATATCAGAGCCTAACATCGTTCCATAAAATTTCATAAACCCAAATATATTTACTGTTTACCACTGTTTATCGCCGGAGTTACTGCTCATCACCGACGACTGAGGCATCGTCCATCGTCGAATACATCAACTTATAGATCGGGCCGTCCCCATCATTCTTCCCTTCATCACCGTCACCAGAATCCCATCGGAAACCCTTCAAAAAGCTGAAAAACAGTTCGCCGCCGTTACTGTTTATCACCGCCGACCGGCGAGTGGTGTCTCACCTCCACCACCAGGTGATAGATCGGCTCCTCCCCGTCAACTTTCCCTTCTTTGCCGATTGCTAATTCCTACCTGAAAGTGTTCAAAACTCAAAAAAATCAGATTTTAGGGTTGCTTGGATAATATCAATCAGCCCCTGAACCTTTGAAGAGTTACTGGAGTCCTTTAGTGTCTCAGAATTTGCAGTTCAACCCGTTTTTGTGCAGTCTTCCATACCTCTGACTTTTGTAGTTTAATCTTAATGGCGTATTGGGGTTATCAAAGCAACTATGAACGTAAGAAACATGAGATTACTTTCAATAAACGCTTAGATTTTTA
Organism: Boswellia sacra; assembly: GCA_013180625.2. Taxonomy (NCBI): domain Eukaryota; kingdom Viridiplantae; phylum Streptophyta; class Magnoliopsida; order Sapindales; family Burseraceae; genus Boswellia; species Boswellia sacra. Next base: position 19,071 of record SNVD02001134.1, on the reverse strand, counting down.
TGGGATTCGTTACCGTCCTTATGTGAAAATTATTCTTTCTGACTTCCGTGGTCATGTTAAAGGGATTCTTCACTGGTTTGATAGCTTGGAGCGATATTTTTATGATGTAGATCTTCCAGAAGATATGATGGTTGATTGTGGTGCAACCCAACTGAGTGATTTTGCCTTTGAATGGTGGATGGTTAAGCGTAAACATCCAGGAAAAACGGGAGAACTTCCAACATGGGATGAGATGAAACGTTTGGTAATTGATACTTTTATACCTTCACATCTTAGGCCTAGATATATGCCTAAGAGTCAAACATTGGTAAGTTATCGATTTCAAAATCATGAATATTGTGATTGGATAATTGATTTGGATCGATTAGACAGATTAATTGGCCAATACCGTGAGCTTTGTAAGAGCTTACCTATTATCACTCACTCACCTTTTCAAAATGGTCCTTCTTCTATCTTTACCCCACATCCTAGTGAGCAAGTCCAACCTATCAAGTGTGAACTTATGGAAGATAAAGTTTTATGTGCAAGAGCAGATGTTGAGAATGATGTTGAGAAAGTAGCTATGAATAATGAAGTTCAAAGTGAATATGATCATGAGGTTGAGATTCAAGCTAATGATGTTGAAGACAAGATTGAAGAGAGTCTTATTGAGGAAGAGCTTATAGGTGAAATTGAGCCTATTTATGTTGAAGATTGCAAGGCTAGAGAGCATCCTATTGAAGTTGTGCCAATGGTTGATGAGAAGTCAATTGAAAACATCCATCTGTAAAAAAAAGAAGTCTCCACAACAAAGATTGAAGTTGAAGTCGCCAAACTGAAGATTGAAGTTGAATTATCTCACGAAGAAAAAATTTTTGAGTCTCCAAAACTACTTCAAGAAGTTATTTCCAGGGCTAATATTGAAATTGATTTCTTGGGAGTCTCTACTGTGTTGGATAAATGCTCAAATCAAGGCATGCTTGTCTCCATTCTGACGTCTCCTATGATGTTGATTGCTTCTTCACCAATATTGACATCGATCAATGCAATATTGCTTTGTATTCAACCGTTAGTGTCTATGTTTTTGGACTATTGTGAAGTGCAGACTTGGATCGACGACATTCCTATATTTGTGCAAGACAAGACTTAGTGTTTTATCGTGTTTTGGCAGCATCCGTCTTGAGCCACTCGCCAGGAGTCGAGTTTTCTAAGCGGGGGAGAATTGATGCAGCATGGCTTATTTTACTATTAGGGTTAATATAGTTTTTTAGTATTTATTTAATTAGGGTTTTATTTAAATTGGGAAATTATCAGTTTAGGGATTTTGACTCAAATTAAGGATCTTGACTTTTCCTAATTTGATTCAAACCCAAATTGTTAGTTTAGGGATTTTGACTTAAATAGGATTTTGACTTTCCTATTTTCCAATATGTCTTGATTAGTATAAATATATGGTTTCATTATTTTGTTAAACAATTATTATTCAGACATTATTATTTGAAATATGAAAGAAGTATTCAGATTGATTGTGTGTGAGTGTTGGTTGATTGTGTATGGGTGTGAGTTATCGTTGAGTGTTTGAGTTTAGTTTGTTCTTGTACGGGTTCTCCGTCTCAAAAACTCTAAAAAAAAAAAACACAAAATTTATAATCAAACGGGCCCTTAGATATTACTTGTGTTTATATGATTTCACCAATGATTTTAGGTGTAGGAGATAGAGCGCATTTGCAATGTTTTAAAGATCTTGTTTTGGTGCTTGTAAATCTTTTTGATTATCAAAATTTGCAAAGTGCAATTTTTCGCAGTTTTTAATTGTGGATAAAAATTTTAGGACATTCGAAAATGGAAAGATGAGCAAGTAACACAGGACGGGAGAGGAAAAATTTTGAAATATTAGTGGTTATTGATGTTATTTTGAGTTATAATTTTACTCAAAAGTATAAGCTGATTGATAAGGAGCCAACAGTAGTGCTTAAGTATATAATTCAGTTTGATAAATTGTGCACTATAGAAGCTAAAATATTGTTAAGCGGAGGTGGCTATAATATTTACCAAATATTAATTATTCAATTTTTCATTTATTTGTATGCATGTGAATATTTTCTAGCATGCAAATTATATCTTTTGCATTGATCCGGTTCCATATGAATAAACTTTTATTATTGTTACTTATTTTTATTTTTTTAATTGTTAATGTGGTAAAGTTTGTCCAACCAGGGAGCTGTTGGGTTGAGAGTTAGAGTGTATGATCGGATAATTTGCTTTGTCAATTGTCATTTTGCGGCGCATATAGAAGCTGTTAATCGTCGTAATGCTGATTTTGACCATGTATACCGGACAATGACCTTCAGTCGACCATCTAACCTTTGCAGTGCCTCAGCTGGTATAGTGTCATACCTGTTATTGTCTTGCTCGCTTGCCTTCTCAATGTATTTATTTTGGCTTGTTTATAGATCTGGCTTGCCATTGGTCCTTTCTGTTGCAGTTGGGGTATCGTCTGCTGTTCAAATGCATCGCAGTTCTAATGTATGTATATTCTTTGATTGATATAGTTGGTGCTTGATCTCAAAGTGTCTTGTTTTATTTTATTTTAATTTGTTTTATTTTCTCCCCACTCATGCAATAAAAATTCATGATTGTGCAGGCTATGAGTGTCCAAGCTATAGAAGGAATGCCCGAGTTATCTGAGGCAGACATGGTCATATTTCTTGGTGACTTTAATTACCGGGTTGATGGTATATCTTATGATGAAGCAAGGGACTTTGTCTCTCAAAGATGCTTTGAATGGCTTAGAGAAAGGGATCAGCTCCGAGCAGAAATGGAAGCTGGTAATGTCTTTCAGGGAATGAGAGAAGCAGATATAAGATTTCCTCCCACGTACAAGTTTGAAAGGCACAAAGCTGGTTTAGCAGGTAGTATTTACCTTGAAATTTGTGTCTTGATTCTTTACTGGATTTTGAAGTTATTTGAACATTGTGATTTCTGTTGGATGGTTCATTGCCCATATTAAAAGTCTTGTTAAGTGATGAAACTTTTTTATTTTTTCAAAAGTCTTGATGGCAATCTGTCCAATTCATAAAACATTAAGTTTGATTAATTGAAGCATGTTACATCAGCAGACCTTCTTTGGTACAGATAAAATTTTTGTTCTAGAATTTGTCAGAGACATTCTTTGAAATTTTATATTTTCTTAAAAAAAAAAAAAAGGTAACATCCCACGAATCTTTTCAGAAATCTCTTTGAAATTTTCAGTAGCCCCCTTAACAAAGTAGGTTTTGATAAATTTCTTAACCTTGCAGAACTGAGTAAATTGAAGCCTAAAGAAAAAAAAAGGAAGATATCTCTTAAACCTGCCCTTCTTTTTGTCTAAAATACAAGTGGGTTCTTTGTTTCAAAATTTGTTATAAACACATGCCAAAGAGGTTTTTCGACAAATTACTAAATCATGCGGAACATTTTATAATTATTACTATTATTGAGATTTACTATGAGATCCTACAACCTTGATATGCTGAAGACCTGCACGATATGACATCCAATGTCGGTAGCCTCTAGGGAGTTGAATTAAAAATGTATCTTTAATAGTAATGATTATTTGTTATATTAACCACAATAATTGCATCATTAGGTAATTAAAATTAATTAAAAAAGTTTATTGAATGTTTAAATATAAATTCAATTTAGGAATTAAATAGATTTAATTTTACTTATAGTAAAAATAGATTAATAAATATATAATTTTATTTAAATTTTTTTATGTGATCATACTATTATTCAGTTCATTCTCAAAGTTTATAAAAATTACACAGGAGGGAGACAAAATATCTCCTGCTGTTAAAAAAGAAAGGTTAGAATGGATACTAAGAAAAGGAAAAGCAAAGAAGTACATTTTAGGAGAGATATTAGGTGTGTAGGAAATATAAGATATAATGTGCGCTAAAAATCATTAACGTTTTAAGTTGGGAATATTTTTTATTTTTATGTTAAAGGCTAATAACAATAAATAAGAACTGAAAATTAATAAATATTTTCTGATCCATGTGGTTTAAGAACTTGAGGAACTATTGAAAAATATTGAGTGCAATGTTTAATGATTGTCATGTCAATTACCTTGTCTTTAATTATATGAATAACATTTCTTTTGTTTATTTAATAACGGCTAAAGGGTAGCTTGTGTTGGATGTAGATTTATATGATATGCTTTGAAGCAGATTTAAAAAATGTATGTTTTTGGTATTATGTGCAATAAACATGCAAGAAAGTTAGTAGTAATAAGAATTTTCTTTTTTCAAGTGAGAGCCAGTATAGTCTCTTGCCGAGAACTGTCTTTAGGTTGCTTAAACATTAATGTCTTATATTCACTGTTTTTTTGCAGGGTATGATTCTGGTGAAAAAAAGCGTATTCCTGCCTGGTGTGACAGAATTTTATATCGTGATAGCCGTTTTGCTTTGGGATCTGAATGCAGTCTAGATTGTCCTGTTGTCTCATCAATATTACAGTAAGTTTTCGTGGCAGCTTTTTTTTTTTTTGGGGTATATGATCAGCTTATATCTAAAAGGGACGGATAATGCCTCAAATAATTATGGTACATGAAACTATTTTTATTGCCTTGCCTCAGAATTCTGTCTGTCTGTTTATATTTTTTTGGTCAAGGCCAATTGTGGATCACATTTTTCCCCTGTAAATCTTGTAGATAGCTAACACATTCTCTAATGTCTGATACATTTTGATCAGTCCCTCAGTTTCTCTGTAAGTCATGTACGCATACATAGAGTGGCATTCCTATTGGTGGGTCATGTACTTCTGTTTCACTAAAGGGATATTTGGATTTTTCAACTTGATTATGAACTATTTAAAAATTTTTGTCAAATACCTAAATGACATAACTCTGCTTCATAAACATGTCATTTATGGCTATACTATTAATTGACATGAAATTGGACCTATTTTACCTCTTTAATTTGACAATATTTAAGCGTATGATGAAATGTGAAACCGACAATATTACGTTACTTAATCGTACATGACATGTTTAATAAAGGTTGGTTTGTAATGGGTCCTAGTATCTGATTAATTAATCTTCTTAATTAGGGTGAATTACAAAATCTCAAGGTTTATCAAAATTCTTATTGTTTTGAAAATGTCACAAACCTCTTGCGGCCAATATATTCTGCTAAATTTTGGTATATTCCACTACCAAATACCTTTTCACTATTAATTTTAACAAAAGTTGGCAATGAGAAGGTTTGTGAGATTTTTTAAACCACATATGGCCGTATAGAATTTCAGCAAACCTTAAGGGAACTCTATTTGATTTACCTGGTTAATTATGGTCAATTTTGGGTTTCACCATTTAAATTGAAACTTGACCTGGTCAATTATTGTTTTGTCAATCAAATTTTGACCTCTGTGTGATTGAGGCAAGGGTAATATTACATAAACCTTTGTGGTTTACCCTGTGAATTTCAAAATATCTTACATAACTTTATTGATAGTGATTTCAGGCGTTCTATGTGATAACGGTACTGAAATTTTTTAATTTATATTTCTATGATTTAAAAACACAAGGGTGAGTTTCAGATCATAGCAGTGGTGGAAGGTCTAGGTGATATTTTCCCTTGACGCAAAACCAAACAGCTATTTTTTTTTTTGGTTGTAGTCATTTTCATGGGTTATAGGTCATATTTTCATACCTAAGACACTTGCTTATACATGCATATATGCAAGCTCACTATCATCTTGTATCTTCTTTTTCCTTTATGATTTTGTAAAGACTAACATTTCTGGTTTAATAGGTATGAGGCTTGCATGGATGTAACAGACAGTGATCACAAGCCAGTCCGTTGCATATTCAGTGTTGATATTGCTCGAGTTGATGAGTCAGTAAGAAGACAAGAATTTGGAGATATAATGAGGTCAAATGAGAAAATTAAAAACATTCTTGAAAAATTATGCCAGATTCCAGAAACTATTGTCAGTACAAACAACATAATTATTCAAAACCAGGACACTTCCATTTTGCGTGTTACTAATAAATGCGCGCAAAGTGATGCTTTCTATGAAATAATTTGTGAAGGTCAGTCCACTGTGAAGGAGGATGGCCAAACATCACATCATTATCCAAGAGGATCCTTTGGCTTTCCAAGATGGCTTGAGGTAAGTTCTTTGGCTTTGGACAAAAATGATACTTCCTTTAACCTGGTAGGGTTATGGCCGGCTTTGGATGAATTAAGAACTATTGTTCCCAAGCTGAGTATTAGTAGTTTAGGTTGAAAACCCTATGTCACCTGTTGGGCTCTGTAGCCGAGCTCCATTAGCTGATAAAATGTCTGTTTGAACTTGGATGAGTTAGGAATCCCGTGGTGCATCGCTTCTGACTTATATCACCTTAATTATTTGAATATCTTTAAGAGAACAAGAATTAATGCTCAGAAGTTATATGGTCGAGCTTATATTTTTGGGATTAGTAGCTGAATTTGAATATAACCTGTTTGAGTGAGTGAACTGCTCCAAATCCAATTTAAGATGATCTAGTCCAGAGTTTTGGGCCCAATAATACCAAGTTTGCCCAAGCCTAATTCTTTGTGCCTTATGCCGAGCTGTTTATACACACGCACACGCACATGCACACGCGCGCGCTCACACGCACGAGCACGTATATATTTATGTATAGAATCTGTAGTAATTTTAGAGAGAATACAAATGGACTAGTGGGCCACTATGACCAGACTTGTTAGCTTTCTTAAGAATTGTAATGCATACCTCAAATAATTGGGATACAGGAAAGGTGTAATAAGCTGAGTAGGCATTTGTCTTGAGTAATGTGAAAGGTTGCTTTATACCATATCAGATTTTAGGAGCACATTTGAGGTGGTTTACAGTTATATTACTTCGCATTACTGTTTCATATTGCATTTTAGTCAGAGCAGGTTAGATTGCTGAAAATCTTTGAGATTGATACCATGTGGTTCTCAGTAATATATCGGAAAGAATACATTAGTTCTAGATGGCATCTCTAAAGGAAAACTATATAAAAGTATTTGTCAAAGAACATCCCTGCTGGAAACCTTGTGTTCGTACTAGTGAAAAGACCATTATGTCATTCAAGTGTATGCAAGGCCTATGCATAGGCTGATATATGCTTGTGACTGGTTGTGCGATATTTCTTCAGTGGTGAAATGGCTGGTTGGACCTTGTATCAACGGTCTGACACTTGTGGACTGGAAAGAGTTTTGACTTTGTTGGTCAAAACATATGACAACTAGAATTATTGGAATATTGTACTAGGTAATAAAAGTGAATCATAGTTTACTCAAGTTAGGAGTTTAATCGTAGACATTCAAACAGATATGGATTCGCATATATTTTTTTCATTTATCTGGTAAATCTTGTCACCTTACAAGTGCAACCTGTTATCTTGTGGTCACACATTTCTCTAATACTTCATCAATCAACTAGTGTTTTCATTGAAAACTGAGTAAACCCTTCTTTTAATCTTGCTTTTTTAGATGTTGTACTGAACATACTTTCAAATTTTGTTCTTGTGTTGTCCTGCATTTGAACTAGGTCATACCAGCAACTGGTGTAATCAAACCAGATCACATAGCAGAAGTGTTGGTTCACCACGAGGACTTTCAGACCATTGAAGAGTTTGTTGATGGTGTCCCACAGAATTGGTGGTGTGAAGATACAAGAGACCAGGAAGTTATACTGGTGCTTAAGTTTCATGGCAGGTACTCAACGGATGCCAAAAGTCACCGTATCCGTGTGCGGCACTGTTATTCAGCCAAGACAAAACAAGTGCATTATAAACCCAACGAGTCTAAGCAAATTCAAGGAAATGTCCTTCCCCGGTCTGATTACCAGCGTCTTAGTGGTTCGTTGGATGTGGTTGACCACCTGCGGAATTTGCATAGTCCTTAGAGGCAGCAAAGTCATATCCAACTTTTGACAACTGCATGAAGATTAACATGCTTTACTGAAGGGAATCATCTTTGTTGTAAATAGCAAGGGTCTCATTCAGGGTTTGCCTTTTCCCAAGTCTACGCATAGAGTATTCATTGAGCCTACCTGATGCCAATTTTTTTGAGTGTCATCAGTTTCTCCATACTGTATGACTCTTGTTGCTTTGCTGGGTACTGAATTTCAACGTGCAAATGTACAGATAAAAAAGCAAAAACAGCAATCAGCTGAGTGGAGTGCATATTTTTCGTTTTCTCCGTGTTTAAGTGAGTATATGATTAATAGTGTCTCAGTTAGGTATAGCAAATAAACCTGCCTTTATTGCCATGGATCAGCACAGCAACTAGTACCCAAATGGGTCAAGGAGCAAATACTGTGAAATACTGAGTTTATGTGGTTGTCTTTCTGGATGCCATTATCATTGGTTTGCTAAATTGGATTTTGTTTATTTCAATAAGAGTCCATTCTCCATCCATCTATCTATTGCACCTTGTCAGCTGGATTTTGGCAAAAGTAATCCTTGGAAATTTTGCTCCTTTTTTTTTTTTTTGGTAAATGGAAAAAATAAAAAAAACTGAGGACAGAAGTTTAAACAAAAAGGGCCATGTCATAAAAGTGAAGAAAAAAGTCAGCGTTACATCCATGATGATTAATTGTTTATAATGTGTCGGTAAAAATTTATTTGTGAAAGAAAAATAAAAAATATAAAAGGAGAGTTATATGTTCAATATAATTTTATTAAATCAAGTTGTAGGTAGTTAATGATAAAGATTTGATTATAGATGTATTATTAAAACAAAAAAAGCATAAAAATTTGAAACAACGACAGACATTTTCAAGTTTTTATAAGGTTTCCGGTTTTCTTTTTCAAAAATTTTAGGTCAATTTAGGCGGTGCCAGGAATATCGCTGCCATACTTCAAAATGGAAGTACAAAGAAATTGTTCTTTTTGTTTGTAAGTTTCTTATTATTATAAAACAATTAAAAAAATGAATAAATTGACAGAATAAATAAAATGGCAGCTAAGCTTTGAAGGGAAAGGGGATTTGGCAAGTTTGAAGAGTTAGGTGGGTAGGGTTGGGTTGGTGAGGCACTTGGATTTGGACTTGGACTTGGTATTTAATTAATTAAAGGGGTTGTTTTTTTTTTTTTTTAAACAGTGTGTGTAATGTTGAGTTGAGGCAGAGATCAATCGAGCAAGAAATATCAATCAGTTGAGTTTGAGGGTGAGCCATAAGCGAAATAGTATGAAGATGCCGGAACAAGTAGAGAACAAGCAAGTGATCTTCAAAGGGTATATAGAGAGAGCACCAAAAGAGACAGACATGGAAATCAAGACTAACAAAGTAGACCTCAAAGCACCAAAAGGGTCAGGAGCATTTTTGGTGAAGAATCTGTATCTTTCTTGTGACCCTTACATGAGGGGCCTGATGCGTTCCCATGGCACTCACCATCCTCCTTATGTTCCAGGTCAGGTAAATGTCACGTGTGACACCACCTATTTTGATTAATCATCATCTCTATGAATCCAAATTAATCAAGCTCTACATTTTGGACCAAGCAGCAACTAATAGATTAAAACTTTGGTCTGAATTAGGTGATTCAAGGATTTGGTGTGTCAAAGGTCCTGGATTCCGATAACCCAAATGTCTCCACAGGCGACTTGCTTACAGGGATAACTGGTTGGGAAGAATACAGCTTGCTTAAGACACCTGAGCAGCTTAGAAAGATCCAATTTCGGCCAGACGACAATATTCCTGTCTCATATCATCTGGGTCTTCTTGGTATGGTCATATTTTTCACATTCTACTTTGATTTGACCCAATACTTGCTTTTACATGTTTAGTATTTTTATTTGTCAGGTATGCCTGGTTTTACTGCTTATGCTGGATTTTATGAGGTTTGCACCCCTAAAAAAGGGGAATATGTTTTTGTCTCTGCCGCTTCGGGAGCTGTTGGCCAGCTTGTTGGCCAGTTTGCTAAGTTGCACGGTTGCTATGTAGTTGGAAGTGCTGGAAGTAGCCAAAAGGTAAGTTAATTTCTTTATTTCCATACATTTTGGCTACTCTAGTTCTAGTTAGTGATAAAACAATGCTTTTATGTGTTTTATAAGGTTGATCTTCTAAAGGGTAAGCTTGGTTTTGACGAAGCTTTTAACTACAAGGAAGAAACAGACCTCGAGGCCGCTCTCAAAAGGTCAGTCACATCAAACTAGACATTTCTGAGGCTTTCTCTGTATTCAGAGGTGTTCAATCAGAAATCCCATTTTGTTGCTTCTTTCCAGGTGTTTCCCACAAGGTATTGACATCTTCTTTGATAATGTTGGTGGGGAAATGCTTGATGCAGCATTGATGAACATGAGGAGACATGGCCGAATTGCGGTTTGTGGGATGGTGTCTCTGCATACCTCCCGTGATCCTGAGGGGATTCATAACTTGTACAATCTTGTAACTAAGAGCATCATCATGAAAGGATTCTTGCAGCATGATTACTTGCACATATATCCACAGTTCATGGAATTTGTTATCAGCAACTACAAGCAAGGGAAGATTGTTTACATTGAAGATATAAGTGAAGGTTTGGAAAGTGCTCCAGCTGCCTTTGCTGGATTATTTTCTGGCAAAAATGTTGGCAAACAGGTTGTGCGTGTTGCCCTAGAGTGATTAATTCTTACATATATGATGTATTACTAAAGCCTAAATGTGAGGTAGATAAGAATATTTTACTTTAGGACTATTGAAGTTATTTTCGTCGTGTTAATTATGGGATTTAATTGAAACACGAGTTTAATATTCAGGAACTTGACTCAATTAAGGATTTTAATTTTTCTTAATTTAACTCAAACCTCCAATAGGTTCAGATTTATCTTTCTTATAGGACATTAGGATTAGAGTAGTATAAATTAAGGGTTTTGATTATTCGAATTCTTAGACTTTTTGATGAATTGATTATCGGGAATAAATAGTTGTTTTTCCCCTACTGGTGATTGGTTTTCTTGTCTATTTTCTCCTTGTATTCTTTCTTGATTTCTTTGTTTGATTTATATGATGGTTCTTTGCCAAATTGTTATCAAAGTTTGGCCAATCTAACTCTGAATTTTGTTGAAATCCTTATGGAAAAACCACAAATCAAGTCCCAAATTGCCATAAACACTAAAAACACAGAAAAACTGTAACATGGTACACAAAAACACCAAAATACCTCACTGCCACGAAACACTCAACCGTTACCACACGCCGCCATGTGCCAACGTCAGTTGGCACGTCATCCAACACTGCCCTCACCAAACCGTAGACTAGGTTACCACGAACAATCTTTCTTTCATCGCCAACCTGAAAATCCAACCTAAAACCCTTCAATTTTTTTTTTTTTTTTTTTTTTAAAGAAGTTTTGGTGGTTGCTACCTCAACTACCACAAACCACCGCACATCCTGTGTCACCACCCTTCGTCTAACAAAACCCATTCATCACTACTTGATTTTAGTTTTCAAAAAACCGAGAACCACCACCCGAACCCATTGAACACCATAGAGTCCTTCCCTCCACGGCCAACTACTTGAATCAATCACTACCAATCAACTCCCCACCTCCAGATCTACAAACCCTTGCCCATTGTTCGCTAGAAAAGTAGCCTAAAAATCAAAATTCTAGACTTTCGTGGATAATGTCAGTTGGCCCGTGAATTTTTGAATAGTATCAAGTCGCCAATGTCTCAAAATTTTCAAATTAACCTATTTTGTGCAGTCCTTCACATCGTCTGATTTTTTACAATTTAGTTCCAATGGCTTACCAAGGTTATCGAGTATAATTGTAATTCTTATGAAATCGTCTTCACTGAGACACTGAATCTTTGGGGGCATGATCCTCCTTGTAGAATTCCTATTATTTATAATTTTCGTTGTTCTTTAAAAAAAACTTTCTCAATAATTTGAAGCATTAGAGAAATATTTTCATAATGTGAATCTTCTAGAGTATCATATGGTTAAATGTGGAGCATCCAAATTAAGAGATTTCACTCATGAATGGTGGGAATGGTGGGAAGCCAAAGGAAGGGATGAAGAAAACGTGGAAGGAAGTCCAACGTGACAAAAGATGAAACGGTTGGTAATGGAAGAGTATCTACCTACACCTAATGAGTGTTCATATGCACCTATGAGTAGGAAGCCTCGAACATTTTAGTATACTAAGATGGTAAGTCACAATCTTATATTTTTAGTGAATCACGTTTAGAGGCCAATTTGATAAATTAATTCGTAAACAAAGGTTCGACCTCATTGTGGAATCATTATGTACAACACCCGCACAATAGCAAGAGTGTTATGAGAAGTCCCCTATTGCCACTCAAACACCTCCCCAAATTGATTCTTCTCCTATTTTTACCCCCTATTGTTGTGAACTTATTGAAGAAAAAGTTTCAAATGCAAGGGAAGATGAGAAAAACTATGGATGTATGAAGTTCCAAGTGAGAATGATCATGATGCTAATTCTAGTGAAATTTGTGATGCCAAAAACATTGATCATGTGGTTGGAATCCAGTTAAAGATGTTTAAGTCCATATTGAAGAGAACTTCTGAGGTTGAGCTTATGGGAGAAATCAAATCCACACTTGTTGATAATGTCAAGTTTGAAAAAGATCCTATTAAAGTTGTGCTTATGGTAGAAGAAAAATCTTTTGAGCCTCTTGCACCACTTCAAGAAGTTATCTCCACGTTCATTTCTTAGGAGTCTCTAATATGTTTAACAAATATTTTAACCAAGGGATTCTCGTCTCTTTTGAAGTCTCCTATGAAGTTCATTGCTCCTTTATCAACATCCAAGTTAATCAATACTACATGGACTAACTTCCAATGATTCATGTCTATGCTTTTGGATCATCTTGAAGTGAAAACTTGGATTGACGACTTTCTTATGTTTGTGCTAGACAAGGCATGGTATTTCATTGTGTTTGGGAAACATCCACCTTAAGTAACCCTCCATGAGTCAAGTTTTTCAGGAGGGGGAGAAGTGATGTAGGATAAGCATATTTCAATTCAAGATCATTTAGGTTACTTTTGTCATTTGCTTATTTTAGGGTTTAAATGAATTAAGAATTTAATAGTTAGGAATTTTTAGCCCAATTAAGGAAATTCCCAGTATGTTCGAATTTATTTGTCTTATGTGTCATTAGGGTTAGACTAGTATAAATTAAATGTCTTAGTTTTTTGAATTCTTGGGCTTGTTGATGAATTGATTATTGAGAACAAAGAGTTGTTTTCCCCTAATTGGTGTTTGGTTTCTCGGCTATTTTCTCCTTGTTTTCTTTCTTAAGTTCTTGTTTGATTTCCATGATAGTTCTCCACCAAAACGCTTTTCAATCTTGTGCAACCCCTTTATTGGGTTGTAGTATACTATGCTACATATTCTACCTTCCTCAATTGATAACCTTTTTTATCACAAAATTATAAATTGAGCGGAAAGATACGCCATTTGATTTTATTAGAATTCTTTTATCGTTATAATAACTATTTGTTTGACATTACTCCAGAATACATAAAAAAATTCTCCTAGTGTTGGATTTGTAGAACAATACATTTTTATGTCAGAATTACTCATAAATTTGTCAATAGTTTGTTAGTGGCTTGGTGACATTAGAAATTTATTATTCCTTTGGCTTAGGTTTCAGTTATTTAGGCCTATTGTATTTCATAAAGATTTAAAAGTTTGTAGCATGTTATCTTTAATTAGAATAGAAAATTTATCAGTTCCCCTATTTTTTTCTTTGCAATCTTTTTTCTTGGGTTGCCTGACTTGAGATGCAAGACTTCCAAAGTTTAAATACTTTTATTTGTTTTCATAAATTCTATATTATGTATGAGATTTTTTAAGGATTAACCATTCATTCTCTAAGTTGAGAATCTCTTATCTCTTTAACAATAATTTTCATGGTCTTAAACCAAAAAGAAAGTATTGTACAAATCTGAAAGTTATAATGAACCTAGGTGAAGTTGAAATTGCATTAACAATCGAAGGTAAAGGGCTTTGATATGAACAAATTAAAAATTTTACAATAGTTTAGTGATTGAAAATGTATTTAACTAGTTCTAGCTATATAAAAAATCCAAACAATCAAATGGGATATTTTTGTTTTCCCCCTTGAGGTTAAGAAAAAAGAAAAAGATCCCTTGAGAGATCAAATATTGCAAACTGGCCTCTGAATTGGAATTCCGACTGGTAACTTCAACAGTAAAATGGCATCTCACGTTAGATTTAATGGATTGAAGGATAAAATCATAATCTAATATAATTATTATAAAATTGAAAATAAAATAAATTAAATAAAATAATAAAATCTAGAAAAATGTGTATCATAATTAGTAAAAAAAATCTCCCATTCTCTCTCCCCTCTCTCTCCTCTTTGCTTCTCCTTCCTTATTACATACGCAAAAACTAGACAAACCCTAGCCCTCATTATCCCTCCTCTTTACTTCCTTCTCAACCCAAGTGTAAGGATTGATTTCATGCTTTTGGTTCGAAGCTGGCAATGACGAGGTTTGGCCCAATGATGAGAATTGGACAAATATTGAGTGATGTGGATCGTTGACTTGAAAAATAGACTGAAAAACACCCTAAACACCCAAAAACTAGCCCAAAAAATACAAACCCATATACATAAAAACCCAAAAAACCAAATTGGGCAAAAAATGCTTAGTAAACCCAAGGGAATCTCTGAAAAAGCCCAAATGCCAATAACAAAAATCCAAAAAATTCGTAACTGAAAGTTGGATTGGGCAGTGCATGAAGAATAGACATGCATGCGCATGAAGAAAGGGGCATAATGCCTGAAAAAGGACGAAACACCTGAAGGAGAGAGGAAGCGCCTGAAAGAGGTCTAGGCATACGCAGGCTTCCCTCCCCACCTCTCTATAAATTCAGGCCTTCACTTCATTCAAGAAAGGAATGGTTCTCCCTAATTCTCGTGATAGCTCTGTATAATTTCCTTCCAACACCTCCTTTTTGATATATTCAACTCCTCTCCTTTCTAATTTTTGCATATACACTCCCATCCAAACAACTTCCAATCCTTTCTCTTTCAAAATTTTACACATATGCCCTCGTTTTCAACTGGTTTTTAGACAACCAACACAAACACTTAGTCTTTGGTATAGCTTGAGGGCAAATCACCATATTTCCTATATTATCTTGCCATTTTAGTTATATTTTTACATTTCGTGTTTAGAATGGAGATTAGGTGAATAAGAATGAGTGATGGCAGATCGGTAATTATTGATAGGAAACCACCACTCAAATGTGCTCCCGCTTTAATATTCACCATTCATTTTATCTTTTCTGCCTTTATTTTATGCTTGTTTTTTTATTCGCCTTTTTCGTCATCACTTGTTTATTCACTTTCTCTACTTTACTGCACTTTAATCCACATTATCATTTACTCTTACTGCATTTTACTTTATCACACTTTTACTTTTATTCCATTTTACTTTATCGCACTTTTAAATTCTTGCATTTACTTTCTCATACTTTTACTTTATTTTCTTTTCCATTCTTGAGATTTAAGTTATCACACTTTACATTTTCATACTTTACTTTTATTGTGCCTTTTTATCATCTTGCATCCTATTTTTATTGCCATCCGAGGGACATTGTTCAAGTCATGAACAACTGTCTAAATTATTTCTATGAGTGTTGTCCAATTCATTGGCAGTCATTCATCTCAGTCCGTCAAGACGTATTAGACTCTGTTTAATCAATAAACGGATGTTGAAATCAAACAGACTATATAACGTGTTGCGCTGCCAGACTAATGGGTAATGTGTGCTCACCACTTGACAATAACATTTCTCCCATTTGCTTTGTCAATCACTTCTGCTTTATTTCCTTTCCTATCGAGGTAACATGATGCTGGTATAAACGGGTAGGCTCACAACTGACGGTGAGAAACGTGGCTTTGTGGAGGTCGGTGGCATGAGCATAAGGGTAGTTGGATGATGGATATAGTCACGATGTTTAGTGATGAATTGATCTTCCAAATGGCAGAGTTGATGAGCTTGATGGAATAGATATGTTGATTTGTTGCATATGATTACATTCCATTTACTGTTGCACGTACCTATGTTAAATTATTATGAACCTTTATGCACTGTTCTTACATTTGTGCTTTATCTATATGAATGCTCATGAATCACCACACCACACATGTCATAATTCAAGATAGATGGCCATTGACCAATTAAAACCTCAAACTTAATGGACCCTAGTAGGGACTGGACTTTCTCCGGATGGATCGAAGATCCGTACCTAACTTCCCGAACCTGAGTCTGAAGGGATGATGGATAGCTGAGTTTCGAAGCAAGGGATCGATTATCGTCATCCAACTATTTCCCGTGGATAGTTACCCAGGTGGTGACTCCAATGACCTCTAGGACTTGTCTCCACGACTTGTTCCAGGTAACCCTAAGCATCGAAAGGCCTTAGACAATAGTGCTGTGGTCATAGTCGCTTGGGGTCGGATAGAAGCCCTGCCCACACCAAGCCAATCGAACCAAATCATCAACCTTCCTCTTCACTTCTTCCCTAGGCCAATGATAGGTGTCTATTTATGTATTACTTTTATATCAATTCGTCCATGTTTCTTTGCTATATTCCTTGGTATTTTTATGTTTTTGTGTGGTTTTGATGTTTGTAGGAGATTTGGAGCAACTTGCACAAAAATGGAGTAAAACCCTTCATTTTCACCTCTGCTAGTCAACCATCTTCTCGGATTTAATTGTATTGATATACAATGAACCCGATGACATATTATATACCGTTGGAAAGCTCTCGAAGTCTATTTTCTGGAGAAATTTACGGTTTATAAATCCATTCAGTGTACCAAAAGTTGTAATCAAAACAGTGTGAGATGTATAGAAATATAATTCCACAAGCCACTGTAGCATGTATAATACGGGGCACTGTAGCAAGTCACTGTAGCAGAGTATTTAAACACATTTTAGGGTTTTATTTTCATAACTTGAAGAGGAGAAAACGTGGGAGGAGGCTTCAGCTCTGGAATTCTTTCATCTCTTGGAGTTCTTGAAGGAGAAAGGAAGCTTGGAAAGAGGAAGAACTACAATCCAAAGAGAATTATATCAAATTTGCTAAGTTTTTCCCTTCCTTCTCATTTCCTGGAATGTCTCCATGTTGTATTGTATTTACCACGTTCTTAAACATGTGTAACTGAATCTGAATTGGTTGAGGGTGATTTCAAAGCCCCTGATATGGTTTTTTGTGAGTTGATTGTGCAAGAAGTTGTTATCCAATTCTCTAATTGAAGTTGCTTGTATTTTCCCATATCTAATGCTTATGATTGCTTACTGATTGTATTTGGAATGGCCAACTAAATATAATATGTTGTTGTCTATTGCTAGATTAGAAATCTTGATCCGTAATTGTCATGAATTTCCAATCATTAGTAGCAAATTGTGATCAGAGATTGCAATTGGAAAATACAACCTAGGTTAAATAATCCGAACTTGTGTGATTATTGCTTAGATCAACCTATCTTTCTCATCGTAATGCTTCTATTGAATTAAACTTAGAGAGCTTGTTCTAGGTTGTTTAATGGATAGAGATTAAATAAAGAGCTTGTTTTATTTAACAACAAAGTAGGAAAGATTGGGATAACAGAGCTTGTTGTTATCTACGGTTGATAACTTCAATGCTGTAATTAGATGACAATTCTACAATTAATTCGCAAATCCATATCTTGTGGTAGAGAAGGATCCCTTAACCACTTTCTCCCATTGATTTTTCATTCAAATTTACTTTCTGTTTTGTTATTCTTTACTTGCATTCTTATTTCGTTTAGTTAATCAATCAACAAAACCCCCCATTTAGTTTATTGTTGCTGGAAATAACAAATTCAATTAGAATCAATCCTCGTGGGAACGATATCTTACTTATCACTTTATTACTTGTGCGACTAGTATACTTGCTAGTTTCGAACGCATCAGCCAAACCAAGCCAACCAAGTCAAGTAGTTGTCCTAATCGAACTTCACCATTTTCCCCATCTTCGCCACAATTTTCGACACCACTTGCTATTTTCTTCTACCTTTCAATCTCAATCTCTCAAAATTCTAAATAAAGCTCCAAGTTTATAATAATAATAATTTAATTATTTTACTATTATATTCAAGGAAATTTATTATATTGTCTATTTATTCAACTAATCGCATTTCTTCTTTCACTCTGTCCTAATTCTATTCCTCCAAACCTGACTTCAAGTTTAATTTTTTTCTTTCACAATCTCAATGTTCATTACATTTCAACAACTGGATTTTGCTAGATTGTAGTGGGCATGTCTTGTTTCGAGCAAATTGTCCTTCTTTGGCTTTCATGACTTTGATTTTAGGGTTTTGATTCACAGTTAGCTCCAAAATTTCCTTTTTTTTTTTGGATTCAGCAAGTGATTTTTGGTTGGATTTGTGAGATGGTTGTTTGGTGATCTGGGTTTGTGTGGCAATTATAAAATAATCCTTGTGTGTGTAAGGGATGATGATGTCGAGTTCAATTGAGAAGCAAAAGGAGGAATCAGGGAAGAGATCTGGGCCTTTTCAAACCTTAGAGGCATACGGTAATGTATTGATCTTAGGACTTTGCCTCCACCTCCTTCGTCCATAGATGATCTTCATGAAGTCATTGTTGATACTCGAAGGAGGTGATTTTAGCTCAAGTTCTCTTTTTTATTTTCCCTATTATTATTTTCCTTCCTTTTTTAATAATTTTAAAAATGATTTTTTGTTTAATAATGATGTTAAATAAATATTATTTTATTATAAGGGCATTATAGTCATTTTAACTGATTACAGTTTCTTTCCATGCATAAGGATTGCCATTTTACACTTCTGTTGTTAAAGTTACCAGTCGGAATTCTGATTAAGGGGGCAATTTGTAATATTAAATCTCTCAAGGAGGAACTTTCTTTTCCTTAACCTCTGGGGGGAAAATGTATATATCCCCAATAAGATCAATACAACCTGACATATGGTACAAATTCACGAGTAAAAATGAAAAGAGTAATGTTAATTAAGCCCTTCAAAACACTTTTTAAGCCCTGCGATAATTGAAAATAAAAAGCAAATGTTATTAATAAAT